>VZSZ01007047.1:579987-637755 GCA_013398815.1 Ibidorhyncha struthersii | reverse complement strand
CTGCACCCACTCATTTATGCACTTGTGCAGTATGGCAAATTTCAGGGCATGAGCAATGTGGTGGGGGGCAAAGGCTGGAAGTGAGCCGGGTGAGTTGTTCCCCCGGGAGCTCCTCTGCAGAGCGACCCTCCATAAGATGGCACAAATTACAGTCACCCCCTGATTTTTTTTCAGCGTATGCCAGTGGGCCGGTGAGCCCTTTGCTGCACCAGAAGCCCAGACAGGGCATAAGGGTGTCTCTTCAGTCCTATGGCCAAACCTTCTGAAGATGCAGCTCAGTATGGGCAGCATTTGTTTGTATGCTCGGGGTTTTTTTATTTCTTCCTTCACATACTTTGCTGGGAAAGTCTGCCTGACCTTGACAGCTGGCTCAAAAATTTGGTTGCATGGTTTCTTGGCACAACATGCAGATTTTGTCTAAAGCAGACTGTTTCATAGGAAACATTGACTATCGCCACCAAACTTTTTGACAGGGAAAAGTTGAGACATTGTGTTTTGAAAAACTGTGACCATTTGTGGTCAATTGTCAGTCCTTTCGCCGTGCTAAAGCCTCCCCCTACATGATAATTATTTTTAATACTAAAATATGCAAAACATGCAGATAGTCAAAACAAAATCATCAGTGGTCCCCATGGAAAATCGTTTGAATATTTCAAAAAAATCTATAGGCTATTTACAATATTCATCTGTTTATTAGTTTTTAAATTTAAAAAGTTATGTTGAAATTGTGCTCAAATGAAAAATGTCAGCGCAACAGCCCAGTGAGGTCAAACAAAATCAGATGGGGGAGGGGGGCTTCTCTTTGCCTATTTATCTTCTTCACTGTATTTTTATAGCACTTGATTTCAGGGCATCCAGCGTACCACTGCATATGTGTGAGAAGAGCATGGGCATAGCTGTGTGTGTACGTTATCTCATCAGATATGTTGCCAAACTTAGGAAATGAGAGTTTATGAAAGGGAATACAGCTCACACAAGGAAAACACAGGCATGCTCTAGTGCTTATTTTGTTGAATAATTGGAAGAAATAAAAGTATTGAGTAAGACAGTGAAAGTCAGTAACAGTCCCATCAGTAAACTGTTCATTATTAATGCTGTCCTGTGCAACCTGTTGTAGGTGACCCTGCTCTTGCGGGGGGGTTGGACTAGATGATCTCCAGAGGTCCCTTCCAACCCTGACTATTCTGTGATTCTGTGATTCTGTGAGGACCTGCTTCCTGGCCAACCTACTAAGGTCTTCTCCTTCTCAGAGGGGCCTAACCAATGAGTTAGGAAGTTCTTCATTTTCTGGATTACTGACTATTTATGTCACCAATGAAAAACAACTTCAGCAGAAAAGACTGAGCTCATCCTGAAGCACCCCTGGGCCCCGTGGTTGCATGGTCTTAAGAGCTGGGTTGGATCCTCTCAGGCAGAAGGTGGATGTGAGGCTGAGTTTCTAATATGCATTGGCTGCTCCCTGAGCTGAGATGAACTGGGCACAAGGACAATTTACAGGTAGTTTTGTGAATCCAGACTTCATTCCCTTGGCTTTTACAAGGTGAATAAATATGACCATGTTATATTTTAGGTTGTTTGACTGAAACTGAAAATTACCTTTTCTTGGTTTTACTTTTGTGAGGGAAAACAAGTAAAAATTATTTTAGGTTGATCTGACCCTGTTTAGATTCTTCTTCAGGTCCTCCAATGAACCAAAAGGCAGTTACTCATATAACGCTACCCTAAGCCCAAAGTGGTTGGAAACATCCTTCCCTTTAAAGATGCTAACTGGTTTCTTCTCCCACTGGAAAGCCTGTTCTGCTGTCCAGATACAAACTGGGAATCTATCACATCCAAGCCTACATTTTGATGACCAGTTATTTCATCAACACTGAATAACCGGGGAACAAAAGTCATCACTCTTCTGTTGGTCATGCCTACTATCCTCCAAGGAGGTATTTACGTGTGAGAGAAGAAGTTCATTGGCTTATCTAGGATGTTTATTACTGTCCCTTGCATAATAAAGCCATCAGTCAGGGTGGAAAGGGGCGAGGGAGAAGGGAGAGCCGAATCACCGCAAGAGAATTTATGTGTAGATAGTTGCATATAGGTTTTCTTTTATTTTTAAATGTTGATTGGAGCATGAGGTCCAATAAGATATACAGCCCCGTAGCCATACACATGTGCTGTTATAATGCAGCCATTCATTCAAAAAGGCTGGCAATGGTTAGGGTGGCAGATTTATTGTGTGTACTGCAGGTTAAGGATCATAGGTCATTTTGCAAATATCCTTTTCAGGTGTCTGTAAATTCCTGTAAAAACACACACAAAGTGCAAGAACACTCAGAAGAGTTATTTTTTTATTACCTTTCTGACTCAGAGCCCAAATGAAAACAAGATAAACGTGTCCTTACTGGGAACACTGGGAACGAGCTAACCTCTCAAGGTGGGAGTCCTCCGCTAGCCTAGACGGCTGCGACACCTGAAGTTATCTCTTCCCTGCACTCAGGCCTCTATTTCATTTCACAAAATGCTGTAGCAGACCATAAACTTCCTCGATGTTGAGCAAAGTCTGCTTTTAACTCCTGCTCAGAATACGTACCTTCACCAAAGTGTAGCATAACCAGCCCAACCACCTTTTAAAAGGCCATGCTGACCCCGCTTCTCACACATACAGTGCTTAATGGGAGGCTTAACTGTATCCAGCCTGAATTTTACATGATTTATTATCGCTTATGCACACGATCAGACAGTAGCAAACGTGGGGTCGTGCATACAGGACTGGCCGTGAGCATCATCCCACCTAGGGCTGCCAGTCCTTGAGCTGGAGGGTGTTCCCACCTCCCCGGGGTGGCCCGGCCATGGGGCAGCACCACCTGCCCTCCGGCTCATGCAGGGTCCCCACTCAGAGGGCTTCCCTGGTGCTGTATGAAGCCACCCCACTGTCTTGCAGCCCTTGCAAAGATGGGTGCTCATTGCAGTGCCTGCCTACCCTCCAATTTCACCAACTCGGGACCAAAGATGCTGCAATAAGTCATATAGTACCCCCTTCCCTGAGGAGGAAAAGGCTCAGAGCCATGCTAACAAATTTTATGGGCTCCCTAGAGGTTCCTGAAGAAGGATTAAATCACGCAAACCCCTCAGCTCGCTGTCCAGCCAACATGCCCCCCTGAAGGGCTCTCTCTCCGTACCTGACGGCCCTGGCTCACTGCAGGTGTGCTAGAGGAGACAGCACCGCACCGGCACTGCGAGAGGGGAAGAGGCACAGAAGGTGGGAACACACTGGCAAGAGGCAGTGGGGGGGCATCCAGGAGGGATGCAGTGGTGCACCCTTACTGGCATGATGGACCAGCAATTACAGCTGCCGTTCTGGTGGGACTCCCACACCCCTGCTGCAGCTGGGCAATTCCCACTGCCATTCACATGGCAATTCCCAGTGTGGTTCTCACTGCAATTCCCCGTGCAATTCCCACTGTGATTCCCAGTGCCATTTCCTTTGCAATTCCCAGTGCAATTTCCACTGTGATTCCCAGTGCAATTCCTGCTGCAACTGCCAGTGCAGCTCCCGCTGTGATACCCAGTGCAATTCCCATGCAATTGCCAGTGCAATTCACTTTGTGATTCCCACTGCAATTCCCATTGCAATTCCCTGTGAAATTGCCAGTGCAATTTCCACCCCGATTCCCACTGCGATTCCCTTTGCAATTCCCAGTGCTATTCCCACTGTGATTCCCACTGCAATTCACTTTGCAGTTCCCAGTACAGCTCCCACTGTGATTCCCTTTGCAATTCCCACTGCGAGCCCCAGCAGGACCTCAGGGCTGGCCCTGCTGGGCCCATCACCAAGCACAGGGCTTCTCCCAGCCCTGGCAGGGCCCGTGGCAGCAGCCAGTCCTGAGAGACTAAAGGGACCCGAATGACTTTTTTTTTTTCTGAATGTAAGAGTTGGCAGACAAGCTAGCCAGGGGCATTAGTGGCATAACATGAATAATAGTTTCTGACAGAAGGAGGTCACACAGCCCATTTCAGCCTGTCCACCTACGTGGAGGAAAGAAGCATGACGAGGCAGGAACACTAAGTTCTTGTCTGAGTTTTCTGACCGTTCCCTGTGCTACTGTAGCTGCTTTGGCAGCCTTTTGAGCTTCATTGCATGTTAATCAGTGTAGCTGCTAAGATTTTTATTTTTTTTTAACCAAATAAAAGGAGAATTTTGCTGACAAGGTGCCTCAGCTCCCTTCCAATATAGGTTTTGGCTGTAATTGTGGAAAGTCTCCTTTTTCTGTGAAAACAATATCATCTTAACAGTTTAGTTTACCTCAGTGCTGTGGCTCTACCTTCACCAGAAGCAATGGCTTTGGTCAATGAATTGCATTAACCATCAGCTTGATGAAATAATTCACGCACTGAAAAGAAGTCAGGTCTTTTGAGCACTTCAGCATCAGGTGGTGCATTCTGAAAATGACTGGGTTTTTGTTTCTTAGCCAATCCTTGTAATTTGTCTATATGTTGTTTTTTTTTTCCCCTGGATGGTCATATCTTAAGTAGAGCTCTTCAAATTCCGTGAAGAAACCTCACCAGGTCTGAGAAGGTATCTCTTTTATCCTGATGAAGACAATCCCAAGGTGCTGTCAGGTGGTCTTTGCACCCCAAGGGCTGTAGAATTCTGTGGGCTCACACTGGCAACTTGGAAAAGAACATTTTGATTAGCAGAATCGATATTTTGGCCAGGTCCCCAGACGTGGCCCTCCTGCCTTGACCCAGGACCCCGGTAGACACAGTGCAGCCAGAGCTGGCTCTGCCCCTCAGGGGGACTGTCCTGTCCCTGGGGCGGCTCTTGACCCACTGCTGCAGCGCAGCCATTCTGCCCCCTCCCTCCTACACCGCACCTGGGGAAGAGATGCCTTTTCATGAAGGTCCATGTGAGGCTTTTATCACTGCATTTATTGTTTGTGTTCGTTCACACCACGTACCCTTTTGTGAGCTTGTTTTGCTTTTGCTTCGGTGTTATTTGGCTGTGTTAAATAACTGTATACCCTCCAGTTACATTATATTAGCTTGTCACTCTAGCAGAATTTTATCACAATCAGTAACAAATCAGTATATTCTGTGTGTGACCTTCTTATACGGTTCCATTCTAGGGTGAAGAGCTGCAGACATGACCTAGGGCTCATTATTCAGAGCATATATCAAGAAAGATGGTGACTTTTTGTGGGTATTTGTTTCTAATTTCCACATAGTATTTTTTAAATAAGTTACATGCCACCCCACATCCCCCCCACACACACTTTGAAGAGGGTGGTGCAGGCATTTTTCATAAGACTTCATCTACTTTTAAAGGGTTAAAATCCAATATAAAATCCCTCCCTCACCTCTCAGGTCCTGTTGTTTGGGATGCAGGAAAGACACTGCACATCTTTTCCCTTCCTTCAGCCCTTGTCCCTGAGCACCCTGCGCCAGGGCAGCCGAGGGCAGGGATGTGGGTGGGGGCAGCAAAGGGCAGTTTTGTAGCATGCATGTGAACACAGGCACCCTTCCTTGTTGCCCTAAAACACAGTCTTTTTCAAGTGGTGCAAAGTAAGCCCCAACTTTTTTGGTAGTATTGGGTCTTAGTATTAATGGCAGCACAATATTCAGAAGGGTGGAAAAACATGTCGGTGGAGAGACCCACTTCAGTCCTCATCACGTAATACTTTATATTTCAGACTAGCTCTAAGTGTACTGGTAACGCTAATATTAGAGTTATTGCACTCAATTCAAAATGAATCTTTATTTTTAAAGGAAAATCCATGCAGAAGCCAAGTTTTGAGTTGTCAAATTTTGTAGCTGTTCCCACTTCTACCACAGTTGGAGGAACATATTACAACGAAGTTTTTGAAATGACCTGCAATGAGGTTAGGTTCCTGGAGCCTCTCTGCAATTCAAAATCTCCAGACTCTTTTAGAAATCACACTTTATTTGCTGTCCCACTGTATTCACTCTAGCAAAAAATGTGTTTCATTCATTTCTTTGCAACCGCTCCTTATTTAATTTGGCAAAGAGGAAAGCACGAGTTGGTTCCCCTCGTTCGAAAGTGATGCAGCAGTTTTTCAGCATTCACGTTGAGCCGTGTCCTTGAATTCACTTTGTCTGATCAGCAGCCATTTTTCAGCCCAACTGTACTTCTGGTGCAGCCAAGTCAGGCTGGGAATGAGCAAAGCCAACGGAAGATCATGTCTCTATCGAGCAAAATGCCTGGTTCCCTAGCTACAAACAAGGATGTGCCAGAAACCCCAGCTCAAGTGAGAATTTTGTGCTAAGCACTGAGGTCACCGTGACCTTCACAAAGATTACTTCATGCATTTTTATTTCAGTAGGTGTCAACAACAGTGCTGAGATAGCTTGGTTTGTGCTGCAGCCCGAAAAGGGCAGGGGAAATTAGACACTTTGCATTGGCTGGGATTTTAAATGGAGAAGTCCTGCTCTCTTTTTGTTTGCTCAGCCCAACAGAAACCTGCTTTTGCTTTTATCTTATCATGACATTCAAATTCAGCAGCAGAGCACAGCAGCTAAGGAGGGCAGCACTGACCAAGAGACCTCCATCTGCAACCTTTCGAGACTGCCCTTTCACTGGTACCTCTTGATTTTGTCTAATGCAAACTAACCCCACCAAGGCAGGCGCAGCAGCCCGACCAGATCCTGGCTTTGCCCCTGTGCTGGGCACCCCAGCCTGGCAAGGCTGGCCGAGCATCATCCTCCCCACCACCCCTCCCGGCCATGGGAACCGCTACATGAACTCCCCCGTGCTGATCTGCGTCCTTCACAGGGGCAGAGTGGGCACAAAAATAAAATCCTAAAGGGGACAAATAAGATTTTTTCAAAAGGGGTGGTTGGCAGAAGGCTCGGCCTCCCAAACCACTCTTGCACCACTGCTCACATCACTGAGCAGCACTGCAAATATCTGCCTTTACCTGGCCCGTGGGTGCAACAGCCCCAACAGGTATGAGTGCACCGTGACAGTTATGGGAAGCAAGCAAGCAGCATTTCTATCAAGCACAATAGCAATAAATGAACTTTAATTAAAAGCATTAACTCTTTCCAGGCTATTTGTCTTTCCCTTATTGTCCTGCTTTCCAGAATTACCTGTCCTCAGTGCATAAACATTACTGCACAGCAGTCACACAGCGTAACAGTGTGCAAACACAATCAAAATGTTTTAATGTGAAATGTTGTACATGCTATGAAATGAATTTCTAGGAATAACACCCTGAATGCTTCAGACCGAATCACAGAAGTCATGGTTTCTTTTGTGTTTGCACTGTTGCCTATTCATACAGCACGTTTTTTTTGGCATGGTCATTTGTGGAAACTGAATTTTAAGGGTGTGCCTGAGGAGTAGTGAAAACTTACATTCACAGGAAGGATAATTCCCGCTGAAATATCAATGTGACAGGAATCAGGGGATCAGAAACAGTGTCCTACAATCCCTGCCTAACCACGACCAGCTTGCAGCTTTCCAATATTGAACACCTGCAGAACAGTGTTTGGAATCAATCGAGCCTCTGAATTTAAGAGTTGCAATGTCATTCAGATAATCAAGCATATTTGAAGGAACTGCAGCCCACTCTCTCGTTATCCACAGGTAGTAACGGGAGACTCAATCCATCAGACAAATTATTCATTGCCTGCCACCCACTCTTCTCAACTCCGAAGGGTCTGTTTCGTCTGGAAGTGGCTGTCTCTGATTGCATTCTCTCCCAACATGCAGCTGGGTTTATCCTCCGCAGAATAATTTTCTTTGGCACAAAACACACCGTCATTCCACCGTATCTCTTGACCAGCTTTTGGGACTAGAATTTCAATTAGGGACATCATGCACAGACACTCCCAAAGCAAATTTGTACCCTCAGGTTTTAAAAAGAGAACAACAACCTAAATTGCAATCATCTAATGTGCAGCAAAGACATGGACCTGAACATAGAAGCTGTAATGTGGCATTTTCCAGCTCTGCCGTCCCTACCACAAATTCAACTTGCAGTTAGCGAAAACCGTCTGCTCTATGAAACATCTCCCTCCTATCAGCCCAATTTTTCATAGGTTATTGAGCTCAGTCCAAACTTTAGTAAGGTGCAATTTGATTCCTTTCGAGGCAAGATTGTCTGGGCAGTCAGTTCTGGGGGAGTTCAAGGGCTCTGTGTTTCTGGCCAGGGCTGGCAGAAAAATGTAAAGAATTTGATATTTCCACTCATCTGGTAAGAAATCAGATGGACTTTGGTCTACATAATCTATCTCTCAGTAATATTTTTTGAGACAAAACACACATAATCTTTTTCTCTCTCCTTCCTGTCTCCTTGTCAGCCTTAAATGAGCAAAATAAAGCTGCTGCTTTGCAAACCCACAAGCAGAGTATTGCCTGCAAGTACAGCATCGGGCATGGTGACTCTGGAATCAGGGTGGAGGTTGGGGAGCTTTAGGACATGTGCTGTGCCCTGAGGACATCCCAATACATTTCTCTTCAGTTTTTCTTGCTTATCTCTTATCTCAGCGGCTGCCTGCTGTATTTCCAATGTGAAGACTGCCTGTAACTCACCTGGGTTAACGTTACCCCTTACAGTAAAGGTAGCTCAGATGATGTTCTGCAGGGGCACCAGGCCCATTCAGAGAGAAGGAAAAAGTCTCTTTTATATCATTTTTCTATGCCGCTCACCCCAGCTCAACAGCAGTTGGTGCACAAGACTAATGTATACTAGAAAAAATTGTACTTCTATCAAAGTATACCCTATTTTCTTTTCCACCTCAAAGGAAATTAGGCTCCTTTTCCTAAAATTAATCCCAGTGACTCTTCCTCTTCACATGGTACCTCTTACCTTTCTCCCAGTCTCCCTATTCATCTGTCCTATAGCTCTTCCATCTCTTGGGCTCAGCTTCTTCATGAACTTCTCACTCAAGACACATGCCTGGGCAGAAGTTGAGGCTCTGACCCTCTGTATATTACTATTATTATTACTATGTAATAATACAATGTAATAATATGATGAGCCAAGGCCCCCTCTGCCTCTTCATGATGGGTCCAGAGCATGTTGCCCTCTGCTTTCTTCCTTTGTTTGGTCTTAACCCAGAAAGCTTCTGGTTTT
Source organism: Ibidorhyncha struthersii (assembly GCA_013398815.1). NCBI lineage: Eukaryota > Metazoa > Chordata > Aves > Charadriiformes > Charadriidae > Ibidorhyncha > Ibidorhyncha struthersii. Next base: position 628,666 of record VZSZ01007047.1, on the reverse strand, counting down.
GTTGCTCCTCACAATTTCTTAAGGTTTTGGCTAAGTTTTGTCATTGGCACATCTGCTGATGTCAGCCGCGGGGCTGGCTCCTGCGCCATCCCCATGGCCCAAGGGAGGAGGACAGGGAGAGGAGCCGTGCAGAGTGGGGCTCGGAGCTCACAGCTGAAAAGGTCCAGGCTGCCCCATGCACCGTACGGCATTATGGGAAAGCAGACTCTGTCCTGCATGGCCAGAAGGTCGCTACACAGCCTGTGCTCTTCCAGTCTCACCTCTTCCCGAAATGTCCCATTTTGGCAACACCTGGCCTGTCACCAGGCACTAGCCAAGGAAAGCAGAGGAAACATAGGAGCTCTCCCTTGTGGTCTCTCTGTAGCCATCAATGGCTGCTGTGTTCGCAGGGTCAATCACACCTGGAGGTGTTGGAGGAAAAACACCCCACCTGGAGGGTCATTGTGCCTCCTTAACACTCCCGGCGTGCTCCTCAGCCAGAGGGGGGGATGTTGTGCCTCTGTGCTCTCCAGCTGTATATTTTATGATCCCCAGTTCCTGACTCTGTTCGTTTTCCACCCATGGCCTGCCCATCTGAAGCACTGCTGATATGCTTGTAGGCTAATAGCAAAGCTTCTTCAGGCACATGAAGCAATAAATAATCTTCCAACCAGCTGACACAGGCAAAGAGGAGGCAGGGGTGGGAGGCTCGGTGCTGTGTCAGGGAGTGAGAACAACCCACAGGAGGTCAGGTGAAGGGGCTACCATTGCGCAGTTGCACATGCTGCTGTTTTCCCTTTGCACATGCATCTGTCGGGGATGTACCTGCAGTGGAAGGACAATTTTTCAGAGGTCTGGACCCTCCTCCTGGGCTGTTAAGGTCTGCAGGGCTTCCTTTGGTCCCCTTGGGCTCTAAGGATGATCTGGAAGGAAGCTCCCTGTTAGTAGTCCCTCTGGATGCTCAGCAGCCCCAGGCCTGTGGCAGGGGCCAAAGCCGTGACTCTTTCTTCTAGGATGCCCCCTAATGTCACAATCCAGGGGTCTGTCTAACCTCTCAGAAGAGATGGCCTAGGACAAACTGTGGCACACCCCTACTGTCTGCCCCGGGCAGCTGTGGAGTCATGCTGTGCCTTACCCAGGTGCTAACATTTCCCTCATGATATCACCTCTGCTCGTTTCAGATTTGTTTCCAGAGTGGGATATCATGCCAGTTCCCATCCCAGGAGGAGTCCCTGGTGGCAGTGCCCCACCTCCTCCCACCCATCTCCATCTTCACCTACCTGCAGTCCACATGCTAGAGAAGGGGAACGTGTGAGTTGCATCAGGAGAAGCAGCACAGAAACTGCACACTTTAGAACTCCAGGAACAGTGAAATGAATGAACACCGGCACACACAAAACCTGCCAACAAAGTACGGGCTGGTCCTTGCCACCTCCATCACCCCAAACGTTCCCATTTGAAATTACATCCTTGCTCCCTTCACCCGTTCACCCCGCAGCAGTCTGATTTCTATGACACTAGCACTATATTGCTTTACATTCAGGACACTGAGGTCACAGAAAGTGCTTTGTACCATGAAGAAGTTATCTCCACTTGACTGAAAGCTTTCTGCAACTGCCTATTGCATCCAGTGTTTGTGGCTGCTGATCCATTATTTGTGAACGGGACAAATCCCATCCTTTGCTTTTCGGCTGGCTGAAGATTTAACCTCCCTTCACCAAAAGAAAACATGACGGTATGAAAAATTTCCAACCACTTTCTTTTTTTTATATTATTATTATTACTATCCTTGTTGTTGTTATCTATCTGCTCTAGCTGTGACATGCAAGGCTTGTGCAGCTAACGCCATTCGGCATGACCGAGTTATTTTCACAGTGATGCTGCAGGAGGGTCCCTCTACCCTATTTCATTAAAAGGCAGAGCATTTTATGACTTCTCCGCTCCAGCCGCAATGATACGGTGCCAGGTGCTGTAGCTTATTCCCCTCCCCTTCCTTTGCCTGCAGAAGCAAACCAGCTCAGATCTGCAGAACTCGCAGGTAGGATATTAATCAAAACCACAGCAGGGATCCAAAAGTAGTTCCTGGAGCAGGAAACTGTTCGAAGACCATTATTTTACCTTTGTGCTCAGTAAACCCACCTACAGACGAGAACTTAGGAAAGAGGAAAAGAGCATTATGTAGTCAAACCCTAACGTTAACAGCGTTTTCCATGAAAACATATGCTCACTCGGGTTTAGTTGCTATCCCTTTCTCCGCAAAGGCTAGGTGCTAAGTGAATGAAAAATACTCAGTTAATATTATATGTTAATGAATACATACGTGTATGCATGTGCATTTAAATGCATTTTGTGTATGCATGTACACAAAAGCAGAGATCTTTTACAAACATATTTTTCCTAAGACTACTAAATACTTTGGTGTTAGATGAAACATTTTCTTTAAATGATCATAAAAGGTGTCCCTAAAATGTCACCACTTATTTTATTTTCCCAGCTCGCCCCACAGTTCACTTTAGACTGAAACTAATTTAAATTACTTTGTAGCTCCCAGCAATAAAAGGAATTTAGTAATTTGCAGTTCGTTTGCCCTTGCTATTCTTGGAAACGGTATTTGAGGTTGTCCAATCCTTTGCATTAGGAAATGTGCAGAGCGCAAGTAGCAGTCATGTCATGCCTGGCAGATTTTGCCAAGGAAACTATTGGTTTTTGCAGCTTTGAAATTCGGGGGGTAATTGACGTGTGCTCCATTCCCACAGAATAGCTGCGATCCTCGTCACTGCCTGGCTGTGGATGAGTTTAGCGAACATTGTATTTCCCGAGTGGTGGTTAAACTAACTTAATTAGGGAAGTGCCTTTATCCCAGCCCGGACAAAGGCTGCCCTTGATGGAGCACTGTTGAGAAAGCAGCTCTGAGGTGAAGGGCCTCTGAACTAGACGCACAAAGGTGTCTCCTCCCTGGCCCCAAGCTTCTGGCAGGGATGAAATCTTGGCGGGAAAAAAAGAGGAGAAAAAAAATAAAATAAAATGGCATTTCAAACCTTCCCATCTGTTAACAAAACGTGACCCAAGCATAAGAAGCATCTCTTCACCTGGGGGCAGCCTGAGAGGGGAGCGTAGGGGGACCCCCTTGGAGCCCCATCACTGCCAGCCTGCAGTCTGACCGGAGGCAGGCAAGGAGCCCCGCCAGCCCCACCAGCATCCCTGAGACGCGCCGAGATGTCCCCACTCGCCCCTGTTGCACCAGTGAGGTTGAGGCTGCCGTGGGGTGTTCTCATGCCTATGTCCTGTGGTGGCCCAGACGAGTGTCTACAAACCAGCACACCCACCCGAGCAGATTTAGGTCACCTCTGGGGCAGAAGCCGTTTTGTCTGGGGCACTGTCAGCTCTGCTTGGCTCCGCAAGGACCCGCACCACCGCTGCTGGAGCACTGTGCCTCCACCGCCACATAAATCATTATTATTATTGGGCTGTGCAAGAATAACGAGAGGGGAGAGTGCTTTCGCTTACAAATCCAGCTTCAGTGCTAATAAACGGGAGGAGATAAAACAATGTCATACAAATGAGATCTTAACACTTATGGCTGCAAACAAACAGCTGATGTTGTACATAAAACAGCGTTTGAGAGAAAGCATCGTTCTGGATATATTAGCTGCCTCTGCCTGTGCTGTAGGGTTCTTCCCGTCATATCTTTTGACGATTCAGTGTGAAAACATGGGGGGAAAATATGTGTACGTGAGGCAGCACTGTGATATTGGGGTTTGCTTTAAAAGTGAAGGTCTCTTACCCAGCCTGGCAAGAGCTTTGTGCCCTCTAGATTCTGCAAATTTATCAGGAAATAAAAGCCTAGTTCTCACAGTCTCCATAAAACAAATAAACGTGTTTACTCTCCTTTTGCCTTAAGCATATCTTGCTATATTAGTTGCTGTCAAGCCTTAACTCTCAGCAAAGGCCTGAGCATGCTTGTCCCTCCCGCCTGTGCCAAGCACAGGATCAGGGGTTGAGGCTGTTGATGGCAGTGCTGCAGGACACTCCAGGTGCCTTGTCCACGCTGTTAGTCAGACTGACGTAGACCCCAGAGCTCTGTCCGCTTTCTTGTTATGAAGAGATACCAGTTCTTCCACGGAAATTTTGGTCTGTGCTTTCAATTCGATCCTTAACCTGACAGCTCTCCGTGCTACAGAATCAGGATCAGAATCATTACAGAATGATAATCTGCGCATTAAGGTTTTTGAGGGTGAGGCGTAGTCTCGTAGATTGAACGTTCCCTTATCGTGATAACCACAGATGCAGTGAAAGGTTGGGAATGGGAAGGAGGGAGCAAAAAAATCTGTGGAATGAAGTTAACTGCCAGCTTGAACATGTTTTTCTGGAGAAAGAAAAGGTCTATGGTAAGGTACTGCATTGCAATTTTTTATTTTAGCTGAATTTGGAAGCAAGTAAAACCATTATTCTTCCTGAATTTTTCTTCCTTGTTTCAATTTCCCTCTCGAGAGCTCTCCCAGGGCTGGGAGTCTTTGTGCTGCCCATCAGTGGCAGTTTCTGAGTGTCTGGCATGTCACTCAAGTACCTTCCCATGGTGTAATGGCAACTGGGGACCAAGACTTCAAGCAAACAAGAAATGGCATTAAAACAACTGTTGCGGATTGTTTTAATTTATTTTTCCCCCAAACAGCCCATCAGCAACATATGACTGTCGGTGAGATCCTGCTATTACACAGTTTGGCAGCTGGGCTGACCGAGACATGAGAAGGTCGGGCACCTTGCAAAGGGCACAGTGTGTCAGCGTATTGGATTGCGGGGGAAAAGCCAAACTTTGGGCCCAGTTCCCTCCTTGTATTGCTTTTGGCTCCCAGGGCTTAGCCCTTGGGATGGATCCCAGCTGCAGAAACTACAAACGAGATCGTGCCATGGATAGAAGACGGCTTCAGACGCCAAAGCTAATGCATTTTATCAGCACTGCCATTTCCATGATAAGCAATAAATATACCAGCTCATGACAATCCTGTGATAAGGTTTTTGTGGGATGTTTTCCAACCGTGTGGGGTGTAAGTCTTGAAGGAACTGTTAAATCATCCAGTCTGTCTTTCTGGAGGTTATCAGCTACTGCACCCCCAAAATTTACATCAAACCCAAAGATCCTGGTGAGACCACAGAGCTCAGGTCTGAGGAGAAAAACCTGTTTCACTGGCAGAGGGCACCCAGCACCCACTTGCCTCAAGTGTCTCGGGGACATGGGGCTGCCTGGGTGCTGCACACCCCCAGTGATGCTCCCAGCTGAACCATCCTCAGGCTGCGGGGTACGGCTGAGGGCTTGGGTTTCACTTGGTCTGCTCCCCTAGTCTTTGTTTTATTCCTTCCGTGTCCTCCAAAAATTTCTTCCCCGGCCTGTCGTGTTCTCCCCACTTGTTCTGGGCACAGCCGCAGTTACCCGAGCAAAGTCGATGCTCTGTCAGAAACCTGAGAGGAAAACCGTTTTGGTGATGTGCTCTGAATGTCACAGGAATTGTATCCCAGCTGAGAGGAAACTTTTCTTTTATTATCTGACTCTGGCGCTTTCACACAAGTGGAGCCGGTTAAACAAGTACCGTGTGGGGTCATCTGCTTAGATTACATGCTCAGCTTATCCTAGTAATGTGCCTTGGCAGATAAATATCTGATCTTCTTTAGCTGGACAGTTTCTAGTTGCATGGCAAAGTACCTTACCGAGTGTGTTTTACATGATCTTGACACATATTTCACCAGTAAATTTGCTTTTTATTAGCATTCCTCTTTGCTGCCCTGAGCGCATCTGTTTCACTGATTCCCCCCAGGAGTAAAAGGCTCTGCACCTGTTGAACAAATAAAAATCTGTGGTTCACAGAGATGCAAGGGCGATGCTGCGCAGAGGGGCCAGGGGCTCCTGGTGCCGAACCACCCGAGATGCCTTCCTCCCTCTGACCATCTGTGTGCAACTGCCTGGAAAAATCACTTAAAAGGTGATTTTCCCTCTTAGGCAGATGGGGAGACATGCAAGTGCTTTGGCCTCTTAAGACAGGTGCTGGCTGGTGCCTTCTCTTTGTTTATGGTGACTTGCGCGACACCTCACCTTGCACATCTCCGAGCTCTGTTGAGATCAGGCCATCAGGCACACGTGCTCTCATGCCTCCCTGCCTTGCATCTTAAAAAAATAAACACCCCACAGAGAACAGTATAGCTTATTCTTTGGCACAGAAGTGGCAGCTGTGGCAGGAAGAGTATCTATTGCATTAATTCAGTGCCAGTGTAACAAAGATGCCAAGGAGAGGAGGGTAAGATGGGATTCAGTTTCTGACTTTGATGCCCAGAAGTTGCTCACAGTGTGGGTGGCTATGGGTGACCCTGGAGTTTAAGCTCCTGTGGCAGTCAGCGTGCATCTAGTGAATACCACCAGAGATGTACTCAGCTGATAAAATGAAGGTGTTTCTGCACAAGCGTCTGAGGTCAGTGGTGGTCTGTTGCCTGTCTGCAGGCACCTGGAGTGGTCAGAGCTGCAGCGGGATGTCCCATCAAGTCCTTGTGGGCACCGCTCTCCTCGGATGCTGTGGCATAGCTGCCAGCCCAGCAGAGCCCAGCGAGCATCCCCAGTGGGGCAGCCGCTCCTCCGCACACCCTGCTTCCCGCCTCCGCTGCCTGACCTCAGCCCTGCAAACGTTGCCTCAACTGCCATGTTTTGGTTTTAAGGAAGGAGTTTTCAAGAGACTGTCAAGCTCCTGCTTGGAGATTGCCACCTGACCTCTATAAACAGTATTCCTGTGTTGGCGTGTTATAAGCTACATGAGAAAATATTAATGAAGTGCCTTTCCTGGCAAATGGTTTCCTTACTCAGCAGTCTGCCTTGTAACTAGGAGATCGCGTATTGCCAAGCTGAGGCTTACACTTGCACGCCGTGACTTCTCCTACATCCCTGATTGCAACATGATTTTTCTGGCGAACTGATAATAAAATGCCACCACAGTAAAAGTAAATCTATTTGTTGTCTGCGTAATTTCTGCACTTACCTCAGCCTGGGCAGTAAGGACCGGTAAGAGCTGCTTGTTTTTCCTGCTCCAATTAACTTTCAGGTTTTAACGAGCTAGTGCTTGAGCTCAGATGGCGCATGGTTGTGAGGATTAAAAGACTTACAAGACATTTGCGGTCTCAGTTGTTGGTGCTGTTATTTTAAACTTGCTCTAATATCGCCTCAGATAAATGCTTGGGCTCTTTTTTAGGCTGAGGGAAGGCTGGGGAAATTGTGCTGCTTTCAGACGTAGAGGCTGTCAGCTAGGCCTCCGGTGACATCCCCTTCCACTCTCTCTTTCTTGTGGTTTCCCCCTGCACGGTGCTGAAATACAGCGTTTTGTTACCTATTAAAGTGTCACTCTCAGCGATATTGTGAAGCTATTAAATTCTGCCAGATCATCCTTTGTGAACGAGAGGATGTTGACAGAGCCGCAGCCCCATCCTTCAGCTATTATCTGGTATTCAATGTCCTCCAATTAGTATGCACGATAAATCTAGTCCAAGACCCCCCACTGCTTTATGTCATTTCTGTATTAACCTCACTGCTTCCCAATGTGTTCCTATTATTAAGCCATTTAAAGACTTCCCTTCGTTCACTTACCAGAGCTATGTCTCATTTTCCTTCTTTCATCTATTTGCATACATTTCCAAAGGTTCGCTTGACATGACTTCAGTTGTTGGAGGTTATTTTTTTAATTAAAGATTATTTCCAATACACTTTCTTTACTCTATCCTCCTTGCGTGTGTTATCCTCCTTATCTCTATGAGATTATAATGACTGGGTTGAGAACAGATTGATTGTCATTTCATGTATTCAAAAAGCCAACCATTTAAGGCTGCCTTGGTAATTTCCAGGCTAAAAGTGAGTTTTGAGATGCTTTTGCTCAATGAAAAAAGTAGAATTGTTGCATGATATGATCCCCTATGCATTTCTTGCCCTGTGGGATGTGGCAGGCAATAGAGTCAGGAGTGCACTCCCTCAAAGGCAGATGCTTCTTAGCTGGGTGGGAAAATTGGAGGGGGGGGGCGTGTACAGATCCAAAGATGGAGCATAGGATTTCAGGTGGAGGAAGGCTGAAAATTGCTTGTTTAACCATACCTTCAGTTGTGAGAGTTTAGAAAAACACTGATAGAGATGCCAGAGGATAACCATTGGGTTTCTGTAGATAGGCTGGATTTTATTTTTGCTGGTATTTTGCTGGAGCTCAAGAAATACCCTTAAATAAGTCCCCCTTATCAGTAAAGAAGCTGATTTTACTACCAAATAAACTATTCCTAGGGTAGGGACCACAATGCAACACCAGAAGAAAGCCTTTTGTCCTCGTTTGAGGTAAAACAGGTCCAATTTTGTTCTATAACTTTGCTTCTTAGCTGGGCCTCTTCTAACTACTGAAATTAACAGCATATTGTGCAGACACTGTTCACTCTCAGAGTGATAAGACCAATGTTTATAGCTGATGCCCAGGCATGGTATGCAGAGAGGCTTTTGCTTATACTTACTGCTATAACACCCAAGGCCGCCTAACTTTGTTACTTGCCCCATTGGAGGGTCAGAAGCAGAAAAGCGCAGTGGGGTCCCACCTGCGGGGAGGAGCGGACAGGACCGGTGACCCAAAACTGACCCACAGGGGATACCATCCCATCTGCCTCAGGCTCAGTATAAGAGCTGAGGGATCAAAGGGTCAGCTCTCTCTTTCTTCAATGGCCGATGTCTGAGGAGGACTCTGTCTGTTTGTCTGCCTTTGGTCCCAATCCTGAATGCAGATCCAGAATCCAGTTCCCATCCGTCACTGATTCCAGCCTGGGACTGCACCAGTGCCAGCCGGTGTCATGATTGTCATCCTGGGAGCTTGATAATGTTTTGTGTATTTTTCATTATTTCTTTTTATTTTACTATTAATATTTCATTAAAGTAGTTTAGTTCCTTCTAAACTCCTAAGTCTCTTTTTCCCTCCTCTGCCTCTCTCTTTGAAAAGGGGTAGAGGGGAGCATCTGTCGGTCCCATCTAGGGCCCCCCACGTCCCCAGTGGCTGATTTGGCCTAAACCATGACACCTTTTATGTGGATTTTTGCATCCTAATCTAAACTCTTACATCAGAGGTGATTTTGAACTCCTGTATCAGAAGTACGAAGGTGGAGAGCAGTGGGCCTGGCTTTCTTTGTGCTCCCAGTTTTCAAGCAAGGTACTGGTTTGTTTTAGATTTGAAACATCTGGGGAAAGGGTGTCCCAAGGTTTGAATAGGAAACTAACAACTTTCCTCCACCCCAGTGATGCCTGGGGACCCCGAAGTCACCTGAAGTGCTCCTACCACTGCTCCCCTTCACTGCCCCGACCGAAGTTCCTCTATGTGGGCTCTGCTTTCACAGACTCAGTTGGAAACAGCCACAGCAATACCAAAATGTGCCATTTCTCTTCCACTCCCTGCTTGTGCACAGCTCCATGTTCACCACCTGGAGGGATCAAAGCAGCAGCCCCAAAACTGCCGCGATAGCATCAGGTTTGTTATACCAGCCAACCCTCCAACCCACAAAAGGGAAGCCAAATCAACCTTGATTTTCTGGTCACTTTTCTAGCCTGGTAATTGGAAAAGCAATGCAGAAGGTCCCAAATATGTGGCCGTATTACCCACTGGAACAAAATTGACCTCAGCTTGTGGGGCCCAAGGAGGTGCTTGGCATTAACCAGCTGCCGGTGGAAATCATCTGCTTCTCCAGGAAGGCGTTACTCCAGCTCCTTCCCCCTCTGCCTGCCTGCAGCACCAGCCATGGTGCTCTCTGCAGCTATGGAAGGGCAATCCAGATAAGCACCACTGGGCAATGTCTGACATGACAGAGGAGAAAAAAAAGAGGAAAAAGGCAACTGTAAAGGGTTTAAATAACTCTCCATTTGGAAGTCTTCCTGCTTCCAAGTGGCTCTGACCACCCCTGGCTGACAGGGCAGCTTGTGCTGCAGCCACATCCCTGTGGAGTAGATCTCGCTCCTCTGGGAAAGGCTGGCTGCCTTTTCCCAATCGGCCCTTCCAAGCATTTCTGTGCTCTGCACAGAGGAGGGGAAGAACAGCCATCTTCCCTTCCCCGGCAGCTCATGTTCCTTTTTTATTCTAGACGATTAAAATAAAATAGCATTTCCACCAGCTGTGGTAATCTGCTTGAGAAACAGATGTTTCTCAAAGGAGATGGAAGTAGCTTAAACATCTATGATGGGCTGATTCCTAATTCCCTGACCGAGAGCCGAAATTATCTTCATGTAACTTTGAAGAGGACATAGTATTTGTCTTCCTGGGCAGGAAGCACTCTGCAATAAGCCCCTGAGCAGGACTGAGTCTTTGAAAGAATTTATATCCGCTGAGGGATGATGCCTCTGGTTGATCTACTTTTTTTAAAAAAGTCATTTCACAGAATTAATTGATTATGGAAATTATTTAAAGTATTGAAGATACTGTTTTGGTGACGAATGGGAGCTTACAGCGAATATTATAAGTCAACTTTCACAACCTGCTTTTCTCCATTTTGCCGCTGGCTTCTAGGAGTATCTGACCAATGTTGGGGTCTAACTGCAAATAAAAGTGATATGTTGCAATCTCATTACAATAAAAATACATGTGAAGCTAACACTTTAAAGAAAAAAATCCTATTTGTATATGGAAGCTCTAGCTATCTCAGAAAAATGTCTTTTGGATTTATACGCTATGAATTTATTGTCCTTTTGCAGAAGTTGTGTGTGTTGCCTCCATCAAACACTACTAGATTGTTCTCAGCATTGCTTTCTGGCAGTATAAATCCCTGTCTGTGCGGACTGAATCCCTTTTGATCCATCTCCATCAGACACATGAAGTGGAATGAACTCTAGTTATGAAGCTAAACTTAAAATGAAGGAGAATTTGTTGTTTTGTAACCAACTTTAATACGCACATGCATAATGTGGGAAAAAAGGATCCTGTGAAAGAGGATGTATAACAGCCAGATACAGCTGGATAATATCTCTTCTTCCCATCTGGATTTATCCCAATACTGTCCGCATTATCCTAGTGAAGGTGATGGAGTTGCCCACCCGTGCCTCACCGATGGGCTTTGGCTTCCTGCATTTCAGGACAAGCACAACCATTATTCATCCCTCTAAAGTAATTAGGAAAGCGCTGTTCCCCCAGGGAGCTCCGGCTGGGTGGCTGGCTGTGCTGCGGACCAAGTCACTGCTATTCCACTGTATCTGAAAGCGTCTCAGGTGTGCACTGCGTGATTAATAGCACCTAGAGATGGCTGACAATTTTATAAATTGAAATGGAAAAAAATCCACCTTTACTGCCACTTTTCCTTTGTTTTATTGGTGGGACTGCTGCTTTTTGACTGGCTAGCGGCTCCACCTCTGGGCTCACTGAATGGTACAGGGAGATGGGACCCATCTCTGTCCCCAGGATGCTCACCACGTCCCCCTGGGAGCACCCTGCCACACCACTTGCCGCACCCAGACAATGTGTGCTCAGCCACCACCACGAGAAGCCGTTGGGTTGCACGAGCATGGGCAGCTCCTGTGCTCAGGGCTGGTCAGGCAAAGATGAAATGCAGGCAGGGGAAATGCAGGCAGGAGGCCAGGCAGCACCACGGGCTCATGGGAGCTGCTCTCCGGGTCACCCTGCCAGCACCGAGCCATAGCAGTGCACTTGGCTTGCCTACCATGACATGGGGACCGCATCCCCGGGGCTCCTACAGCAACCCCCAGTGTCTACCTCCAGAAGAGGTGGTGGAAAGTCATTTTATTTCACACTGGTTTACACTGGGCTGGGCTTTTTCTTCTTTTTTTTTCTCTCTGAGGGCGCACCCTGTACATGGACCTTCCAGCTGGACATGGCAATGGGTTGCAGGAAGCTCTCTAGAGAGAGGGACAGCAGCTCAGCATTGCCTCAGAAACCAGGCTGCTGCAAACACATCAGAGTTTCTCCTATGCCCTCTGTCCTGGCGTCCCAAAGACAGAACAGTCTCAAGGTCTCCATACTAATCTCTAGTGCCTTGGCCCAGCATACCCAAAACATGACTGCGGAGGTGTGGGAATGTCACTCAGTGGCGACGGTCCCCTGATCTCCCCGAGCAGAGGATCTACTGCAGCGTGGTGCAGGAACCGGGGCTCGGCCACCGGCCCCTGCACCCCCTTTGCCACTCCTGTCACCCATCATCTCAACCCACCCACAAAGCACCAAGAAAAGGACGGCTGTCAAACACGATGCACTCCGCAGAGCCGAGCGAGCTGTCTCTTCTAAACTTATCTGGGCAAGAGAGAGGCTTTCCTCCATTCTTTTGTGTCTGAGGCTGCAGTACCAAATCCCACAGGGGACTAAGAAATCTTCTTTTCTTCATGCACACACTGTATTATTTTGGCCTGAACTTTCCTCATTTGAAAGCAGCCTGGCATGTGCATTTGAAGGGGGGAAGAAAAAGAAAAAATCAGCCCAATGCAAAATACTCTCCTGCACATGTAGTTCTTCCCCGGAAAGCAGATGAGAGAAAGGGCAAACCACATGTGACAGATGTTAGTCACGTCGCCAAATGTACCGCTGGCAGGACCTATGGTGAAAGGGCAGTCGGAGAACCCCTACAATACTGCTGTTTTAATAATTTCAGGTTCCAGGCAAAGATGCTATTCCATACTCTTGGTGTATACACAACTTGCAATTGTTTTTTCTTCTGCTGTTAATGTCAAGGGAAATTGATTTTACAGATTATTAAGATACTATTTATTTGCAGAAAACCTATTTTAAATCGCAGTTAGTCATTTTATTGAGCAATATTTGGCCATTTATATTTTGGTTTTTTACGCTGCGTGCCATATAGGGCTAGCAATTTCCTAACTTGCATGGTATTCTGTGCAAGGGTGTATTTTGGTTGCTGCTGCTGTGTCAGGCTAATGCCACTGTTGCTATGGTAATGGCGATGTTTGAGTCTGCTTTGTCACCTTTGTCCTGCTATTTTTTTTAAACACAAATTCATGCTGCAGAGGCTTGCAAAGCAGGCAGAGGGTTTGCTATGGAAGCTCAGCTTCATTTATTGTTTATTTATTGATAAGGGATTATAAAGCAGTGTGGCAATTTCATAGATGAATAAAGTTTAAAGCCGGCAGAACTCATGAGATCAGCTGAAGCCAACCTCCCATATAAATGTCACCGAGTTATCCCTGTACAGCAGCCCGGACATCCTGGTTGGGAAATACTGCAAGGCATCTCGTCTTAAGTAGAAGATACCTGTAACTATCAGCCCATCATCGTCCTGCGCAGTTTCATCCAAGATTTTAGAATTTCTCCATAGTTTAGAAAGAGAAAAAGTCTACCAAATTTTTACCAGCTCCACTGTGACCTCCAGTGCTTTTTCAAAGTCGCTGCGTTCTCTTGTCCCCAGGTATCACTCCCGGGACGGTGCTTTCCCTTCCCGTTTGACTGCAGTAAAACATATTTTGCCGTTCTGGGTGCAGCCGTCCGTATGATTCAGCTAGCCTTTCAGCTTTGTTTACCCTCCCGCCTTTCTTTGGGTATTTTATCAAGCAGTGGTTTCGTATTTATTTCCACTTCACTAACGAAGAAGCTGGGGAGCGGCTGTGTGCGGCTTTCTAAGAAGCTCCGGCAGCAGCTCCTGCACCTGAGGATATGTCTGTTTTCCTTCCCCACCTTGTCACTCTACGCGAGCATTTTCCCAGTATGGCAAAGCGTATCAAACATGAAGCAAGGCATAGGGGCCTCAGCCAGCTCTTTCAGGATTGCTGAGTTTAAGCTATTTTAAAATGCGGATCTCTAATGGAGTTACTGCATGCTGTCCTTGATCGCCAGTGGATGGATGACACTCACTCCATCACTCCCAGCTTGGACTTACCATATGTGTGAAGCAAATCAGGCCTGACCTCTTGTGTGATTTCTAGAGAAAAACAAGGAGAAATAGTGAAGGTCAGGTGGACTGCTCAGCTGCCCCAAGAGCTTGGCACACACACCTCCTTCCTCCGGGGCCGGGTCAGCACGTGGGGTGAGGGAAACAAACCAGAGCTTGGCCTTTAAAGAAGGAATAAGGCATATCCACCCCAGGTCTTCCAAAAACCGCCTGAGCCTGCGCTCTGAAAAATGACAAACCAGTCCCATTTTGAGGGAAGGACAGACCCCGGTTCCCCTGGCAGGCAGGAGGAGGGGGGCTTTCAGCCATGGCTCTCCGGCCGGGTGGCCGCACCAGCCTGCAGCCACACAGCTGTGGAGTGGCTGGGGGCTCCAATTAACCGCCAGCGGCAGGAGGGTGAACAGCTGTATGGGAGCAATCCGCATCACCCATGCTCTCCCTGAGCTGGGGTTAGGAGTCATGAAACTCTAATTCACTTTAAGCTTTGTTTTGTGCAAGGAGTTGCCAGTGTTTTCTTCTGAACCATGTAGGCTTCCCAACCATGGGACCTTCCCGTCGGCATCATTTCTTGCCCCGGCTCGCCGTGTCACGCTGTCAGTGCAGATACCAGCAAGGGCATGGCGCTAACATAAGGTGCCCTTGGGGCTGCAGCCCGCAGATGGGTATGTGCCTGCCTGTAATAGAGCTCCTTCCCCCGCTGCGATTCCTTGCCTCTGCGAATATGGGGAAGGGGGGGTGACTTTTTGGCAGAGGGTCAGGATCCGGCATATCCTACCCATGCTACCTACCAGCGGTACCCAGCTCATTATGAAAGAGCGTTTATCATTCCTGAGCCGTTCGTTTGGGGCAAATTGAACAACATGGCAATTACGCTCGAGGTGTCCAGGGACCATCCGCTGTCTCACATGTGCACATGATATGATGAAACTGTTTTGGAAAACCAAAAAAAAAAAAAAAAAGAGTGTTTATGTCCCTCGCTATCTCTACACCTCCTCGCTCTCTCCAGGCAGCGTGGCTACAGAGATCTTTGATGTTTGCCACGTTTGCAACAGCAGCATTGGCTGTGCTTGCTTTTATAGCACCAATACAATAATAACTGCAGTAATTTAAGATAGCCTGTAAAGAAATCTGGCGCAACTGTTTAAGTCTAGAGATACGGTTACCGTTGCTGCCTGACACTTCGTCCTAATGGGATCAAGGCCATGGTCTGCAATCCTCCCTGCCTCTTCCTAAAATGTAGTTGGCAGTTTTTAAGCAGTGTTTGTTCCTCAAGTACCCATAAAATCACCCTTTAAGAATGGGAAAGTCACAAATCATCATGAAGTTCTGGTTTCCAGTAGTTTCTTTATTTTCAAAGCCTTCCAAAAATCCTAAGAATCGAAGGAAAACTAGCATTTCAACAGAAGCGGTGCCTGATTTTTCAAGAATGTAGAAACCAGACAGCGCTGAAAAATAAAAACCATCACTCTAAACCATTACTTGTATCACTGCACAATGCCAAACATATCAACTATATATTGTCTTCTCTGTCATTTCTGGATAAATGCCAGAATCATGAATATCAGAGCTATTAATGCCCCTACAGCTTTGTTAGATGCAGGCCTGCCTGCATCTGAAAATGAACATCACCTTTAGGGGAAAAGAGAAAAAAAACACTCTTAAAATCTGCCGGAGAGGTTTTTCCCTGCCGCAGTTGCAGCTGCGCCCTGGTACAGGAGAATTAGTGAGGAACCTGATTTCTCTAGATGGTTTGCTGAGCATACCATGCTTACCATCGGTGAGCAGAGCTCTGCGGCCAGCCGGGTGCACGGGCACCGCATGGGGTGGGACAGGAGAAGGTGGCAGGAGTGGCCACACTGGGGGACATTTCCACCCCTGGTGTTGTGGCTGGGTCTCCGTGGCAGAGCTGGGAGCGTGCGGGTGCCCCTCAGCTGGCCACCAGGCCACCCACCCCTCGCAAGGTCCTCCTGGGCTGACTTTACTGGAGGAGCCAGCCACGTTGCCTGCAAACCACACAGCCGCGCACCAGCATCCTCTTCTTAAGGCTGCCTTTGTGCTTGTTTTTCCTATTCAGGAAGGAGTAAGTCACATTTATTATTTATTTCAGTTATTCCTCCCTCACAAATCAAACAAAAAAAAAAGGTCAACAATGTTATTTCACCCTATTTGCTTCCTTAAGGCTGAAGTTGTCCTCTCTGTGGCTTTCCTGCCCCGCAATGATTGGCGGCGTGCAGAACAGCTACCTGACAGGTAGCCGAGATCTTTCTCCTGGAGGTTAGATGTGGTGTTGTCTGCTTCCCTCTGCTTTTTGTTTGTGGTATTTATTTTTTTTTTCTTTTCAGAAAGGTGGAAGACTGTTTTGTTAGTTTCTCCTCTTCTCCTCCTCCAACGATGGGCTGAAACTTGACCTCCTGATTGTTCATCCAAGACGCTCTCAGGAAAGCTCTGAGTGGTAAATGAGGTTCCAAATGCAGGAAGAGATTACTGTATTTTTCTTTTCCTTTTTAAAACCTTGAATAGATGAAAATAGATGGTAATCAACAAACCTGTGGCTAGAGGAAAAATCCCTTTAACTCACATTTTACTTCAATTACATTCAGGACAAAGAAACACATTGCACCATGTGCATGAATGGATGCTTTATTATTCAAAACAAGCTTCAAAGAGCATTACGTCCCCTATAGAAAATATGCAATCAGTGTTTAATTCAATGGTAGGATGCAAATTTAAATTCCCATAAGGAGAAGACTGTTAATGCCATTTAAATTGGTTGTAAATTACAGATAATACGCTTGAGACCCGAATACAGATTAGCAGAGTGTTGCTTTATGAATCCAGCCCTACTTTGAACTTATTGTGTATTTATTTATGGACAATAAGACAATGCAGGCTTGTTTACACCTATATTTTATTATCATCTGACACAATACATATGCAGAAAAAAAACAATTTGTTTTTAAAATACAAAAGCTGTTAGCTCCAGTTGATGAGGATTGGTTGTGAGGAGGTGCTCTTTGGTTGCAACCATGTCTCTTCTCTCTCTCCTCTCCAGCATTACGTGTTTCTACACCTTTCGAATCACACAGAAATTAGCCCGGAGGAATTACCACTTCTCTGTTTTATTAGCAGCAGAGGGAAAATCCTGGCTGCTTAGTGTAACCCATCAGTTTGTGTGTGCTTGGGACAGCAGCGCCTTGCAGGGCCCTGGGGGCTCCTGCTGCCTTTGCTGAGGTCAGTACCTCAGTTGTTTCGCTATAGCGAGTCCGATGTGTCCCTCCCCATGGCCATGGCTGCTGAGCGAGGAGCCCAAGCTCTCAGCAAGAGTTTTTAGGGGATTTTTTGTTTCCAGAGACAAGAAAGCTCTGTGGCTTCATCCTTCGTGCACCAAAATAATCATTAAAAACAACCGATGCACTTTAAGATCAGGGTGTTTAAAATGAGCTGCGTGTCTCATGTGGCACCACGTCTGTTTACTGTTACTTTCTGCAGCATATTTCTTTCCCATTCTTCTATTGCATTTGTATAAGACAATAACTTGCAGAACCAAGAATTTCTATTTTGTAAAAAGCAACTAACCAGTCATTCAAGAAGCAGCTCCGCAAACCACTGGTGGTATGAACGAGCCCTTCTGGTATGGATCCCATTAAGGCCATATTAGTGATGTTTTGCTGGGCTGTATCATGAGAAATTTTGGAGCGCCTTTGTTCAGGTCCAGAGGATATGTTGTATGTCCTCAGGTGTACTGGGGCACATAATGTGCATCAGCGCATTACAAACTGAGTAAAAACATTTTGTGTAGCAAAAGCACCACACTTCGTGGTGAATTTCTTTCAAGGCAGTCCAGCTTACCTACTCAGAGTGATGGAAATGTGGCCATTGCTCTCAAACACTATTTTACAGAGTGGCTTTTACTTTGAACGTGTACATGTGGATGGACAGAAGGGTGGAGGGGCAGAACTCACCTCTTTTTGTTATTTCTGAGCCTTTCAGCTCCATCATGGGAAATGCCCATTTCAGAGTTACCTGGATTTTACACAACCACTTGCATATTCATCGTAAGATGGCTGCGGAGAAAAAAAACCTGTTATCCACCTTACTTTCCTCCCACTGTTTTCAGGCCCATCCAGTTCTCTAATAGAGATGAAGCACCAGAGCTCCTTGTGCTTTTCTGTCATCTTAAGGAGCTCACTACCATCATAAAGCTCTTCTTAAACAGGACATAAAGGCTCTTATCCAGCCTTATCTTAAACTTTTCATGTGTACACTAACCAGCTTGTGCTGCTGCAGCCTGCACTGGGAAAGCACATGGCTCATTCCTGGACCATTCCACCTCCTCCTGACCCCTGCTGAGGGCTGGACACCAGAAGAGGATGCAGTGTTCTCACAAGAAAGATAATTTCATTGTATGCAGGGATTATACCATTTGTCTATTTCTACTTGTTCAGATGCTCTTGAAACCTGCTTGTTCCTGTGACTATATCGTTATACTGGAGGCTACATATTCAGTAATTTATCTCAAATAACTTCCAGGCCTGCTTTAGGGTCACCAATTTCCAGAATACCACCCCCCATCTTACACTCCTGATCTGCTCCATTTATTTCTAAATTCATAACTGCACCTACGCCTACATGAAAATGCATGTGGTTTACATCAGCCATTGTCACCAGAGATGGGGGTCTTTGTGTCCAGGTTATGAAAGCTGTATTAAATAGCATTAGATCAAGAGTAGGCTCCCATAGGACTCCACTACAACCACTCTGTACACAATTACCCTTCCCTACTTCCATTTTTTTTCAGTCTCTCAGTTCACTAGTCTATCATTCTTTGAATGGGAGCTGCATTGGTTTTGTTTAGCGCTCTTTTTTCCCCAAACACAAAAATGTAGGTACTTTATGGCAATACTGTCTACAGACTTGTGATTTTATTAAAAACATGCTATCAAGTACATTTGACAAAACCTGTTTTCTATAAAGTGATGTTGATTGGCATTACTTATGCTCTCATCTTTCCATTTTTTATGGATTGTGTCCCCTATCAGCCTTTCCCTTGGCTATGCCTGGGATCCATGCCAAGATAACTGGTTCAGTGTCTCTTGCATCATTCCCTTGGCTTTCTAAAATATTGGCCCAACACTTGCTTTTAGGGCCCTCCTCGTCTTCTTCTCATTTGCTTTTTATTCCCTTCTCCCAGTCCCATCTTTGGGGGATTTTCCAGGACTTAAAGATTTAGTTCAGAGGAATTCTCTGCTGGTTTTTATGTTACTCTTGGGTGCAAACTACTTAGGCCTATAGATTTTAAATGGTTACAGATTATGAATAACTACAGGCTTGGATTTCAGATCCATATAAGCTATGTAGAGAGAAGATGTCCCTGCTGAAATTCAGACACGGATCTACGTTTCATTCTGGGGTCTTCCAACACTTTTTGGGTCTGAACGAGCACAAAACATTTACATCCCATGGGCCAGCTCAGCCTTTGCTTTATAATTTTCCTGGAGATTTGCACCAGTTCAACGCGGGCATACACACATTACTGAACCAGCCTGACATTTATCACTGCACTTTCAGTGCTGCCATCTTGGACCTGACTGAGCTCTGATTGAGTTAATTTGGCTTTGAAATGGGCATCATTAGCATTACAAGTGGGCTCCCGGATTTTAGGATGCAAGTTCTGAAGTCTCCTGCTATCGCTAAGTGCTGGATTTCCTCGGCTCCTCTGTAGTATGAATAGGTTAAAAACTGTTTCATTAATGAGAAATGGTATGTATTTTCATTTCCGTCTCCACACCAGGGTGAAAGGTGAATGTCACTGCAAGGAGGAAGACAGGAGGGTCTTGTCCAGCTTAGATTTGACCTTAGCACACGACAGGCTTGATCCCGCGCTGTGAGTCTCACTGATTTCCATTTCAGGAGACACCCAGCACTTTATAGCCTCGAGGTCCCAGAATCATCTTCCCCAAAATATGAAAACTTAAATACCATTATTACTTAACTGTCTTACTTAATTAAAGCCATCATGGAAGCAAGGCTGATGGACAGGTGTGCCGCTACCGTGTCATGGTAGGATTGCTCCCAGATGTGACAGAAATGAGTCTCCCTCTGTCCCTCACCCTGAACCTCTACCCCTCTCACCTCCTTTAATCATGCTTTTCTCAGTGTAATTAAAGGAATTTCCTCCTTTACCTTGTCAGCTGGAGATACCAATTTGCAACCTCAGTTTGACTGATGATTAACACATTTTCAGAGTGAATCTCAGGGTATACCTCCAACCTCCTGTGAGTGCTGCCACCCCCATCCTTCTCAGGTCACACAGAAGGCGTGCCCAGCCCAGCCCCATCTCCTCCCTCACTTACATACATCCATCACTTCAGAGAAGAGCATTCCCCCCAGTAAGGGCAGGTGCCAACGCACGTACCACAGATGCAACAGTCTGGTGCAGTGTGGGTGGGAGAAGGGTTAAAGAAGAGCTTAAAGCCTCCCTGGATGCACCACCCGGTAGCCTGCTTCCCCATGCACAGGGTCGTCTAGTGTTTATGACTTTGAACAGAAAGCCAAGTTTGCTCTTTGGGTTTCTGTATTAAATAGTGTGATAACATATCAAGCGGCTAATGTCAAGAGACTTTGGGCTATATTCGTAAATGCTTCAGTGAATCAGTAAAGACACAATAAATTATGGCTTCAGAAGTTTCTTCATTCACCTGCTCCAGGCAAATGGGAAAAGGACAATCAATATTTCTTTTTGAAATGCCAGAAATCCTAAACATATGAAATTTCCTGACAGTCTCTACATTTGCACTGGGATTTTATGAGGTTGCATCAGTTAACCTTCCCCCTTTCAGAGTTCAAGCAAGCTGGAAAAAAGGAATTGTAACAAATATAGCCACAGACAGATTTAAGCACAATACCGCAAACCAAAGGACGTTCAGTAATCCAGAAAATGAGCCATATTCTAAAGGCAGTTCATTCTGAATTTTCAGTGAAGGAATTGATAACATTTCCCATTGAAATGGAAATGAAATGGAGTTCAGTGGGACAAAGTTCTGCTAGGTAAAATCCTCTGATTCTGAGCCAGCATCTTAACAAAGCTTTACAGATGAGAGAACAGGAGGCTTTTGTTTGTTTATATGTTTTCTATCGAGAGCACAGATTTAAGGAAGAAGGAAGGAAGAAGGTGGTGGTACTGCCCCAACCCCTACCTGCGAGCTGGCCATCGCTCCTTCTCGATGCTGCAGCCAGCTGAGGCTCGGAGCAGACTGTGTGCCCATTCCTCATATGAAACCATGGACTTTTGTCTTCAACATCTTTTAGCTTTTGAAGCTTCTTCCTTCTGCCTTCAGTCTGACTTTTTATCCCGGCAGGACTGTTTCCCCCTCAGCCACTTCCACACATCCCCCCATGTATGGGAAAATCCTTCAGATTTCACGAAGCACCCATTTTTCCCTTTTCTTTAAATTTCTCTTGAAAACATTCCTCGGCCACAATACCTACAAATCTCTCCCATCTGGGGCTGGTTAGGCAAATACGAGCTGTGACTTCTGGTTTTCTGCAAACCCTCTTCCTTTTATTGTTCCTCTGCTTTCCCAACCCAGCTATAAGCCGACTTTGCCCACCCCTTGCACCCTGTTAACATGCAGATCTCGTGGCGAGGAGGGTCTCCTTTCCGTGATCCACCTGCAAGATGCCCAGCACAGAGCCTTAGCCGTCAGATCCTCTGGCTGGAGTTACGGAGAGGGAGCCAGCTGGGAATTTGCACAGCATATTCCCCTGTCGCTCCAGTTATGGAACAAGAGCGGGTGACCCTGCTGTCCACACGCTGCCGGTGCCAGCATGCTCTGCACCTTCGCCTTCTGCAGGCGAGCTCTCAGCAATCAAACAGTTAAATATCCAGCTTTTCCCGAAGTTCAGTCACTCTTAAGCTGCTTACAAACATCACTTTGGGTTTTGACCGTTATTTGCACAACGCTAAGTGCTTCATGAGAAAGCCAAAATTTGAGCGCTGAAGGAAGCCCAAGCAGGCTGCCACGGGGCAGCCCATTTCAGGTGTCATCCTCAGGTAGGCACAACTCCTGCCACCTACCCCTATTTCAAATAAAATATACAGGTCAAAACCCTTTTAGGTGTCTCTGACAGAAATACTGTGTGCCAGTAAATAAATTCTAGTTTATAATATAAACTGGCTCATCGGTATGAGGAACAGGGAAGCCATTTTCCCACTGTGTCTCATCCCTCTCCTTAAATACGCTGCACACACCACCACATACGTGGAGGTGAGACCTACGTGATAAATTGCAGAGCAATGTGCTAAATGATTTTGTATTGCACCCCCAACAGCTTCCCCTGCCCTCTGATTTCTATCCCATCTCTCAAGATTCGCTCTAACATTCCTCTGAGCAGCCACCATTTAAAAACAGAAAACTAACCCAGAAAGCCCACCATCACCAAAAAAAACCCCACCCCAACCCAGCCACCTGCTAGAGGTTTTTTTTTTCCTTCTTGTTCTTCAGACACAAGAATTTCCACACAATGCAACCTGGCCAGGGGATGTGATGAGCAAGATGTAGTCCTGGACCAGGGTAGCAGTTTCTTTATACATAACATGGCTGTGACCCCAAGGCTTTTACGCTGCCGCCTTATAGAGCAATGCAAATGGGGAGCAAAGTCTTGCTGTTTGGACGTGGCAGCCTTTCACCGCAAGCGTGGCACAAGATGGGAAAGTGGAGAATCAGACCATGCAATGTTCAAATTTAATCTTTCAGGGAGAGAAATGAAAGGGCCGTGGCACTGGGAAAGAGAGCTTTCCTGTTTCCTAGTGACACTCTATTTAGATCTGGAAAAGCTCCCAGAAAGGACTTTAAGTATGAGAGACCTTTGTTTTTGAAAACACAATTTTGGCTCATTTCAGAGGGGTTTTATGGTTTTCTGTGGGCATGGATAACTGGATTTGTGACAAGTCCTTTTGTATTCTTTACCAGCAAAAGGATACAGAAGCTGTCACAGTATTTTTAAAACTTTCCAAACCCACATTAGCTTGTTTTTCTCTAATATGTTTGATCTATGCAGCATCACCATCGTCTGGTTTATACACATTTTATTTACATTAATGTAGCACAGCCCGTGTAATTTACTTGGATGAAGTAAAATTGATTCAATTTGGTACTTTTGGTTCTCTTGCTAAGAGCTAATTCTCTTTTACCTCCCTCATTAGAGTCCACTGCTCTCAGGATCAGAAAGTCTCAGAGGCCATGATGTACCATTTAGCAATGACCATGAAGAATTAGGTAGCAGTGAGGTTGTAGCAATATGTACAAATATCATAGCATTTATTCGTGTAGCACTATTAATCCTTCGAACCAGCAGTAAGCTCTAATGCGAATCATGGCGTCGCATGAACCTGTCACAGCTCATGTCACCCCTTACTAGTGACTGTGCCCATAAGCTGTTGTCAATTATTTCTATCCATGTTGCACGTAAACATAGTCCAAAAGGGCTTTTGATCATCACAGACAAGCGACGGAATGTAATTCAACAGAGAGGTTGATGAACTGCTCAGAGCAGGAGCCTGGAGCCCCAGGAGGCCTGTGGCAGAGTGACGATGGCCGTGACCTGAAATCATGGAGGTTGTGCTGGCACCGGGATGGCTATTTGGAGATGTCCTCACTGGTATGGACCGTAGAGGACTGGAGCCATGCAATTTCCTTAGTGCTGGGGATTCCTGCGTCCTTGGAGAAGGGGTGAGACTTACTTCAAACATCTTTAATAAAAGAAAATGATGATAAGCCATTCTCCAGGCAAGAGTTGTAAATACCACTGTGTATATTGGCTTTGAAAATAGAGACATTAGCCAGCATATCTCAGACTGTGTAATTTAGAGTCTTTTATCATTTCATCTTCCAGTTACAGTACCAAAAGAAGTGATGTCTGGAAGATAAATTTCACATGCAGAAGAAAATCCCTCACTTAAAATATATTTAATACTTGAATGGCATAATAGAAAGGCCAGTTTTATTATTTTTCCAAAAATGGACTTAAAAACTCAGTACCTCCTGCAAAATGGATGAGATTTTGAAAACCGCCTAAGCTTTTACGAGTTTCAGATCTTTCCCTTCTTCAGCATCATAGGGAGCAAAGTTATTGTAGTCTGAGAATCCCAGTATATTTTTCATGACACGTTGGTGTGCAGCAATGGGTTAAGCAGCAGGTTATTAAACATAGACTACAGTAATGCCTATTTCCCAGTAGAATGGAGGGTGCAGACTTTACAAGTTTCTGAGGTTAAATTATAACAATGACTTTGACTGGTCTTCAAGCTGTTGTACTGAAGCAGATGTTCATACTTTACCTCCACGTGTGATATAGCTATTGAACAAAATTAAACGGCAGAGCAGATGCAGTTGATATGTGATGCATGTGATTCGGTGACCTTATGGAAACAGGGAGGAAATCAGACTTCACAACTCTTCGTGGTCTGTTTGTTTTTTGTGGAAGGTTAAGACCAACAGGTGAAAAATATGGGGAGGTTATATTGAAAACAGGGCAGTCTGAATGAAAGAAACATGTAGTCCCTGCCATGCGATCTATAGGTAACGTGCAATTATCAAAACGGAAACCTGCTTTTCCCATGGTGTGTAGGCAACCGACCGTCACGGAAAACAAGGAGCACAGCAGCTCTCCGTTTGTATTTCACCTAAAGAAAAACCAGAATTAAGCCAGCCTTAGCAGAAAAGCGCATGGCAAGTTAGTCCTCTCTTAGAGACAAGAAAAATTGTCCCAGGGACCAACGAGCTCAGCCACGTCTGTGTGTTCTGGAGGAGAACCAGATGTGCAATGGCACAGCGGTTGAAGACAAAGCCAACCAGCAGGACCCAGGAGGTACCCTGGGCATCCTGTGTTTGGGAAGACTTGTAAGGGAGACTGCTGAGGCACCAAAAAAACTTTAACCTTATGAAATACACTTCATGATCTGTGAGTGCATAAATCATCCAAGGAGAAATGTGTCACTCCAATCTGCTATGCAATGCACAGTGAAGTGGCAGGAGTGCAGTGTTCGCTTGGCTGCAGAGCATGAAGGGGACTCAGACCTCCACACCTCCTGACATGGCGGGCCAGACCCCGTTTCCTTCCCACCATCCCATCTGGTTAGATGCCAGCGCTGCGGGCAGCACATGCCTTTGCTGCCAGAAGCCAGCCTCCCCGCTCGCAGCAGGGCTACGTATGTCCTGACTGGTCCTGTGCCGGCATCTGCCCTCGCTCTTGATCTGTTCTGGTTGGCCCTATATGCCCCAGCAGCCTGACCTGTGCCTCAGCTTATCGGTGTCAGGTACCTGAACACAGGGGAGAAGTTTGAAAATCCATGTGAAGATGCCCCTTGTCCATACAATGCAATTGGCCTGGGGTGCTTCAGCCCGTAGTCCCCGTTTGCCACCTAGAGACTCCTTGAAAAACGCACGTGTGTGTGTGCAGCGTATGAGTGAAAAGAACGGATTTTTGTGCTGTGTGCTCTTATCTAAAACATGTGGATTTCACAGGAGAAATCATGTAGAGATCATAGCCCAGAGATAAAAAAAAACACTTTCCTTATAGGTAGGTGTAACCAGAACTATGTGTTGTTTCTGACCCAGGAGCTTCCAGCTTATGTCAGCAATGCTTGTTCCATCCCCGAGGGCAAGACCTGACATTCAGTGCTATCGAATTTCTATTACGCTGGCTTTCAGTGTCACCCAGTTTTTCCTGCGTGGTCAGGGGCTGCACCCCGACCAGGGGTGCTCATTCCTGCCAATGGGAATATATTTTTTGGAGGCTACTGCAGATGTTTGACTAACAGCACGCATCAGGAAACGACACCAGTTCCCAGTGTGTCTCCCCAAACCCACAGTGTCATTTCTAGCCCACAGAGCAACCAACTCAGATTGCACTTCTGGAGCACAGGTTTACCCAAAAGGCAGTTTTCTGCCCAAAAAGGGCTCTCCTGCATGCATCCACGTGGAGCCAGCAAGCAGGGAGCGGAAAGGGCCAGTGAAAACACCATCCTATGTCCAGGTGAGGTGAAATGGACATTGTAGACTTCAGGAGGGTTTGTTTTTCACCATTATTTCCAAAATAATGTTGATGGATGGCTGACAGACCATCTCCCCACTCCATCTGCACCCACATGTGCTGTGCACAGAGGCTGGGGTCCTTGTCTATGGCACCATTTCAGGATCCACATGTGGGAATTCCAGTGTTTCGGTCAGCCATCCTCAGCACAGGTGTAAAAAATCCTGATTTAAGACTGATTATGGCAAAGTAATTATTTCTGAGCCATGACAGCAGGCAGTCCCAATTAGCTCTAAATAGGATATAAGTAGTGGGGGGGAGAAAACCTTCTGTCAGGAGAATCTAAGCTTAGAAGAGGCCGAGGAGAACCCAGACGCAAGCAAAATAAATAGGAGTCTTTTCAAGCCGAGGATTAGGTCGTGTTATTGCTTCTCAGTTTCCAATAACCTGAGTCCTGGAAGGAAGGAAGGAAGGCAGAAGGATGGGCTTTCTCTGCTCCCCTGCAGATGGGGGAATGGCCTCACAGTAGCCCCTGCCAAATAAAAAAAAAATAATAAATTGCCTTTATCAGGGTAATTTTCTCAAAGGTGGCTCTACCGTTGTTGCCAGCACACATGTCCTGGTAGCTGCGTCCACAGCCTTTCGTGTTCGGCACATTTCATGTGCTCGACAGAAGCCCATCAGAGAGTATTTCCTTCGGCTGGCCAAAGGAAATCCTGCTTGATTCCTCCCTGGTTTATTCTGGGCGCAGCGTTATGGCGAGCGCCTCATGCCTTTGGGTTTCCTCCCGATTAATAGACCTGGGCTGCCAGGCAGCTGCATTTTCAAGAGCGACACATAAAGATGTTCAAGAATATTTCAGACTCATTAATAATGTTTTACAGTGTTATCTCAAAAAAATATTTACAGTTTTCCTTAAACATTACAACTAACTTTCTGATTTTAATATACATTTGTCCCATGGGTTTTTCACCCATTAAGATAGATTAAGTGACTATTCTAATGTACAATAGCAGATTTCGCCCTGTGGTTTAGTGGCTGGCTGTGGTTGACTGATACCCAGCCCTCTGAATCCCTGCTGAGTATCTAAGCTCTATGAGCTGCAGTGAATGCATTTAATCTACATAAAAAGAACACAAATTGCATGTTAGCCTTTTTGAGCCCAGTAATCAGTTTTACAGTTTACTTGGTACGCTTCTCCGCAGTCCTAGTGGCTCCAAGGAGGTTCCAAGGATTCTTCCTCTTTTTTTTTTTTCCCTACCCGTCTCACGTAGAAGAAAAGTGTTTGCATTTTGATTGTGCTCATTCCCTGACCCCTGTAATTTAACCATTGTTCATATTTAGTGCCGACTGGAGTCCTGCGGGGCAGCTGATAACAATAATTTGTAATAAAGCGTACGCAGGCTCCATTTTTTTATCCTTGTTTTCCCTAATAATGCAAAATTAAATTTGTTAATTAAAACAGATGAAATCAAAAAGGATTCTGGGGCTGCAAAAATACATGGATTATCCTGGCCTCACATTTGGGATGATTATAATATTCAGCACGTATGTAGTTCTTCAAAGCAGCATCGCAGTTAATCCTTACCCTACCGCCCCTCTGAAGTGTGTTGTTATTCCTCAATTCNCCCCCCCAGCCCCCGAAGTGTGGGTTTGGATGATCGGGAGCTGGCCAGGGAAGCCTGTAGGTCCCCTGAGCTTTTGTGGGGTGGGAAATTGGGAGGTGACATCCCGAAACGGGGCTCAGAGGCTACGGGTTCAGCCGGGGAGCACCGAGCCAGAGGCACGTGGAGCATCCTACCGGTCCTGCCACAGCGGCATCGTGTGTAGACCAGGAGGTGCAAACTGAGTTGCTCGTCTGCTAGCTGTTGGCCAGCGTGGCATGCAGATGAGAAGCTGGTCCCAAAATTATTATAATCCCAAACACATATATGCTGCTCTTTGGGACTCAGAAAAAAAGAAAAACTAAACTAACAACTAGGGGGAAAAAACATACAAAATACCCTTTAGACCAAACAGTGCTCTGGCAAAATGCAGTTTCAGCTAAATGTTTTGTGGAGTAATGTTGATATCAGTGTTGGCGGATGAGAAAATATTTTAACCTTCAGTTCCAACTCAGGTCATTTTGATGTTTTTAGTGTTGCCGGTTTCATACACAAATACACTTTGGAGTGCAAACGAAAACAGAAAGGAAATTAAACACACCAAAACACGATGTCTTGGCAGCTCTGCAATTTATTTTGGAGCAGATCTGGATTTGCTGGGGCACTGCAGGATGTGGCGCTCCTCGCTTGGGCTCAGTGCTGCTCCCTCCCCCTGTGCTGCAAACTCCTGAACGGCAAAATCCTGTTTCCTGAGCAGCTCTGGTCGAGATAACGAGTGAGATGATGGGAGGGTGCACAAGCTGGGGCTGAGGTTGGCCACGGCTCCTTTTATTATTATGTCTCACGGGTTATAAAAGTACTTTGTCACACTGGGGGAGCGGAGCTGCAGCCTTTGGCTTCTTCTGTGGCATGAGGGCTGGGGTGGGATAATCAGACCCCCTGCTGGGGTGAGCAACTGATCCCGCCTAAAAGGCTCGGGTTTACCTTGTTATGGGGGAATAAAGGGTAACCCTGAAACTGTGGCCCTGCAACGAGTCTGCCCCACTGCTCGAAGGGCTGGGAAGGAGACGCGGTGCCATCACAAACAGACGCACAAGCTGATGGCAGGTGACAGGACTCTCCCAGAGGGATCAGCCTGGGCATTCCTTACACACTGCGGGCTCCCCAACAGCGCGGAGAGATGCGGGGTATCCTTGCTGAAGGGGACGGTCATAAATCAGCCCATGACACGAGCTAATAAGGAATATGATGAGGGGTGAGAAGCTCAGGGTGACTGACGGCAGACAAAGCTGATGCTGCTGGGAACATCCCGTATGGCCGGGAAAGTGGCTGGTAGCCTCTGTCGGCTGTAACAGACAAGGTTAAAAGGATCATCTCCATATTCTCCCCCAAAATATCTACCTTCAGCAGACAGTATATTGTGGCAGTTTGGAAGGGTGAATGTTGCAGAAAGCTGCGAGGATGTCAAAAACAGATTACATCTTTTTTCCTTAGAGGAAATCTTCTGGACATCTGGAGGACAGCTATAAAATGTTCCTATTTTATGTTTTAATTACATTTTGAGATTGTTAGGCTAAGCATCCTGTGCTTTAAAAAGAGCAAACTTCATGCTCAAAGTATACAGAAAATTAAAAGATCTACCAAGAACTGTAGCTATGTTTTGGTTAGTTGTCACTTGTAACTCAGTATATTATAAATAATGGAAGAGGGAACATTAAAACATGAGCTCCAACAATTTTCACCAAGAGTCCAACAAAGAAACAGACTATAGGTGTTGACAAGAATTGTTTGGTGGAGAATGATATTGCATATTGCAGAGCCTGTGAACATCAGCTTTACATAAACTTCTTCCATATGAGACGTTAATCAGGACGGAGAACTGAAGGATCTGAAAACAATCAACATTTCTCCTTTCAAACCCCTAATGTTCAGCGTGAGGAGTTTGTGGTACCCCTGCATGGTGGGAATGCAGGAGGATCTAGGGTAGCCGTGGGTTGACTGGAGGTGGGCGCATCTTCTGCGGCGTGTCAGGCAGCCCCTGAGCCGAGCGCCCCGCGCCAGCCAGGCTGGGCCAGCTGAAGGAAGGGGCTTGCTTGGGGCGGGGGTGCAGGACCCAGTGGAATGAACTTCTCCACCAGGGTAAACCAGACCCGAATGAGCCTGAGACGGCTGTTTCAGCGGTAAAAATGAATAAAATGAGGAGCAGAAAGTGCCTGGGAGGTTTAAAAGAATAAATGCGAGGGGGAAGCCAGCAGCAACGGAGACAGAGCTGCGGATGTACACAGGCAGCTTAGATAAACAGATGGATTACGAGAGTTCCTGCGGAATAACTTTGCTGGTAAATGAGAGTATTCACAAAGTAAATGTAATAGCTATATGCAAAATATGAGTATATCTTCAGGTATACTTATACAAATATATGTCATATGTATATGAGTATATATGAAAATATATAAGCATGGTTTGCATATGTTTTGAGCCAGAATTTAGGACGAGGGAGTAATTTTCAGAAAAGTAAACAATTGTATTTGAGAGTTTCTAAGCAAGATTTCACTTTTGCATTTTCAAATGACACTTTCATTTTCATAAATGCAAAATGTATTTGGAAAAAAAAAGGGGGGGAGGGCAGTTGCCCCTATTTACCTTTGTATAAAGATCTAGTGGTGGAATACGGTTTGATTGCAAAATATATGCTGTTCCCAAGGGAACTGCTGCTTGAAAGGACTCGCTAGCCGTGATTAGACTGATCAGATGATCATTTGCTCTCAGTCTAAGCTAGCATAAAGCCAGAGAAAGTCAATGGGCTTGAAGAAGCTGTGTGACAGTCACCTGGCCAGCTGTGCTTCCTCGGGTAAGAAGGACCAAAACGAAGTTGTTATTATGACCAGAGTATTGCTCTGAGCTCAGAGCAGCACCCCAGCTGAATTCAAGGACTGGATCCGCAAATGCGGTTGATGTCTCCTTGAGATGTGCTTGCACCGTGCCCATTTAAACCAGCAGTGATTTCATCAGTTCGTGTTAGGGGTAAAGCTAGCCTTAAGCTGTGGGGCACAGCAAGTTCCTAACGGTAATGACTCTCTTTTTTCGGTGCTAAACTGATTAAGGCAGCACCACCCTAGAAAGGCGCAGGGGGCCATGCCCAGATCCCCTGTGCCCACCGTCGGTTTGACACATCCATCATCTCTAGCCTCTCCCAAGGAAAGCCACCAGGCAGTGTGTGCCCCTGCTGCTCCCAGAACCTGGCGAAGGGATGCTCTGAAGGCTAGCGGGACTTCTCCCCCTTGCTTCCCCCCAGCCCTCCCCACTGGGATTGGATCTGCCCCCTGAACACAGCCGTGTTACCGTGGGTCACATCTTCAGCACACACAACCTGGGAATGCACTGTTAAGAGCAATGTTCAAAAAAATGCTCTGCATTTTTCATGTCCTCTCTTTTTTTTTTTTTTTGTCCCTCTAAATGTTCTTGGGAGATATTTGTGAGGTTTTTTAATTATTTTTTTTCTGCAAAAAGAATCTGAAAGATTAATGCAAAGTCAAGCAATCTTCTTTTACTTAAACAAAGTCACACATTTACTTTCACTCCCCACCTCTCGGGCAGTGAATATTTATACATTGAATTCTGCAGTAATAATTTAACTCCAGTGTGCCCACCGCCCACCAGAAATGCTAGTGCTAATGCTCTTTCAAGTAACACAGCGTATTTGGGACTTTAAGAGAGTGAAGCTAGAACAATCCCAAAATTGGAGTATTTAATCCCACAAGTAACTACACAGAACCAGACAGGAGTATCTTCAGAGCGTTGCAAGTGTCTGTGCTCTGCAGGATGAGGCGCAGGATCAGAAAGAGGAGACAAAATCTCTTGGTTGCATGCCCAGCTTTCCTCTCCCACTCTCAGGGCTGTCACCACATAACCCCAACCCATGGTCCTTCTCATCTTGCATGGCCACAGAGATGCGCCTCGGCCTCTGGTCTTGGCAACTGTGTGACATACCAGGTACTTTCTCCCCCAAAAACTCTAAACTAAGTTTTTCTTTCCTTGACCTTTGGCCAACACTCGCTGTCCTACCATAAATAATTCCCCACCTTTGTTTAAACTGTTAAACTGAAGGTATTTATTGCTTGTCATCGTATTCCCCAGGATTTTCCTTTCTGTGCTAAACATACTGGTGATCTGTAGTCACTCTTCGTAAGTCTTACCCTCCCATCTGTCTGCCCTTCCATCCGTCCCTCCTGACCTGACCCCACAGACAAGTAACGCTTTTTCAGCCAACCTACAGGTAAGAGGAACTTGCCTCTGGAGGGATGGGGAACGAAGGGCATGGTGGTGGCACAGAGGACGGGCTTGTCATGAACAGCTTACAGAGCCCACCAGATCGTCACCATTTTCACTGGATGAGTAGCGACTGATCCCATGTAACCCTGCTCCCAAACAAGGCTATTATACCCAAGCTGCAGGACAGTCAAATTGCATTATCCCTTCTGCAAAACATATGGAGGAAACAAAATATTGGAGGATACTCCAGTGACAGCTAATGACATTACCGAAATTACTATAAATATCATCTTTAATCTAATCAAAAACAGTATATCAAAGGCATTAAAGCTGCAGATGCTTACTGTGCCAGGGGGGAACCAAATGAAGCCTTACAGATGTGTCATACTGTGAAGTTATATTTGCATAATAGAAAATGAATGCTGGTTGTATCTCAGATTTCTGCTGCTTTTTAAACGAGGGGGATCTGAACGTTACATTTAGTGAAGATCTTTTTAGGTAGCCTAAGGTTTGGGCAGACAAACAAAAATACAAATCAGCTGCAGGCCTGACAAAAAAATTCCCAATGAATCGTCACTTTATCCCTTGCTAATTATTACCTGGGCTACTCTGTCATGTATTTAATTAGCATCATTTCTCTTGAAAGCACATTTTGCGGAACTGATGCTGACTGTGGGGTGAGAACCAACAAAGTAACATCAATCAGCTAATTAACTGGTTAACACGTTTCCTTCCTTCTTAATTTCTGCTTTTGATTTTCATTTAGCTGCTTTTAGGATCTGAATTTTCAGGAGGTTGGTTTCTGAGCAACCACAGGTAGTGATGGGTGAGAGGGGCCCTGCCAACGCGGCCTTTGCGATATTATTTTGCTATCGTAGCGAGAGGATGCTTTTGTGCCCTCGTGGGGTCTCTAGCACCATGGTGAGCACTTCTGGGAAATAAAATAACAGGTGTACATTTATTAAACACAGGCACAATCCCGCTTACTGCTGGAGAAATGAACAGAGACAGCACACCTCCCACCGCTGGGCTCAGGTTTCCCCTCCGGTGCACACGAGAACAGGAGATGCTCCCAAACTTCAGCACAGCATTGCTTCCTGAGCTGGAATGTTTCCAAAAGGGCAGAGCTACAACAGCTTCAGGCTCCTACAAGCATGGACCAAGGCACACTGACCGATCTGGGTGATGCACTGCTTCCCTCACAGTGTGCTCTCCCATGTCAACCAAGAGCACTACATTGCTGGGACTACGAAAACCTCATTAAAACAGAGAGACTCTAGTAACATTTTCATTTGACCTCATTCCAACAGAAGGTAAAGAGCTAAGAAAAGAAGAACCTGGTGGTTAGGGTTTGGTTTTTTTTTTTATTTGCTTTAGGTTGTTGTCTGTTCCTCTATTTGGTCACCCCGCTCAGCAATGCTTCCCTCTAAAGACTACTTAAACCTCAACCATGTCCTCGCCTGAGTCGTTCTGGTCTCCCCGCAGCCCTACCTCCAGCCACCCTGGCCTTGGTCATGCTCCAACTTCCCTCTTTGGTGGGATGAGAATAGCGCTTGTTTCTGGTAGAGCAATCCAATTCTGTGTTACATACAGTTGATGCTGGTTAAAGTATCAGCCAAGTATTTCCCAGCCACGCTGTGCAGTTGGGCTACATGGAAGGAGGTGCAGGTCCAGCAGCAATGTGTTCTGTCTCCTCCCATTCCACTCTTTGAAAGGAGATTTTGGGGTTGTCCTAAATGGACCGTGGTGGGAATAGGCATTATCAGGGCAGAAAAGGGTGATGTGGTCCTGGTAACTCAGCATGAGCGTTGTGGAGGTCCATGGTCATCCCTGTGCTTGTAAACCCCAGTAGGAGCATTGCACTGAGCAGGACAGCAGAGCTCTGTCTTCAGGGGGTGGCGAAGGATAGATTTCATGAGACTGCATACTAGATTTTACCTGGCACGGGGCCCACATGTGGTCTCTACTGGAAAAAATGGATTTTGCCCTAAAAGATTATGTGCCTGGATTTATTTATGCAGCAATTTGCATGAAGATATTCATTTTAAAATTAGTCCCCCAAAAGCACCAGGAAAAGAAAGAGGCTGACTGGAAAAAGGATTTCTGTTCAGCCTTAATTTAAAGTGGAAAATAATGTTTGTACTGCTGCATGCCAGATATATTAGAAGGATTTGAGATTATAATATAGAGTAGGTTAATGGCAGTTTCGTAATCTAATCTGCTGTTGAATTCTGATTTTAGCGACCATCTTTCCTCCTCGGGCTTAGAAGGTCTTTGTGTTTCCGTAAATTCCAGCAGATTCAGAGTTCAGAGTTGAAAGCTCAGTGATTTAAATTCGCCATGCTGCTGAGTGCTAAGGCTTAAGAGCAGTGAGTAACTGCAGTGCAGAGTCTGTTGCACACCAGGACTGCTCCAGCTCCCTGAGCCAGCGACCAAATCCATCGCAGGGATCTGCTCCCCAGCCCCCACAGGCTGCTGCCCATGGGATGCCGTACATTCCTGCCCCTTTGGCAAAGAAGCTCACCAGGTGTGCCTGCACGTCCACGCTCGGATAACTCCCCAGAGGCAGGACCCGTCAGCAATTTAGCTCGTTTTAGCTATAATAGCTCATTTTCCCCACCTTCAGTGGACAAGGATGTCCAAAGGCAAGCCCTAGAAATGCAGGCCACATTGCATGGTGTTCCTGGGCAACCCCTTCTCTGTGGGGACATGGGCTGTGGGCAGCCAAATTCCTCTCGCTGCCCGTTTTCTCAGAGGACAACGAGCAGAGAAGGAGATCTGCTGGTGTGGACCTCAGCAGGACCCTCAGTACATGAATCCGACCCAGCAGCACGGCCCGCGGGCTGGTTCTTCTGTGTGCTTTAAAGGGATGCCGAGTCCATCGTGCTCCATTAGGGGCAGATCTGAGGTGCAGAAGCACCACATCTTGTTGGGTTTTTCCAGCTGCCTGAGAGGACGTGAGCTGACTCTGCCTCTTAAATGATGCTTTTAACTCAGCTCGACTGAAAATGTTGACAGACACTACGTGGATTTAGTACTTTGATACTTATGGGGAAAGACTGGGGAAGGAGGAGGGGGATATCCGACTGCTTAGAAGGAGGATATTTAAGGAAGATACAGAAGAAGAAGCAGTCGGCAACTGGTACGCCTAACCTACAAATGTCAGCTTTACAGAGTGAGTCAGTCTAAAAATAACCTCCAATTGTCTCCCAGCTACTCCAGCAGCACAGCGAAAGCGCAAGTGGTTGAGAAAAATCACCAGAGGGGGGAAGAAGGATTCTCTGTCTGGCTTTTTTTTTAAAAAAGCCTACACTTTTAGAAATTTCTCATTAAAAAATGAAGAAAATACCAGGCTTTCAGAAGCCTAGATACAACTTAACCTTGTTTTATTATATTCACTCCATTTATTTTACCTATGAAAGGCAGCATAGGCTGAATTCCAGATATTTCCCGGAATGCTGTAAATGTAAAACATGGGTATCCTTGCAGAATTGCATGAGAACATACCCCCCCTTCAGACTTTCTAGACTCAATATTTTAAATGAGAGTATCGAATATCTCTCCCTATAGTTTGCATGCTTTCTTTTTTAGCCGTGTCCCTGTTCATTTACGCCCTATGAACTATTCCTTTCTCTTTTCAGTGATCATTGAAACACAGTCTGTCTATGGCAGCATTAAATTAATCCATGATAATATTTCAGAACCCTTTTTAATGCATGATCCAGAAATATGTACATGCTTTCTTTTGGGTTTTTTTTCCCACTGTCTGAAGCCATTGCCCTAAAACAGGTGCATACTGGCTTCAGATGTAGTAAGAGCCAGAATAATACCAGCACTGGTCCATCCCTATACACTACCATTTGGTACAGCAAACCGACCAACCTAAGAGGAAAGACCTGAGACATGTGACATTGTAAACAAACAAGCAAAAATGCTTTTGAAAGACATGAAAACTAAATGCCTCTCCAATGATGTATAGGACTGCTGCTTACCTGCAAATGTTCCTGAGATGGAACATACTGCTGGAGATTAGAGGAGCTATTTCTCCTATTAATGCTACATAATTCTCTGATTTAAGGTCCCTCTCCCAGCTGGGAATGAAGATGCCATGAGGTCTCTCCACTCTGAAACAGTACATTTTCCAGAAGCTGAGGTTTTAAAGAGTTAAACCTGGAAAGTACCATTTTTGGACATTAGCATTCCTCATCTGCTCTGTTATACTCCCCTTTTCTGCTCTGTGAGTGGAAAAAAAAACCAGTGGGGTTCCTGACACACTCTCAATGTCTTGTGGACCTCGATGCTATATGCATTGCCACAGCAAGAGCAGACCAAAAAGGGTCAAGCTTGCTACGGGTGCTGCTGCTGCGAGGATGTGGGGGAGCATGTGATGAGGGAGATGAAGTACAAGGAGGGAGGATGCTGCACTGAAAATATGCTGCACACAGGGTGGGACAATTGCAGGGACTGGCGTTCCTCTAGGACCTGTTCCTCAGCTGCTGTGGAGTCACAAGTGCTGCTCCATGATGGGTTCGAGCCAGCAGTGAGACCAGTCCCTCTCCTCCTAACAACACCCACCTGGGCAGGTCAGGTAAGGAGGACATGAATGATAGCATGAGTGTCTCTTCCTCATGGGGAAGCAGTGTTAGGCACCTTCATATATTAACCCTTACCTGGACTGTGCAAGGCTTTAACGCTCCACGGCACCGTGCTGAACTCGTCAGAGCCCGGGAACACAAGGACAATGCAGAACTGGTGGCAGCAAATCACACATATGGGCAGACTGGAAAGAAGTAGCACAAAGCACTATAAGGCTGTTAATCGATTATTTGAATTTACCCTGGATTCACTGGAATCAGCCCCGGAGATGGACGCACACCGTGGAAATACAGCTAGACTCGGGCAGACCACCAAGTCTGAGCTCCAATTGTTCAGCGTTTCAGTGTTACAGGAGCTCCATATGTGGCTCAAAGATGCCAGATGGCCTAAAACACACACTGTCCTAAATACTCCAACACCTCTCCCACCCTGCAAAGCCACTGAACACCAGGCACGTAGTAAAAACAGAACTGAATCCCCTTGGATGTGAGCTAGCGACGGCAAAATTGAGTACTCGGTTCAAGAGATCAGTTCTCCAGTTTGTGTGGCAAATTGATTTGTTTTACTCACTGATGCCCACTTCCCTAGTTCATTTAAATAACACCTCTTTGGGAGGGCTGATGGTAGGAGGCTTTGGTGACCGAAAGCCAGAGCTGTTTATATTTACATCATTGGTCTGAATCCAACAGAGACTGATAGTGAAAGAAAATATTAGCCATCTGCCCAGTGCTTGACAGCCTTGCTAGCAATAAAACCAAGAACGGATTAGATATGGAGGTTGTCTGAATCTCCCTTGCTAGGCTAGGGTTGGCCTTCCAGGTTGGAGACAGTCTTCCTTGACAAAGCGGAGCTGTCAGTCCTCTTGCCACCCTTACCACCTGCTGTCAGACCAGCAGGTTACTCCGGCAGTGATAGAATCATAGAATCATCGAATGGTTTAGGTTGGAAGGGACCTTGAAGATCATCTAGTTCCAACCCCCCTGCCATGAGCAAGGACACCTCCCACTAGACCGGGTTGCTCAAAGCCCCTTCCAGCCTGGCCTTGAACACCTCCACCAGAGACTCAGCTTTTATGAACACCGGCTTGTTACAAATATTGAAGGATAAATATTTGAAGAGGGGAAAATGGCTCTGCATAAGCCATTGCTTTTTCTGGTGATGCACCACACTGTTTATGAACTAACAGATGCCACACAATGCCCAGTATTTATGGTAGTACTTGCAAAGGGAAGTTGGAAGGTAGACCTTGCCCATTACTACATTATTGCAATGTTCTTTCCAAAACAGAGTCATGTATTTTAATATTTCCTACTTGAAATTGCATTTTACCACATACTAAAATGCCTCAGCTGGTAAGATAGTACTTTATAGCCTTAGACCTGAGGTGTAGGTAGCTCCCATACTCAACCTGTCAGCACCACCAGCAGATGCACAGGAGGTGGAAGGTGGCTGCCTATGGCTTTGCTTCCCCTTTGCTGCTGCAGCTACAGCAGAGGAACTGCCTTCCCATGTGGGTCACTCCTCTGCCTAAAAGACTGCCTTGGAAACCACTGCCAGTAATGAGAGACCAGTGGGGTCACATTTCACCAGTTAAAACCTTCCTCCTTGGTTTGACTAAGTAGATAAAATATCTTAAACCTGATTCAGAGGGTGGGTACACCTGCGCATAGATGCCGCTCTGGAAGCTGTTGGGCTTGTAGCAGAACCCAGGAGCAGGGATGGGTAAGGAGAAGATGGTGATCCCACGCCCAGATGAACAACATGGCCCATCTCCCCTGGCTTGGCTAGGTACCACGCTGCTCCCCTGGGAAGCAAAGGGAAGGGCAGTATGCCACATTATGGCCTGAGGCTTTGGTCCCCCTTGTCCTCTGCTGTCCAGGCAGAGACCCCCAGTCCACGTCTGTGCGTGTGCGTGTCAGGAAGGCACACGTGCACGCTGGGGTCGTGGGCCTGGCCCTTTGCAATCTGCCGAGCAGAGTGGGCAGGAGGAGCTGCAAAACTGCTCCTGGTGGCAACTGGATTCCACCCGACGCGGAGCGCAGTGGGCAGCACCGTGCTTACAAGCAAAGTGTTTCCACTGTGAGCGGTTGTTGTGTGCCAACGTATTTGTCTCTGCTTGACCGGGGCAGTGCATTTCGGTAAATAATATCCCTTGCTTCTCACATAGCGTTCCTGTGGCAGAATGTTTGCACCATCTTGCTTTTATTGTGTGTTTTGGCCAGAAAGGTCCCTACCACAAATGATGGACTTACATCATACTGGCAGCACTTTATCATGTAAGGCAGTAATAAATGCATGGAGAAGTACCATGCCTCAGGACAACCTGGGCACTGGGCAAAGGTCACTCTCTTCAGACCCTAATTGCTCAGCAAAAGTGACATTTAAAATGCATATCATTAAAATCATAATAAATTTATTTACCTCCTCCCTTATTGGGATCGTTTTTGCATACATTACACATTTGATATATTGCATGCTATTGAGGTCAGAGTGCATTTGCATCATAAAATAATGCCTCGTGGAATCACGATGACACATGGTGCCAGGCTCTGAATATTACTCATGCCCTGGCTGCTCTTGTAGGAGCTGTCACAAAATCCTGACAGCTGGAGTGGGCTAACGCTCTCTGAGCTTTGTAGGAAGACAGTCTGGCGGCTGTTTTAAGAAAAGCAGGTAATATTGCAAACATAGTAGGCAAATAATATGGTGAACTCTTCTGGACAGTGAAAAGAAAGTTGTAGCAACAAGCACATGTAAAAACATCTGCATGTGCATCTCTGACTCAATTCTGAACCATTTCTTCAGTGCTAGCATTGACATACATATGTGTGTATCTATATATCTTCCTTTCTGTGACATGTATATATGTGTATACCTCTATATCTTTCCTTCTATCTCAGAAGACAGCATTCAAGCCAATATTTTTTAGGAACTGGACACACTGCTCATCTAACGTGTGTAATAGGTGTTTTCTCTCTCACTTGCCATTAGACTTCAAACACTGCATTTTAGCTTCATCAGCCTGAAAACCACATTTGCCATGAGAGCTGCTATCATAGCAGCTCTGTGTTCCTATTTGCTATAATATGATTAGTTGAAGGCAGACAAGCTAAAAGCAAGTTCAAATAAGACAGAATTATTTCAGGTAGCCTCAGTATTCTCTGTTTCACTTATGTGCATTCATTTCTTTTGTTCATGGAGCTATTTACTTACCTTCTAATGTACTTTGGGACACTTGGAGTTGTGTACCACATAAGAGAAGAAAGGTTTTGTGACTATAATCATGACAGCCTGACGTCAGTGCCAGGGGCTGAAGGAGATCTAGCTTGCTGTCTTAACTGAAGATGAAATAAATCTAACTAGGTATTTCTCCATGTGTTTTGCTCCCTTCTTCTACGCAGAGCCTGTGGAGGACTGAGGACTTGTATGCTCTCCCAAAACATGCAGAAAATGTTTATTTGCTGCTTTACAAGGCCTGAACCATAGCCTACTGGACTCTTTCCAGTCCATTGAATTTTGGTTGGTTTTTTTTTTTATTAAAGCTGGGAGAATGTTTTTGGCAAATAACGAATTTGTCAAAAAATGCAGTTTTGAAGAAGCAACTTGCAGAATTGAGTCCAACTTGGTAAAAAGATTTAGCTGGGAAAGAAATAGAAAACATTTGTAAGAATACAACAGAGACTTTCCATGCTTTTCTTTGGAAATGATATATTTGTTACACGTGTTACACTATTTAGAGGCTACAGAAAGGGGTCTAGGCTAGTTAGACCGCATAGTCAAATCTCTGCCTTTGGTTTTTCAGACTGGCCACTGAACCGATGTGTCCTATGTGAGTGTCGTACTCTTTTCCACCCCATCTTCTCTGTACTTATCACTTTTGCTTGTTTCTTGCGGCCTGGATTCATAATTTCCAATGCTCCTGCCCGGCTTGGATTCAGCTGAACAGATTCTGAGTTACTAGTCTCCAAATTTATTGCAAGCAGAAGATGCCGCCATTGGCTGGCAGCAACCTCTTGCATTATAGCTTATGCAAAATATAGCAAGCACTGGTGGCGTGCTGTGCTTTCCCGTACTGACCTCAAAACACACTGTAAAGTAGACCAGAGGTAAAATCTGTAACCTGTGCGAGATTTGCCAGTGGGCCAAGGTATTATTTCCTCTTCGCTATGTATAGGGAACAGTGAAGAGCCAAAATGGACTAGTCCCTCACCCATAACAGACCCTTCAAAGCATAACCCTTCAACCCATCAATGTTGCTGCCGGTTAAACCTACAGGACAGTATCCCACGCCTCTGTCAGGCAGAATTCCCTCCGATCAAAGCAAGTCAAGTCAGCAAGGGTTGCATTTTTCATCGCTGCGTTGGCCTGTTGCTGATCCGTGGATATGTGTGAAGAATATTCCAGCCTGAGACCAGGATCAGACCCCAAGTTCCTGGTTTTCCTGGATATCCCCTTTCTGCGATCCCCAGTCCAGCACCCAGATGAGCCTTGCAGAGCACTGGATGTGTGTGTGCGTGGCGGGGGGGGAGGCAGGCAGCTTTTGCAGGCGGGAAGGCTGGTGTGCAGACTGGCATCCTTCTCCCTACCCAGCTGACGCGCTCCTGGCAAGATCACTTGGGGATGCCAGCTCGCCGCTCCGGTGCTGCACGGAAGATGGGAGCACAAGAGCGGCTCCCCATGGGGCGGTTTGGCTTGCGCCGCAAACCGGGAGCCAAGCTCTGGAGCTGGCTGCCCTGCTGGTTTTGATTGACTGCAGCTGGTTGTTTGCTCTCAGCTAGGTTGCTTCTGGAAAGCCTGTCCGTTTGACCTGTCTGCCTCCTTCCCGACGCTCAGCTTCTTCTCAGCTGCCTCATTTCCTCCCTGCAAGTGTAACAGAGGCAGCCTGAAATCTCTCTGCCCGTTGGGCTTCCAAGTGACTTTCCATGTATTTAATCTGTCATTAAAACTTAATGCAAGGACTTCCTTTCAGAAAAAAAAAAAATAATATCAAGGAACAGAGCATTCCTTTCCTTTTATGATGTTGCCTGATTTTTAGCAACTACGCCCAGATATTTATTTAACAGCTATAAATCAGGAACTCAATCAAACGCCCATACCAACCACGTACAGGAGTTTCCCTGGGACATCGCTCTTTCTTTCTTTCCTTCCTTTTTTTTTTTTTCTTCTGCACAGCAGGAGTGAATGGCATAATAGTGGATATTGGAAATAAACTCTTGAGCAGTGGAAGGGCCATCATTAGTGCTGACAAAAGCAGCTTTTGAGGCTGAGCCAAGATCAAATAAATGAGAACTGGTAGGAGAAGCTGTTGTGTTTATGAACAGCTTGTGAATGTGAGGTTCAAGTTATCACCTTTTTGGAATCAATTAATTTTTGTGAAACTCTGTATAGATGGGTCTAGGCTGAGGGCTTCCCTTTGATTTAAGCAGAGATACCTTTGTCCCGAATTGTTAATTATTTCTTGTCGGGTGGAGCAAGAGGCTTGCCCTAATTTACTTCCAAGCTGTTTAACTCTAGCCATCACTATCCTTTTCCTCCCCTCTTTCACAGCTCTCCCCCACCCAGACTTCCCCACTGAAAGCACCTGACAGGCCACCCCAGAAGGACAAGGACACACTTATCATTTGAAAACACAAGAGGAAGGAGGTGGACTGCTCTTTTCAAAGTGGGATTTGTCATGATATCCCTGCCTCCACAGCCAAAATGTGCACTGACCACAAGGACCCTACTTTCACCTTCATCCATGGAAGAATTTAATTAATCTTTCCGTATTGGCAGGCGAACAACATTTCCTGAAGAGAAAAATAAATGTTAATTTCCAGAGGTAATTAACAGTCACTGAATGAGACTAAAGAGCTTTCATCAAAATTACCAATCAGCTCAAATTTGAAGAGATTCTCTCCTCCTCATTGCTTCTTCATCTCATTCAGGCAGTCCTGCTGAATTAGTGCCTAATAGAGTCTCAGACATATTCATATCCTTTCAAATTCCCATCCTCCCAAGGAACTGTCCCTTTCAAATGGTAATACAGAGGGCGTATGATGTGCACTCGTTGCTATTTCGGATTTAACAGCTGGCTGCGTTGTACCAAGGGTAGCTGTGGAAACTTAAATAAGGGATGTGCGTGCGTACGCGTGTATGTGTGTAAACGCCTACTCTTTTGCAAATGATACCCTTTGTCTTAAATAATGCTCTCTTAATAACTCCTCGCAAGCTAATTCTCTTTTTAGACCACCGTGGCTGCTGATGGAGAGAGCAGTACGGCTGTACGACAAGCAAGAGCATGGTCTCAACCCAGGACTCAGCTGTGCAAGTCCTTTCTCAGACAAGTTCCCGCTCGGGAGATGACCAGAGCCATCATCAGTACTGGGGTGCTGGTGGCCCTCGTCAACACCTAAGGGTTTAAGAAAGGCTCTCTTCAGGCTGTCCTCCCCTTGGCCAACTGCAGGACAGCCCCAGGGGGTTACTCGTTATTACATGGCTTCAGATGTTCTCCACGCAGATCAGCACACACACACACATCGGGGTGTCTGGGCGAAGGGACAGACAGTCTCAGGGGTGGTCTCCACAGAGCAGTATGAGGACAGAAAGTAGGAGCCCTCCCAGGTCAGTGTAATATAAAAGGTTCCCTCCTCCTGGTTTGTTAAATAGTTTGGGTCTGAGCCAAAGACCCGTGGTGTTCGCAGGGACATTTCCACCGACTCCAGCTGGATCTGGCCCTGTAATCTGCAAATCATGGGGGATCCCATGGTGACAACCAACAAGGAGAATTTCAGTGAAACCTTTCTGTGTGCTGTACCGGGGCACTTCTGGAGACAGCACTAGATGGGCACAGACCATGACCTCTGTTAACAATATACACTACATGAAAGCTAATAATTCTGGCTAAAGCATATTCAAAATAGGATGCTTGAAGCAAAACTAATGCATTATTCACTGCTTGTTGGGAATACAAGAACACAGAGATAGACATCTGAGCCTTGGGCCTTTCTGAGATGTACTGTACATGGGCTCAGTGGGCTTATTCGTAGTACAGTGACTCTCACTGCCATAGGTTTTTTATTACTAATAGTATTTAAAATCTTGCCCTGTGATCAAATAAAAAAAAAAATGTATGTGTATTTGGTTTCTAGTCATACACAGCGATGAGAGATGTTTCTAATGCTGTATTCATTTCCTTGGTGTAAAATATGCCCTTCCTCCACCTTTAAATTAAATCAGACAAGTATTTGGTCAAAGTCACAGGGTGCAAAAGTGCAGAAATTCCCAATTTCTCAGCAGGTCGCTGAAAGCAATTCTGAAAAGAGGACCAACATGATCAACTTCAACACAACATGCAGGCCATGCTAACGTAATGGTTCGCAAAAATAAAGACTGTTAAAGAGAAAAGTATGTTATTTTACATACTCATTTTATATATACATATATATATAAAATCTTTGTAATGCACTTCAACAGCCATTATGAGAGCAGCATTGTAGAAAACAAGATTGGGATTCACCTAATTGCATGTAAACAGCCTGCAGCATAGATACCTGCTGCTGAACTGATCACCTTCTGGTGCTTTTGTGATCAACAGAGAAACACAGACACTTGGGGGAGTGATTTATCTCTTCCTAAAGTAGATGTCTAAGAAAGGTCAAATGAATTGCATCCTAAAA
This sequence comes from Ibidorhyncha struthersii, assembly GCA_013398815.1. NCBI lineage: Eukaryota > Metazoa > Chordata > Aves > Charadriiformes > Charadriidae > Ibidorhyncha > Ibidorhyncha struthersii. The sequence goes on along the minus strand of VZSZ01007047.1, from coordinate 584,643 downwards.
GTGCCTATTTCTCCCCGCTGACCATAAAGGTTGAAGAGTGACTAGCTGAGATGTAAATTAATACACCATAGACATGCAGGCCTGTGGGTTGGTGGGGAGGTGGAGGATGCTGAAGTACACCCCTATACCCCTATCCGCCACAGTGGAAAAGTCTGCAGAATAAAGACAGAGAAGTCCTCTTCCTTTTCCCCAGAGACGGGTTTCCAGGATTTCATCAGATGAGATATTTTTGGTTCAAGGTGTTTTGCCATACATTAACTGAAATGGTACTGTATGCCCAGACCTGCCCCACAACATCATGTCAGATAGATAAACTTCTTTTGCAGGCGCTGCTACAAAGAAGAATTTCACGCAGTTCTGGATCCCAGCAGTCCCAGCAAGCAAGCCTGATTTACGGCACTGGTGAAGCCTTCTTGGAGCCAGAAGCAGCTTGACTGGATCCCAGTTACCGTTTTACAAGGTATGTCTTGTCAAAATGGTTTTGAGGCCAACTTCTGATCCAAGCTGATCTTCAAGCGCGACTGCAAATTGGCTTCAGTAGCACATCTTTTATGTGGCAAATTCTCTATAAGATCCTGTGGGGGACTGGCATGGGACCCACTTTTCCCCTGCTGGAAAACAGATCGAAATGTAAAAAGCAACAGATTTACGTACTTTTGCCTGAAATTATCACTTCTCATTGGTTTCCCTATGGCTTATCCTTTTAAAAATCCACATAGTAATGTACCTGGCTTACCTGTGATACCTTTGCTCTTCTCAATAACTGCTTTCAGGATAATCAAATCATGATATGGTTTCTAACCAACGCTCATACATTTAATTGATAAGAGAAGCAATTTTGAGAATGGCGATACCTGAAGTTTCAGTGCTTGATGGCAATATCCTTGAGCCCATATTTTTCATGTTTCATCCCAGAAACATTGCCTAAAAAGGCAGCACTTCAAGATCAGATGACCTCAGAAAAGGGCAATTTTTAAATGTAAAAGAAAAGCCAAAATACGTTCACATCCGTTAGCATGTGCTCTTATTATAAAGTAATTGCAAAAATACAACTAGATCAGGCTGACAATCACTGCATCAAAAATCAGTAGGTACTATGGTCACTTTACAAGCAACAAAGCTGAGCTTGGTGATTTATGATAATGTCACTAAAACCTCTTGATATATTTAGCAAGTGGTAATGGTAAAGGTTATAATTCCTTTGAGGGACAATAGTGATGAAATAAACCACGAGGGTCAAGTGGATTATGACCTCGTGAAAACTCAAATAATGGAGATGGAGCTTTATAAACTTCCTTATAATAGGTAATGCCTTAAATAATTTTAAAGCTGCTTAGTACTCAATTCAGACTTGCCACGGGCTTCCTACTGCCTATCTTTTATTAGAGGAAAAAACTGAAAATGACTTCTGTCACTATGAATCTTGCATCTGCTCAGAATCCCCGTTTTAGGTGCGACGAGCACTCCTGCCACGCTCTGAAAGTTCGCAATAGAGAGCATTTGTGCAGACGTCTGTCAGTTCTCCCCACCCAGCATTTGTAGCGTGGGTGCTTATATAGAATTTGTGATTCCAATTTAAAGCTTGCAATGCATCCTGGACTGTTACACTAATAATCACACCTGGCAGCATTAATTTTGCTACTGTATGGTGTTGTTACAGGATCAAAGTGTTCCTACGAGATTAAGTAATGGGGAGAGATGAATGATACTGCCGACTGTTTTACATGCTCCGCAAAAGGAAAGAGTACCAGCCCATTGGTATGCTTATCAGCACAGGCAATACATAAAGTTCATGCAAATCCTCTCTATACAGTTACCTTAGCCACCCGACTTAAGAACAAAGCTTATACAGGAGTTCACAAGTGCCACACGCCTGAATTCATGTTGAGATCCAGGTGGAGGTGGAGGAACCTGACAGGCAAATGGTGACTGTCCTGATCTACCCGAACACGTTTTCCTGCATGAACACCTTGAAAACCGTAAATGGGATCAGTCCCATAAAGAATTACGTCCATGAGTCACTAAGGTCACTTATGTACATGGCTTGGGCTCCTTTGTTTGCATTCTTGCTGTAGTTTGCCTTCTGTGTGTCACCCCACCTCACCAGAGCAAGATCTCTCCTGGCACTGTATCAAGGTACAAACTATTGAGCAGGCAAATTCAGGAGAAACCGCGTGGATGAAGCGGCTGTGCTGAGGCACACCTGTACAGCTTTACAAACTAATGCGTAGAAGCAATTCCTCTGTCAGAAGCCCAGAGAAGCGTTTGCGGCCGTGCTTTCTCAGCTTCAAAGACGTGGAGGAAGAGGGGGAGACAAGAAGATGATGTAATGCCTACCCACTCGTGTAACAGCACTGACGATGGCAGGCCTGGGAGAGCATCAGTCTGAGATGTGAACGGGGCAATCAGCTGCCATTGACAGAGGGATTTTTGATTGATTTTAAATTAAGGTCACTGTCCCCAGGCCACAGCTAGATTTGATTATTTCTGTCACATTTTAGAAGGGTGAGAGAAACTTGTTTGCAACCAGTGACTCTCTCTCTTCAGTGACTTGATGCATAATGATGGTTTTTCCAGTGGGCTTTGATGCTTCCAACTTCCACGACGTGCCATGCGTTGGTACAGCATTGCCACCCTCACACTGAAACAAGCAGACACCTTCTTCAAGAACTGAATTCTGAATAACAGGGTTACACCCTTAAGAGCTTATGACATCAGCACCAACATCATCCTGCCCACTCCTTCCCAAGAGCCTAAGACAACAGGCTCATGATTTTACACCTGTGCGTATTCCATTGCACACACGATGTCACACAGTCCACACATGCATTCATGAATACGTTTGACATCTTTTCCAGTTCTTGACGGAAAGGTGGTAACGTAATCCAAGCACTCGTGTGACAGCTGACACTCCTGAAACACTAGCCGCTCCGTTCTTCCGAACTACAACCTTTGTCCACTCTTAAATAAAACTGTTTAAGGACAGTTTTGCTGTTGCATATTTGAGTGACCACCTCCTCCTCACGTTCCCGACCACCGGCGCAAGCCTCCCGCTTGGTTGCCAGCATTCCCAGCTGCCTCTCTGCTTGCCTACAAGACCCCTCCACCTCACTGTCCTGATACCTTCCAGAAAGCCACTCATCCCTTTTAGTACTCAATTCTACACAATGCGGGCGCTAGGAAAGCTGTGGGCAGCACAAAATTAACCCAGATGTGACATTAAATCTGAGACGTGTATTCACTGCTGGCAGGTAAACAGCGGCTATCAATGGACACCTGGGGGAGAGTGTCAGCACAGGGCAAGCCCAGCAATGAACCATTCATGGTGGGGGTACTTTTCTGTGCCAGCTGTGGTTTGGCTGCCCTCCCGGGATTTCTGTTCTGTAAGTCCGTCCATTCTCCCCTCAAAACGACATCAGCTGCCCACCGTCAGATACGCAAGTGGCAAGGGGCTCCGTGGCTGTGTTTGTGTGACGCACCACCTTCGTACAGCCAGGCCAAGCCCTCGCCTGCTACCTTCATTTAATGGCTGCTGCTTCTTGTGCTGGAACCCACGGCCGGCAGTCCCTCCTCACTCCATCCATGCTGCTCATGAGTTGAGGAACCTCTGCCACATCTCCTGTCAGATTCCCCTTGCCAGGCTGCATGTACCTAACTGGAAAGCCATTTCAAACCATGGATCATCACTGCCAGCCTCCTCCGAACCTTTTCCAGCTCTGCCATGCCCTTTTTGAGAGGTACAGCAGTATTCAGGATGCAGGTGCACTGCGGATTTACAGATCGGTATAAAATCTATTTTCTTCTTCATTGCTCTCCTAACAAGTCCTGACATTTGACTCACTCTTTTTGGCCACACTCAGCATGGAGCTGACATTTTCCTTGGGGTCTCAACCTGGGGAAAGTGACGGTCAAAATCTTTCCATGCTGATGAGCAAGAAAGAAATGACCAACTGCAACTGCACAGTTTGGGAAGAAAAACCTTGGAATAACAGTAGTGGGTGTTAATCCCAAGATGCTACGAAATTCACTCTCAGGCAGCTTGACCTAAATTCCTATGGGCGATGAGGAAGCCACATATTTGGAGCTTTTGAAAGAAAACTAGACAAATGCTCATAAATTATCCTATGGGAGACATTCCTACTCTCTTTCGGAAGATGGATTAGGCAGATGACCTACTAAGTATTTTTTTTTCTTTCACTAATTCCTACGATGTCATGAGTGTGCGTGCCTTACCCTTTCTTAAATCATAATCTGTTTGATCCAGCACCAGTCAAAGGTTTTGAAACGCCCATTAAACCGCAAGAGGAAATCTCGAGCGGTTTGCTAATATCAACAGAAATCCAGATGGAATTACAATCATCTTCCATGTACATTCGAGGGCATATTATGTAATACTAGCCACGGATTTAGTTTAATGCACCGCACCTTCCAATAAGCTGCTGGCGGCACTAATAGCGATCTAGAAACCTATGAAAACCTCTTTTGCCCTCGACAAAACCACCTTAGAGCCCAGAGTCCGCCTGCGGTCAAGGGGCTTGGGATCTTTGGAGTCATACGGGAAGATGGGGACGAGGGAGATCAAGGGTGGAAAAGAGAGAGGAAAAAGTAAATTAAAAAATAAAAAAAAAAGAAGGGGGGGAGGGGGCCAATAAAAAA
>VZSZ01007047.1:534902-576663 GCA_013398815.1 Ibidorhyncha struthersii | reverse complement strand
GTGGAAATAGAAATATTTTGATGTAGGTACTACAGGGAAAAAAAAAGCAGATAACCTTGCAAGTGACGGACTAGCCACATAAAGCTGGCAGTACAAGATTTCTCCCATAAAATTCAGAATGATCCTAATTAAGCCCAGACCCTGTTAAATGACACATGGCTTTATTTATTTCAGATGTTTCTAGGTCCTAGAGATGGGGCCAAATGTGAAGAGTTTGATGTGGCAGATAGTTTAACCCCAATTACTTCTACATAAATCACGNCTGAAAAGTCTCTGGTGGTGCAGGCGAGGGTTTCGGGGGAGAGAGGTGGCCGTGCTCTCCGCAGGCAGGAGGATAGGGATGCAGGAGCCGTCGTGGCACAGTGTGCCCGCCGGTCTGTATGCACAGGCAGCTGAAATGGTGGCTTTGCAGAGCAGGCAGTCGGAGAAAGGGAAGCAAAATGGGAGCTGAGAAATATTCTCATTATGAAACTGGGATGGATGAATGATTTATGGGGGTACTGGCGTTCTTTTTTATTATTATTTTATTTTGAGGAGGAGTTGGTTGGTGATCTGTGGTGTTAGCCATGAACAGCTTTCCGTTGAGATGGGGCTGCACTGGGTCACGCCTCCAGAATCGGCATCTACAGAATAACAAGACAGTAAAACACTTTTCAGCATTGCTCGGGTTTCATAGACTGTCTTCAGGAAGAAAAAGTTTTCCATATTTTTTGTTCAAAGCCCTAGGCCTAAATTCTCCCAGTGGACTCTAGGTTTCGGAAAGGCGGTGGCTGTACGAGAGGTCCTAGGCTGTGACGGATCATTATTAACCTGTCTCGGTTCTCCTCGGGAATTTCCATTCCTGGGTTTGCAGTATTGCTCGTCTTTCCCAGGGCACCAAGCAACTCTGTAAATAAGCCACTCTGTGGCGGAGCTGCTCTGCCAGGTGATCTAATGTTGCTTGTTAGATCTGGCTTTCCTTTTTGTTGTTTTTTTTTTTTTCCCCCCACAAACAGGTCTATCCACGCCATCCTTTAATGTGCAGAGCAGTGCTGTAACGTGGGTGGGTGAGTTTACAGGGTGGTGTCTGTGGGATTTTGCCAGTCCTGTGGGTGGCCAGGTGTCCTGGGGAACCTCTGCAAGCAGCTGCCACTCCACACTCAAGTCCTGGCTTTGGGTACGAGTGACTGGACCCTCTTGAGCTGGACCTGTTTCCAGTACACTTTTATTTTCACTAGTTAATAGGGTATGTAGTTGTTTGGAAATACTTCATGGCATCAGATGTGGGGCTAAATGTTCTCAAGAATTAACTAAAGAGCCTGGGACAGGTCTCCTGTCCCCTTCACCCTCCTTAGAAGAAAAAGTGTCCTTCAGCTTGGTGGCTTCCAGGTCCCTGTATTGCTTGCACTACCCTTAAAGTGGCTAGAGAGCAGCCACTATAGCAGAAGAAAGGCAGCTGCCGTTGGCTTGAAGAGCAAGCTGGGCTTGGGTTTGGGTTCCTCCCCCATCTCTGCCATGGCAGGCGCAAAGATCTCAGAACAAGACCCAGGACTGACCATGTCCATAAATGTCGTCTTATATTCTTTGAGCCAGTGATTGGGGGTGAGCTCTGATGGGCAAGGAAGGTGAAGGAAGTTCACCGGGACACCTCACTGAGCTTTGGTGGGGCTGCTGAGGGGAGGCAACCCCCTGAACATCCTAGCCAGTAGCTCCAAATTCAGTTGGTCAGGATAGTTTAGAAGAGCAATCTCCCCTCCAGCATCTGTGTGTGCTTCAACCTTTTGATTATTTCTCTGCTTTTATTGTGGCATGGAAACAAAGAGGTGGGAGAAGTGTGGTGGCCACTGGAAGGACCAAGAGGACAACAGCGCCAGCAGACAGCGTGGTCCTTGTGGCAAATCCAAGTTATTTGGAGGAGTGCAGGTCTTGCATTCCAGCAAAAAATAATTCGTTAATGGCCAGAGAATAATCACTTTACTCCAAAAAGCCTCTCCAGCTGCATTGCACCAACTGTTCTTTTTCAGCCTCTGAATCCTCAATGACAGTAGCAGCTAATTTCTCTTTCTGTGTTTTTCTAGCTGCAATGTCCCATTTTCTCTGAGTTTATTGAGAAAATAATAGAATTCATTACAGAGCTACTTGTCACCTTTCAGAGAAGAAAACTTTTCCCTGGTTGAAGGGCCAAGTTAGTTACTTGGTTACTGACTCAGACAATAGCAACTTTTTGTAGCTCACCAGTTATTCATCTGTGCTTCGTGAATCAACTAATTAGCTAGAGGACTGTTACTTTACTAGTCGTCCATGAATATCAGAAGATGGTGAATAACACAGTCACAAACAGTATGACAGTGGCGCATGTGCATTCTGTTGCATGCAAGCAAAAAAGCCAAAATACAGGATCAAGAATGGCAAAGTGAGAAATGTGTGTTCGTTTTATGTATTTTTTAAAAAAATTGGTTGTCTTTGAAAGTTTATGTGACAGTACTGCACAAAATGGTCCTTGGCTTAAAAAATAATTAGGTGGTCCTTTGGTTAGAGAAAAGGTATTGAACAGCATTGAACTAGGTGATGCAGAGGGGCAATGAGAACGGAAGATGTGGAAAACAAAGTGTGAAGTATTTTTGTGTGTGTATGATACGTATATTTCTGGTTGTTGGTGACGGATCGCTTGCCATTGAGTTGGAGCCACACAAGGCCACTGCAAAGCAAACAGGAAGGGCAGCGCGTTGGGTTTTAATCAGGATTTTCCTAACCAAGCAGTCAGGCATTACCATCAGAATAATAGCTGCCGTCATCTCCGGCGTTGGTGACGGGGCTGGGGATCAGGAGGCAGCTCTCTGCCAGAGAGCTCTTTGCCCTGCAGAAAGGTGGAGGAAGAGGACTGCTTCCCTGTGCCAAATCAGGCCTCGCATGGCTGAGCCTTCCTCTCCAGGCTGTGGGATGCCTGGCCCTGGCGGAGGGTTTTCCCCAAGCCCCATGGCAAAGAGGTTGGATCAGAGAGCTCCACCCAGAAGATCAGTGGAAGCACCGGTCTGCAGCTCTGGAGGTCTCCTGATGTCCCTTTGGCACAGGATACTCTCTACTGGAGAGAGCATGTAGTGTGTAGATATAAATAAACCACAGAATGAGAAGGTCTGGAAGGGACTTTTGAGATCATCTTGTCCAACCCCCCTGCCAAAGCAGGTTCACCTAGAGCAGGTTGGACAGGAACGCATCCAGGTGGGTTTTGAATATCTCCAGAGAAGGAGACTCCACAACCTCTCTGGGCAGCCTGTTCCAGTGCACCGACACACTCAAAGTAAAGAAGTTTCTCCTCATGTTCAGATGGAATTTCGTGTTCCACTTTGTGCCCATTGCCCCTTGTCCTGTTGCTGGGCACCACTGAAAAGAGCCTGGCCCCATCCTCTTGACAGGCGCCCTTTAGATATTTATAAACGTTGATGAGATCCCCTCTCAGTCTTCTCGTCTCCAGGCTAAACAGACCCACGTCTCTCAGCCTTTCCTCATAAGAGAGATGCTCCAGTACCTTGATATCTTTGTAGCCCCACACAGGACTCCCTCCAGTATTTCCCTGTCTTTCTTGAGCTGAGGATCCCAGAACTGGACACAGTACTCCAGATGTGGCCTCACCAGGGCAGAGTAGAGGGGCAGGATGACCTCACTTGAGCTGCTGGCCACGCTATTTTTAATGCACCCCCGGAGACCATTGGTCTTCTTGGCGACAAGGGCACATTGCCGCCTCATGGTCAACTTGTCCACCAGGACTCCCTGGTTCCTCTCTGCAGAGCTGCTTTCCAGCGGGTCAACCCCTAACCTGTGCTGGTACATGGGTTTATTCCTCCGTAGGGGCTGGACCCTACACTTGCCCTGCACTTGTGTTTGTGTGTGTGTGTGTGTGTGTGTGTGTGTGTATATACACACACATATATATCCACACACACACCCAGAGGCAGATGCACACAAGCATACTTGCGCAAGTGTATCCTAGAAGAAGGAATGCACAGAAGAGCCTTGCTTGTTGTAGCCGTGACATACTGTTAATTCATCTCCAGTCCCGAGGGCGTGGATGGAGTTAGCTCTCGCCGTTTCACTATAGGAGGACCTGTGTATGGTTCGGGTGGATTCACAAGGCTTCCGTGATGGAAGAAACTGGGCTCTGCGTTACAGCTCTTCTGCATTGTGTGTGCAGGATACGTGAAAGGGTATTGTTCTCTCTTGGGGCTTGTGGTGCCAAGCTCAATATCTCACGTCTCCCCCCACCGTTGTACCTACGCAGGTGTTCAGTTTGTGGAAGACTGCTTGGCCACGCTCCGGCTATGCTGGAACTGAAGTAATGTTGGTAGGTGGAATAAAGCAGTTGCAAGGAGTTCTATTTTCCGACTCATTGAAGGAATGCCTCTGCCTTTGGTTTGGGTTTTCCATTTAGGTCTTTGGGTGATTTTATTATTTTTTTTTTCGGATGTTCAGGTAGCAGCTGTAGGTCCTCCCCATACGTATGTAACCATGAAACCCCCACTTGTCTTTTAGGATACATTCTGGCTGTCACCCTAGCTTTCTGTCTTCTAAAGGGGGTTATTAAATTGATGGGGCTAGCCCTGGATGCCATCAGATATTACAGAAAAGAAGGTGAAAGCAGCGTATGGCTGTGTGCCATTGATCCCCACCTTCATAGGATGTAACCGCAGAGCTGTGCAGTGATGCTCCCAGGGAGACCTCATACAGCCTCCCACTTGAAACGGTTAAGTCAAAGGAAGAGACGGATGCCATTGGTCACAAACAGTCTCCAGACATCTTAGATTTGCTTTGGTTACTGAAGAGGCTGGTCTACACTCTGGCTTCCTACTTGCTTTCTAGTGGAACTGAAGAGCTCTCTTTGCTTTGAAGCATGAAGGCCCAAATATTTTGGGACCTGGTGCTTCTGAAACTGCTCTTCTAGAGAAAAGGTGCCGCTGCGTTTCTAAGGAGCTGAGGTTCTCAAGCTGGCAGCCTTTTATTTTTAAAAAGGAAGGAGGTGTTTTTGTTAGAGTTTCCTGTTTTGAACCCTTTGGTTAAAGGGTATAAAGTGGTCAGAGGTGGGAGGGTTATCATTTAGGTCAGCGTTGTCTCTTTATATTTTCATATTTGTATACATAGCACACATATATGAATTATTTTCATATTTATATTACATATTTTGATCTGTGCATTTTTTTCCAGTTTTATTCAAGGCTGCTACTTTGAGGAAGACTAAATAAGGTTTCCTGTCAGGAATAGTTTAGATACAGCTGGTTCTGCCTGAGGCAGAGGGATGGGTTAGGCGACTTCTCAAGGTCCTTTTCAGGACCTTTTCTGTAGTTCTAGGCAGTTACCCAACAAAACAAATTCAGAGTAGGTTGTGCTGGTTATGCTGATAGGGTTTTGCTATGAAATTTAAGGTGGATATTTGTTTGAAAAGGAAATAATAGCTAATTGTACCATAGTTAGTGCTGCTGCATCAGACAAACGTTTCTTAAAATGAAAAACAACCGATGTTACATTTTTAGACTAGCATCGTGATATGGCTATGATTAATTTTTCCAGGAGCTTTGTGTTTTTTATATCTGCTTAAGTGTATTAACATTTTAAAAGGTCAAAGGTAAGCTTTAAAATGGATGCCAAATTAAGATGGATGGGAGGAAAATGACATTTACTTCTTGTTACTGCACATTGTTTGAATTTGACCAAAGGCAAAAACAAAACAAAGAACATCCCTCCCCCCCATACACACACACACACACACACACACACACACAGACACACACGCATGTGTGCATGCAGAACAGACAGACAGACACGATCCCACCACCTGCCTTCCCTGCACACCTGGTCGGGGAAAACCTTATTTATCTAGGCAAATTGTCATCCTAACAAAATCAGTCGTCCAATGTCTTCATTTCCAGACACCTTAAGTATCCCTTTGCTAAGTATCGCATTTAACTAGTGTGAGTGAACTCTGTAAATAAAAGTAGCTAAAATATTTATATTGGGAAAACATGGCTAATGGGAACCATAACCACGTTATCATTTCCTGCCCTTGCTGGGTTTGAGATGATGATTTCATCAGGGAATGGACTGTACCCTCATCCTTATTCATATGGTTCCTGGCACACCGAGTCCTTCTGAGAACAGAAAATAAAATGCAGTGGGAATGATGCCTTTGCTTCCAGTGGGAACGGTGGCCAGTCCCAGCTGAAGGCAAAGCTTTAGAGGAGCCACTCGGTGCACAACAACTTTGGGTTTTGGAGAAAGCAGTGTAGCTTGAGGAAAGGACCAAATCTGGTTCATGTCCATCATTTCCACTCTTGCCCTGAGATGGTGATGGGGAGCTAGGCCAGTGATGTGCCCCGTGCTTGAGGAATCACTGCTGCTCTGTCCTTCGAGGGACCCAGAGCCTGTCTTTGTGGATGCTGTTTCACAAGACAGATTCGCTCCTGTTGCTTCATGACATTTAATAATTCAAAGTTTAAAAAAAAAGAAAAAAACAACCTAAAATGTCTTCAAATCTTTCTTCCCGCTGGTGGCTGTGGTTCATCAGTGAGGATCTGGGCTGTCTCCTGTATCAGCCCCCTGCTGTCTCGGCCCCATTCTGTACCACAAAGCACATCCTGACCTCGTGTGGACCTGGGAAGAGCCACACCATGCCAGGGACCGTTCTGACTTCAGATCATCGTTGTTTTTTTAATAGACAATTTTAAATTGTTACGGTTGTGGGAGATTCAAGGTGGTCACTTCATCCAGACCTGGGTGCTCGGTGCGGGGGTACCTGGTCTCCCAGGTCCATCGGCAGTTTCAGCCTCCTTCTTGAGGCATGCATGCACCTCCCTCCCACCTGAAACCTGGCTGAGGTGTTCGCTGAAGCACTGAGAAGGGAAGACGTTTCAGTGCGGGCAGCTGAACCCTCTCTGGAGAGGAACATGCATCTTGCAGTGCTGCAGGGTACTGAGGTCACATCTCCCCTGAGTCTTCCCCAACCCTTTTTTTCTTCTGCAGCCTAGTCGCTATGGGTTTAGTCCTTTTGTTCTTGTCAGCTTTTTATTTTTTTCAATTACTGTCCTGAGATCAGAACTGTCTCTTCCCAAAACCAGGGGCCAGATACCAACCTCAAAACAGCGTGGGACTAAGTGGGGTGCAGCTCTGGCCTGTTTCAGTGAGGTTACTTAGATGTTCCCGTAGCTGTGGCTACCCGGCATGCTTGGGCAGGCAGCGTGGCAGCCCTGTGCCCCAGGGGAGAGCGGGAAGGTGGTGAGGGAGGCACTGGAACAGATTGCCCAGGGAAGTTGTGGATGCCCCATCCCTGGAGATGTTCAAGGCCAGGCTGGATGGGGCTTTGAGCAACCTGGTCTGGTGGGAGGTGTCCCTGCCCATGGCAGGGGGGTTGGAACTAGATGATCTTCAAGGTCCCTTCCAACTCTTAACCATTCCATGATTGATTCCATCAAAAAGATCCCCCTTGGGCTGCCCGAGCTGGAGGGCTGCCCGGAGTGGAGCACCATGGTGGGGAAGCCGAGGGCTGGCGGGGGAGACAGCTGCAGTGCCCCTGCCCCAAGGCCCGACATGTGCCTGAGGTTTGGGTAAGGGCTGGTCAAACCCTTTTCTTCCTCCCTCCCCCAGCAAGCAGTAAGCTCTCACTCCTTTCTGGGTGCTGAACATGCTTGTCTGACAAAAAGAGAAGGGAAAAATGTCAAATGCTCAAACGCTTTGTTCCAGCGTGAAAATGTATTTTTCATTTCAAACTGAATGGATTCTTTCAAGGCTTTGCTGCCCTCTGAGTGGAACAAACAAAACAATTTTGTTTTTTTTTCATATTACCAAAAAAGAAAAAAATAGTTCTTAAATTGCACAACCCAAACATTTCTTTTTACTATTTTTTTTTCCAGCCTGGCCACCATAGCAAACAATTCCATTATTTGCATAGCTCTAATTGCAGTGATTAAACAAACACAGCAAACGCCGACCCTTCACAGAGCCTCATCGCAACCCCACAGCCAACTTGGTCTGTATTTTGTCAGCAGAGAGGGAGATCCGAGCGGCTTTGTGCTAGACAGAAAAGAAATTATCGACTTTTTTTTTTTTTTCCTTCTTCCAAACTGATACACTGTCAGTTTAGAGCAAAAATAATTTTACTCGTTCTCTTGCTAGCAGGCTGAGGCATATCACCATATTGTGAACCTGATACAGTTTAAAAAGCGTTTGGATTTTGAATGTCTTGTTCATGTGTTACCCTTAAGTCGCAACCTCTGTTGCTGTTATTAGAGTAATGTGTAGGGTTGATATTCTGTTAGTGATACCCATATTAACATAAAGGAACGAGAAACAAACATCCGCATCTCTATATTTTTGTTATGAAGATGGCAGGTACCCAAAGTCAAGGTTAAGGAAAATTCTATCTGGCTGCAGTTCCATCAAATAGGAGCAAACAATTTTTTGGACATTTTTTAATGACATTTATTTATAGCAGGTAGCACACAGGCGGCTGCTATTTCTCAGCATGCTGGAAGAATGTTCTCCAGATGGTGCTTACTGTTTATGCTTTTATTCACTTCACTTGAACACAGCAGCACTCTACACAAAACATGGAAAATTGGAAAATAAAAACAATTATGTTTTTACAAAGTGCCATGTGATTTGCTGAAATGTCTCAGTTGACTGATGGGTGATGCTTGGGGGCAGCGTGGGGGATCATGCCTGTCACAGAAACCCTGCGCCTGAGTCCCCACATGGGCGACAGGCATTGCCCTGGCTTGAGAGGGACTGTCTCTTCCCTCCCCAAAAAGGGGGGTTTGAGCAGGGCTGCTCATCCTACCCTCGTGTCTGCACCTCTTCTGCCTCCTTTTTCTCCCACAGGCAAATGCATGAATGTAGGAAAGGGGTTATAATGGCAATATTTTCGTTGGGTTTTCTGTGGCTGTGCAGCCCCAAGGTGGGAGAGATGCTTTTCATAAGCATCGCCTGTGCCGTCGTGTCCTTTCAGCTTCTAATCTCAGTGAACGATAAAGTATTATGGTCTTTGGCTGGTCCAGCTGAAAGCAATAGCAAACGTCAAGACTGGTATCCAAAAGGACCAGCGTGGTCCATGATTTCTCGTCATTATAGTGGTGGAAATATATATCCAAATGGTGGGCATGCTCTTGCAGGCTTTTGTTAGGCAGCTTCTGCAGGACTACTCACACAAAATATTTTCAGACTGGAAGCTTTAATAAAAGACTTTGGGATCTAAAGAATTTTTTTCATTAAAAGTCTGTGGGAAAATTTTGAAAACAATTTAGTTCTTTCAATTTCATTTAAACAAAAAAAGGAAAACGAAAAGCAATCATCAAAATGGTTATCAACAAGCAAGAATAAAAAAGTCTCTTTTTTTTTAGTTTTTTAATATATTTTTTGACATACATATAAAAAAATATATATAAAAGAAATAAATATTTCTGGCTTCTATTAAAAAAGAAAACAGAAAAAAGAAAACAACAAACCCACAGCACTTGAGGACAATTTTTCAAATAGCAATAACCGTATCAAGTTTAAACTTTCAAACAGGACACGATTATTATTTCTTTGTAAACACGAGCCTTCAGACTCCTTTGAAATCTAGTTTAAAGCCAGCAATACTTTTAGTGAAATTAAATTTCAAGAAATTAATGTATAAACAGTTGTTCAACCGGTTTGGGGGATTTCTTCGCTAAATGGGCAGCGCTGCATGGCGCTTCGATTTCTTTCCCTTGCCCGTTACCCAAGAGACAGCCCCTTTTCCAAGCAGAATTCTTGCTACATCAGCTCCATGCTGTTTATCTTTCGTTGCTCCCTTGGCAGTTATTATTTCTTAATGTGTTAATTGTAGTTCCTGGACCCTCGCGTGTGAGCGTGTATAATGTTCACGGTAATGATGCCGACACGTTCTCTGGTTCCTGGAATCGCAGAGAGAAAACCTTACATATGATCTGGGCACAGGGGCATCCAGTAAGAGAAACCAATTACAAGAATTCAAATAGCATAAAAAGAATAGAGTGGGTAATTGGGGAGAGTAGGAATTGGGGTGGGGTGGCGTTTTTTTTTGCTTATCCGGTTATGATTCCTTCTACGGCTCTTGCTTTGTGTGATATATATATATATTTTAATTAAAACTTGAATTATGTCACTTGCTTTGCACCTTTTAGCAGTATTTCACAGTAAGTTCTTTCCTAATAGCAAGTAGTCAGGGGTAAGGAATGGCTTTGCTGAGCGATGGGGACGGTTAATTATTAAAAAGAAACCTATGGATTTAAAACAAATTAGACCTCATTAAGCCTAGGTCTGTTTCCACGCAGACCAGCTGACATGAAAAAACCCATCTTCGATTATGGAAAATCACACTTTTTAGCTGACACATCCCTAGTAGAGATGCGCCTGGGCTGGCACGGGGTGCGTTCACCCTTTTGGTTCGTGTCAGAGATGCCCCATCTCTGATCTCAGTTCTAAACCTCTGGCTTTCTTGCATCTTTCCCATTTTTCTTCCATCTTTCCTGTCATGCTCGGCCACCCCCGGTGATGCCACCCAAGCCTCCGTGCATGCGGGAGTCCCACCTCCCTCCTGGAGGTGGCTGCTGGCCATCAGCAGCTGAGTCCACCTGGCTTGCTGGCTGGGTGAAATAGCTCCTGGACAATCTGGATGCTAAGCCCAGGTGAAAAGATTGGCTGCTCCAGGTTTACTGAAAGGGGAAACACAGGAAAACTCCTTTTCTTTTCCTTTCTTCTGGAGGGGAGGGAGATCTTTGACTTCTACCATGGGGCTCTTGCAATGTCCAGGCTGACAAACTCTGTAGGATAGATCCACTTTCTCTCATTTAGAGAGGTGGGGTTTTTTTGTTTCTTGGGTTTTATTTTGTTATCCAAACATGGCGGTGACTCTTAAGTTGTTTGCACTTAGAGGTTTTCTGTGGGATTTTACAGAAAATCCAAAGGGCTGAAGTGAGTGTTGGAGACCATACGCTCAAACCTATGTAACTGTGGCATGTTTTAACCTGCTTTTCTGAAATTTTTTGGAGGCAGTGGG
The DNA here is from genome assembly GCA_013398815.1 of Ibidorhyncha struthersii. Taxonomy (NCBI): domain Eukaryota; kingdom Metazoa; phylum Chordata; class Aves; order Charadriiformes; family Charadriidae; genus Ibidorhyncha; species Ibidorhyncha struthersii. The sequence continues at coordinate 565,643 of VZSZ01007047.1, read as the reverse complement.
TGAGTGTGTCCCCAGGAGGATCCTAATAAGGAGAGCGAAAGGTGGCCTATAACGAGCATTTTAATTGTACGTTCTCAGGCACGCCATGTATGGGCTTTGCTGTCTTGCTGAGACATCCCCCAGATCTTCTCTGGTGTTGCAGGCAGTGACACACTCGTATCGGGAGAAGAAACGCCCATTCTGCTGGCTAGAAATCAGCAATAACATTTTGACATCTGTGCAACAGTTTAAAATGAATTATTCAGCACATAGATCGTGCTATTTGAGCAGCCAGCACATCTCTGCCCGTTTACTACTGTCAGTCCGCGGTGGAGATATCATTGATGCCAGTGGGAACTGAGCACATGGACTGGGGGTAGGTTTTGGCCCATAGCCTGGAACAGCATTTGACAGCACCCCTGCAGAAAATGATAGGAATAATCTGCTTTGCCACCAGCAGAAGACTGAAAGACAATGCCCGTCTGTTTCTTCTCTTATGGTGTTTTAAACATGTGCAGAAAAAAGGCTTTAAGAATTAAAGAAATCTTTAGTTGTTTGACTGTTTAAGTTGTGCTTTAAAGAGTGAAACTTGCGTGTAATTTTGATGAAATCCATGTATGGCTCCAGAAGCCCTGAGCATCTACTGGGAGTAGACTCAGAGCGCAAACTGGCAGCAGGTCCAGGCCAGTCTCCAGCTTCTGCCGAGTCAGAGGGTTAAAGTGAAGCAGTCGCTAATTCCTATCAGCAAAGAAAATTCATGAGATTCATGAAGTAAGCAGCATCTGATTTGGAAAAACAAGACGAACTGCTGTAAGAAGATGCTTTGGGGAACTGGGAGGACACACCGATCAGCCAAACACCAGCAAGACCAGGTCCGCTCAAGACAGGCGTTCAGGAGAGAAGGTGGACATTTATCTTGTGTTTAGCTTCCTAATTGAGCAAGGTCATCTGAATTAAAGCAGTGTATGTGTGGCGAGAGCCTAACATCTGTTATTCCACAGGATGCCTGTTCCCCTGTAGCTGCATTTTAAATATAAAGTGCAGAACACAGTATGAAAAGCTTCTGTGCTGTGGGTTATTGTCCTTTCCTCGCCTTCCTTTAAGGACTATGTTACATTTGTCCACTGATGTTTATCTAGCAGGCAAAAATTTGGGAGCACTCAGGTAAGACTGCAGTGTGCAGCAGCATCATCTGCCCATCGTTGTCCGTGTTTTTCATGTGGCTAACTAAAAATCCAGCCTGCCCCAATTTCTACCTGCTCTTGCGTTTACGTGTTACAAATCATACGCTGCAGTGGAAGCAGCCCAGTGCTGTACTTGGGAAGGCAAGGCGTACTATCCAGGTAACTATAAAACAAATGGCTAGTATACGTTAAAGTTCTTGTGCAGGAAAGCGTATCTACTGAGAAAAGACACTTAAGCACATAATGAAGGTTAAGCAAATCCTTACGTCCCACTGAAGTCGGTAGAATTTAAGCATACAGTTAAACCTTACGTGCAATAAGGGTATATGCTCTCATAGTAGCACTATAGCTGTAAGATTTTTGAACCCCTGTGTGTGTGTGTGTGTGTGTAGCCTTATTTTCAGAGTCCCCAAGAGCTTTGCAATTAGCAGAAAGACGTGAAATGGTGATAAATACCGTGCAGCCCCGGATACTCGGGTGCCGTGCTTCAGCAGGAGGTGGGACGTGGACCTGACTTCCTCAGCCGGTCCGTGACAAGAGCCGTCCTGCAGCTGATGCTGCCGCAGCTGGGTGCGAGCTGGGGTTTACATCCACGGCGCAGTCAGTACCGGGTGCGGGTACGCGTGCAGGGCGTTTTCCTCGCAACTAGAAGTCTGTCCTAGCTTTTGTAGGGATGCCGTCACTGAGGTGTCTGATCCTTCCTGCCATCCCTGATCTGCTCACCATCACTGCTGCTGCCCTGGGGCAGGAGGATATCATCCCCCTTGCGCGGGGAGTAAGAAGAGGCAGAGAGAGATGGCGAGTCCGATTTGCGAAGTTATTTTTGTGTCTGCATATGCAGAGACATCTCGGGAGGTGGGGGTGGGGAGGTGGGGCTAGAGGGGACGGGGGGGGGGTTAAAAACCTCCCGTCTGCGTAATTTGGACCTTGTATGCTGGTAGAAACCTGGCTCGGAATGGCTCACTCCGCCTTACGGGGAAGCTGGAATATACCTTTCTGGTGGAGATGTGGGGTGGCGAGGGGAGGGGGTTGTGTGCAGAAGGCCGAAAAAAAATGGTACAAGGGTAAATAGCTGAAGTAATATATGTGTGAGGGTAAAGAAGACTACCTGGGTTTATTGCCACTTGATTGGAAGGACGTGTGTAGCTTGTGAGCATCCATTAATTAGCGATGCAGTTGCTCCGTGCTGGTATCAATAAAACCTTAATAGTACATGATGCCAGCCTGTGATTGCTTCCTTTTTTCCACATCCCCTCATGAGGATGTGCGTGTGTCAGTGCAGCTGTGCACTGTATACGGCGTATATGTGCTGTGGCTGCTTACATAAGAAAGGGACAGTAAAACCCCTTAGCGGCTAGTTACCTCCCGTGTGATTTTTCCAGGCGTTTATAAAAGGATCTTTGGTACGCAGCGCTCTCTCACGTGCACAAAATAACCGGTGTTGTTTTTCTTCCTTTTGCTGAGATGTGTTAATTCTTAAAATGGCTCCTGAGCAGTCATTCGAAGGTACGTGTAGCCACTGCAGCCTCATGGGTTAGCAACAACAACAACAACAACAACAAGAAAGGCTCTCCTTCATTTCCTTTATATGCACATCGCGCAGCTTTTCAAACAGTGCATCGAACACCGCCGGCTGGAAATTTCCAGGCCCATTTCCTGCCTGGTGCATGCTCATAAAGCAAGATTGTCTGTACGGTCCGTAGCTGCAGTACTGCAGAAAGTCAATAAAGAGCTGACCACCTCACCTCTATCAAAAGCAGTGGAGAAGGCCTGCCTCATCTGCCTTATTAAAACCACACTTGACTCCCGCAGAGAAACCTAGCTGGGAACCTTGAAGAGGAGGGATAGAAAAGGAGGCTGAAATTGCAGTGAGTATTCTACATCTAGGTCTCGCAGGAAGGTTAAAGGGTGCCTATTGTAAAATAAACCTAAACGGCAGCTTCATTAAAAAAGGGAAATGCCTGCATTTGATGCAATGAATTTCTGACTCTCCCACGTACAGTACGGCACAGAGATAAGAAGATTAGTTATTGCAGCAATGGGCAGATTTAAGTAGCTCCCTAATGGATCTGTATTTTGAATTTAAATACCTATGTGCATATATATGTGCATGTGTGTATACAGTTAATCTTTGCAAGAAAAGACATGATGTAGAAATAGACGCAAGCGGTAGAGTTTATACTCCAAAATGTATTTTAGAATGTGTTTGAAAGGATGCCTTTTTTTTTCTTTCCCTTTTATAAGAGTAATTGATTGAATGTTTGCCAAGCTTTCGGTAGTATCCATCGGGAATTCCCACCTCCACCTTCCCCGGGCCTGCCAGCTTTTTTTCACCTTAAAATGAAAAAAGAGCGAACTTTAACAGAAAAATCATTGCTTTAGCTTAATATTGTAAGATTTCAGAGATTGAATTTTCTGATAGTAATGAAATGAGCCCTGAGTTGTGCCATGAATTTGATTGCAGTTAATTTGATTTTTTGAGATGCTCAACAAAGCTAGCCCATTAGCTTTAACCTCACATACTTCGGGTTTGTACAAAGTGGTATTTTTATATGTTATATGTGTGTATACATAATATGAACATCTCTCTCTGGTAATGCAGTTGTTTGTAATAATTACTGTCAATGAGTAGTTACTAACTATAGCACAGTTGGAAGTGGTACCCGGCGTGTTGCTGACCAGTAATCCCACTACGTTTATTGCTTTAGTGGCACAGGGTTTTCCTTTTCACAAGGAAAAATACAGCTGAACGTCTCAGCCAGGAGACACACGCAAACTCCGTCCTGCAGCTTTTTCCAGTTCTCACTGATCTTAATGAGACTAGTCATATGAATAGGAGCGACTCTCACCAGAAAGGATTTTTTTGGCTGAAACTCACAATTTCTGTTTATTTGATTTGCCTCTGCAGACTTCAGAGTGAAGTGCTCCTCTTGGTAGTATTTCCCAGGAGGCAACAACCCTGGGGTGGGGCATCCCCCAAGGTGGTCCCAACGTCTGGCCTTTCCTCTTTACGCGGTTTACTTTTGTTCATCAGTTAATAAGATGATGGAAGATGGCCTTTTATATATATGTATATATAAATAAAGCCAGCTTCAGATAAGAAAGTATTCAGTGATGTCGGAAGACTAACGGCACAAGGCTACAGATAACTGGGAATAGTGTTGAGGAGTTGATTGTGTGTGGAAAAATAGGAGGAGGATTCTGCAGCTGGGAGGAGATTGGTCACTATGGGAAAAAATAGGGAGGATGCGGTTTCCAGAACGGGCGAGAACTGGGTCCAGGGAGGGAGGAGGTGAACAGCGGGGGCACACAAGTTGGGAGTGATGCTGCAGGTTTTCCAGGCGATGGGCAAAGGTTGAGCTGCAAAGGAGATGTCTGCCATGAGCTGCTCGTGGGAGGTCCTGTAAGCGGGGGAGTGCGAAATCTCAACAGAAGTCAGGGGATACATGACTTAGCAATGTGTGGGAGGGAAAGTGCCCATAGATGGGAAGACGGTTGGACACATGGCTGAAGACAAGGCGTTTTGTCTGGATCTGTGCCACTGAAGTACGTGTCAGGCCCTTGTGGAGCCAGGAGCCAGGCTGCCTCCCTCCAGCTCCATTACCCCCAGCCAACCTGCCGGAGGGTCGTCTCCCGGCCCCGTTGCAGAGGGGCCTGGGGCAGCCCTGCTCCTCACTTGGGATGCTTCTGCTTGTGTCCCGTGGAGGGCTCCTGGAGGGCACAGCCAGCTGCCTACAGGAGTAAGACCAGGGCACGCACCGATCTCCTGTCTGCCCAAAGCATGCATGCATCTAGCCTGGGGTAGATACACTGGGCACTTGTGCCTGGAGTGATCCAGTAGGTTCCCAGGGTGAGGAGTCGGGTATCAGGGAGTACCTCAGCAGGGAGCTCCCCTCCTTCTGGAGGATGCTTGCGTGCCTGTGACTCTAGCATCTTCTGAGGGCCTGCCGAGCCAGAGTCCAGGTGTCTCCCATGCTTCCTACAGGGCAAGGAGAGGCTTTGTTATTTCTAATTTACTATTTTATAGGCTTTGGGTTGTTTTTTTAATTCTTCTCTTTCCTTCATGCTGCTTTTGGTTGCCTGGTCTGAAGGCTAGGTGCCCAGTTATTTTGGAAGGAATTAGGCAAACCCATTCAGCAAGAGAGGAAGAGCGGAAAAAACATTAAAAAGAAAGCACTGACCTTCTCACCAGAGAGTCCCATAGTGCCAAACTTAGCACTAAAATTTGAGGAAGGGGACAGAAACCCCCCGTCTCTCTCTTCAGTGGGTGCCGAAACACGGTGCCCTGGAAATACTCAGGCAACAGAGACCATGAAAATACGTTCCTGGCATGGGGCTGCCCTCTCATGCTGGCCGTTTTGCCCCACGGCGATGTGCTTGCTCTTCCGTGGGAATCTATATCCATAAGCTCCTTGCTGCCGGTCTGCACCTGGTGCACTGGAGACGCGGGGTGAGCTGCCTTGCTGAAGGAGCCGGGTCTACCTCCGTGTGCTCCCCAGGGAGCTGCACCTTCCCCCATGGCCGAGGCTGGGACTGGCGCGAATCCTTGCCGGAAAAGATGATAACAGCTTCCATACTGCCGTGAAGTTAGACTAATTCAGAGGCAGCATGTCTGACGTTTCTTAGCCAATGCTAGCTAGAAAGGAAACAATTTTACACATCAGCAATTTTTTATGATTAATAATATTATCCTGCCTTAATTGAAAAATGGGCCGGTGCCCTTAAGAAAAAATTAAGCTGCAGGAATTAGTATCTAACTTCTTTATGATGAATGTGTATTTTTACATGCTGCATATTACTGTCAGTGCTTTTAGAAATAATAGTGCCGTGTATTGTAATAAAAAATTGTCCCGTGTTGTTTGTAGTTGCGTGGCACCATTCTGTCTGGCTGACTTGGCTTTAAGAGCTTGAATGCTTGGGAAGAAGCAGCGTGAGGATGCCGAAATCCTTTTAAAGGGACTTTATGTACAAACAGGGGGATGATGTGTAGGCTCCGAGCTCTGCTATCAGTTGTTATTGCTGAGAGAGATTCGCGGGGAGTCGATGCCAGACAGAGCATTAGCGATTGCCGGCCCCGGTGCCTTCGTGGGAAGTCGGTCATAAAGTCGTCGAGGGCTCCTGTTTGTGAGATTTTTAAACACCAGTGAATCATTTTACATAGTAAGGCAGTTGTCGTTGGGGTGAGTTTGTGTAAAGGTCTTTGTGAACCACTTTCTCTACCCAAACAAAGCTTGGGAAGGAGAGGGGGAGATAATGTCGAAGGACAGGGAGATTTGTTATGCCCGGCAGAGAGCCAGCAGCTGTGCTGTGTCGAGGTTTGCCAGGCAGCGCGGGAGCCGGGGGCTGTCGCCTGCCTCTTCCCGTCTACCTGCAACCGCCGGCAGTCCTGGAGACGGGGCAAGTCATGACTTCAATGCATCACGCTCCTTCCATGTGTCTGGTCCTGGGTCTTTGTCTCATGCAAAGCAGCCCAAGGAAGCTGGGTGTAAAGACAGTGAGAAGGTTTGAGCCCTTGGGGACAAAACGAAGTAAAAAACATCCCTTTCAGCCATACTGCTGTCTTGGCATCATCCGTCTCCTGCAGGCTCCTCAGAGGACCGTGGCTTCAGCAGCAGGCAGGGAGGGTGTTTCCAGAGCAGAGTGAAACCACGTACTTGTGAGGGATGTGAATGTGACGTATTAAAAATACAAATGCCTTATTCCCATTCCCCAACCTAGAGCTCTTAAATGCTCTCATCAGCTTAAATATTGCTTGCCCAAGCACTTGAATGTTGTGAGTCAAATCTCCCTGGAGACGTGCAGTGAAAAATGGACGCCAGTGGTGGGATCACTGGTGCTTTCTGGTGTTGCCGGCCAGCAGGGTGCGAGGAGCCTCCCCTTCTCCTTCCCAGTCGAGTAAGAGGGTCCTGATGGGGAAAGAAATGCTCTGGCAGTGCCATCTTCTTCGGAGGGCAACCTGCCTGTGGTTTGGGGCTGGGGATGGAGGAGGAGGGGCTGGGGAAGGAGCCAGGAGCATCCCTGGACAGTGGGGGACACGCTGGCTGTGCGGGGGTGCAGGGGAGCATGGTGGGAGCAGCAGGGAGGAGGTTGTCCTTCCCCGCACCTTCTCGGCTACGGCCCTATGGTCTGCACCCACCCGTTCTCTGGCATCTCTAAATTTGTAGCAAAGGTCTTTTTAGCTACCTCTTCCTTTGTATTTCNCATCCTCCTTGTCCCTGGAGGAAACGCTCGTCTCTGCCAAGATCCTGCCTCGCAAAAGTAAACAATATGAAATTACAATAAAATGTTTTGATTTGCTGGGCCTGACATTCAGGAGCTGCACAACAGAGACTTATAAAAAGGATCTTCTACAGATAGCCAGTGTGAGAAAAAAACAATCTCTCATTTTGGGCGTGTTTCAGATCCAAGCGTCAGGGCAGCGTAGACAGAGAACAGAGGATTTCTTTGCCAAACCTGAAGGTTCTTAGGAGGTTTATATTGCAGCATCTGTCAGCAGCTTTCCGCCTGGTATCTGCGGGTGACTGGCCTGTTGCGCAGTAAAGTCAATATTTGGGGCTCTGTCTCTGTGTGTGTGTGTGTACATGTGCTGTGGTTGCTTGATGCTTTAAGACTGCGTAGTATACTGAAAGCCCTGAGAAGGAAATAGATGAGCTGAAACTTGTTTCCTCCGGGGTTCTTCCAAATAATTCAGAGGAAGGCATACCTAAATGGGGTGTAATCCCTGGGAGATGAGCTTCCTTGGGCGCTTGCCAGTTTAGCAGGATGGATAATCTGCACTGTCATCAAGATTTGCGGATTAGCTGTAGTGAAGCTAGTTGGCTTTGACATTTCATTAGGGAAGCTTTCCGTAGTTTTTCATCCCTGGTCTTTATGCTGTAAAATATGGATGATGTAGTTTTGTTATCCTTACACCTTTTAACATCCGTGCAAGTTGATGCTGGGACTGCAGACATCTCTTATCCGCTGAGGATTTTTAAAATCATTGCTTGTTTATGGAAGACTAACTGGGTCAAAGGCTAATTTTGGAAAGGATCTGCTTTCCCCAATGCTAACCAATAAATTTTCATCTAGGTAACATAAGTTACAGAACTGTTATCTCCCAAAGAAGGGGATAAAGGCAAACACTATTTATCCTGTAATCTGCAAATATTTTGAAAAAGTGAACTGGAATATCAATAAAAGGTCTTATCATCAAGGTCTCCAAAGAGCTCGAAAGGACATTTCTTTAGAAATCAAAATGTTAAGTTTAGAGGCAAGAACTGTGCAGATGAGGAGGGAGCATGTACAAGTGACAGCGTTGTAAATTGTCTCGGGGGTTCAAGGGACTGGGGAAGGACACTGTGTCCTGAAGTCACTCCTTCCCAGAAATGTCTCTGCTGATAAGAGCCGGTTGTTGTTCCTGGTGACAATGATCGAGGGGGACAAGGCAAAGGATCACCCTGTGGGCTCCTGCAGCGTTATGCAGAAATGGGGATGTGGCCTGGTTTATTTATCATGGCTAGACATGCCCTCACTCTTCTGCCTGCCGCAGAGGATGAGTGCATGTCCTTGGAGGTTCTGTTGCCATCTCCATAATCCTCTCCTGACCCTTTTCAGGCATCCCCCCGGAGGCTTGCTGCCACAAGGGCCAGGGAACGCAGATTGTGCAAGTCGGCTGTGAAGGACGTGCAGCGGCATGGCTCACAGGCCAGCCCAACACCGAGTCTGTGCCATGGAGGAGTGCTGTTAGCTGCCCGGGCTGCAGCATCTGCTGGCTTTGTGCGTCTGCATGCCAGAGGGCTGTCCCCATTGCTCTCAGCAGTGCAGAGCATGTGAAATGCATGCTGTGGGACCTTGACTGTCTTGTCCCCCTAAGGTGGCCATCCTGAAGTATAGACTCAGTGCCAAAAGAAGCGTGGCCAGCAGGTCAAGGGAGGTGATTCTGCCCCTCTACTCCTCTCTCGTGAGACCCCACCTGGAGAACTGCGCCAGCTCTGGAGCCCTCAGCACAGGAAAGATATGGACCTGTAGGAGAGGGTCCAGAGGAGGGACACAAAAATGATTAGAGGGATGGAACACCTCTCCTATGAGGACAGGCTGAGAGACCTGGGTCTGTTTAGCCTGGAGAAGGGAAGGCTCCGGGGAGACCTTATAGCAGCTTTCCGGTACTTAAAGGGGGCCTACAGGAAAGATGGGGACAAACTTTTTAGCAGGGCCTGTTGCCATAGGACAAGGGGTAATAGCTTTAACCTAAAAGAGGGAAGATTTAGACTAGATACAAGGAAGACATTTTTTATGCTGAGGGTAGTGAAACACTGGCACAGGTTGCCCAGAGAGGTGGTAGATGCCCCATCCCTGGAAACATTCAAGGTCAGGTTGGACGGGCCCCTGAGCAACCTGATCTAGTTGAAGATATCTCTGCTTAATGCAGGGGCTTGGACTAGACGACCTTTAAGTGTTCCTTCCAACCCAAACTATTCTATGATTCCATGCTATAGGGAAGAAGGGAAGAATGTCCAGGACAGGGCTTCTGGGGATGCCAGGAGGGATGCATGGCACAAGGTGTGCGAGGGAAATCAGCAGGGACATCAGGCTCTACCTTGCAGAGGGGCATCCTTGTTCCTCTCTTCTCACTTCTGCCTCTCCCTCCTTTGCTGGTGCCATCTCGCATCCTTCGCTTCTCTGTTGGCCTCCTGCCCCGTGGATGCTGCAGGTAGTGGCACGTGGGCTGTGGTTCCTGAGGTCTGCCTGAACGTGCTGCTTTGTACTTCTGTTGCAAAACCATGAGTGAAAAGTAATGTTTAGTTAAAAAATTATTTACCATGCTCTCCTCCAACTGAAAAATATAAATAGAGTTAACATAAGTGTTGGACTGCATGTTTTAGGGCTTCAGTGATTTATCCATCAATTATGTCAATGTAAACTGAGGGTGAAGTTACGCCTTCATGGATTTGGAATAACAAATGGTTGAACCGAGCCTCTGTTGGTACTTCTGCTTGAATTTATTTTAGTGAGAGAGGAGAGTACAATTAGCAGAAATGTCCCATGTGAATGGCTAGGCAGCTTGAAACTGCTTAGATCTTGGCCTGGGATAAAGCAGCAGTTCCTGTAGTATGTATTTCTGCGATCCGAAAGATGGAGAAATATTAAGAATGTAAGTGTATGTGCACACGTGGACATACACACACACATGCTGTTCCTGTAGAAGATAAATATCAATTTTGATTATCTGAATATTGATGTAGCAATTTAGAAATAGCTTTCCAAGAGAAGGTGTCTGCACTGTTATATTTACCAGCATAATGAAATCAGACAACCTTTCAATCCATAAATCACAGTACAGTATTTGCCATTCCAATTTCTATGGTTGTACTGAGCAAGCAACACTATCCAAAGAATTTTATTCAATCAAAGTAATAAAATTGAAAATCTGTATTGACTCTTCTTTGGCTCTTTCAGGTTCTTTTACGTTTTGGCCTGAGAATATCTTTTGTTTGTTTTTCAGACTCCATTTTATTTACTTTAGTTATTTTATTTCTCAGATTGGAGGCTGTCTGTTAAATTGCAGTGACCTTTTGTTCCAAAGCTTGGGACGTTCTCCTTAGTTTTTACTGGCCGCACTGTGACACGCTTTTTCTAATCATCTTCGCTATTGTGCTGATTTGAGAATTTGAAGTGCAAAGTGGGTCTAAGGAGGCCACAGGAATTTGTGGCTTCAAGGCAATGATAAGAAATTTCTTAATGGCTTAGTAAGTGACAACATGCATTTAAAGTTGGTTTTCAGTTGTCTCAAGATATGTTATGGCTTCAGTGTAATATTCTTTCCTTCTAGAAGACAAAGCGTGAGGGGGGTTGTACCTGGGAGTGACTGCAGACAGAAAGTAGAATATTTTTCTTCAATACCCTTAAGTATTGTCCTCAATATATTTTTACTCAGCACAAACTCAGCTCCTGCAATTTTAGCTGGACAACAGTTTTTCAGACCGTGCTGTGCCCAGAGGTGCCCTGGGAGCCCACTGCTGGGCAGCCACTTCCTTTGGGCCTTCAGTCTAGATCAGAACTTTCCACCCAGACAGTCAGGAGCCCATGGAGGTCTGCAAATGAGAGCATGGGTTTGCCCAAGGAAACCTGTTTGCCTGACCTGGCTTTCTGTGGTATGATCAAGACACCCCAATTCTTCATCAGCTTTCAAAGCTGGGGAAATAGATCACTTCCTTAGTTGCTGTCAGAGGAATTTTTCATCCATCTTTGGCAACTATTTTAGAAAGACAGTAGATATCCTCAATGAGTCTTATTTTTGCAAGCTAAGGGCACTCCACAGCAGCTCTTTATTGCCACTGTTTTCTGCATCTCCCCTAACAAACTCAGTTTTCCACCCCCTCTACTTCAGGTGTTCTCTGCAGTTTTGTTCATCTGGTCCCTTGTGTCAGCAGCTCTAGTTTTTTCTCCTTCATGTCCCTCTTCATCTTCCCTACAGCAGTTGTGCTTTTTTTTTTCCTGATTTTTTTTTTTAAATGTCCAGAGCTTTCTGCATGTCGAACCCAGCACCATCTCCACTTTTCACAGCAGCACCATGTGTGTCCCCAGAACTGGATCCCCCATTCTCTCTGCCAGTGCCAGGTCTCCATGTGCTGCCACTTCCTTCCATTGCAGCTACTCCTGGGAATAAATCATGAAGCATGTCAACGTAGTGGCCTCTCTTGGGAGGATGTGAGAAGGATGAGATGAATGGTGGTGTTCTGCTAGAAGGCGTTTGGTGACTGCTATCAAGTGGTCCTTTGATCTGGAGACATCCCAGAGGTCCTTGCAATTCTGCGATACAGATGTCAGGAGCTCTGCATCCTACCCTCCTTCTCTCTCATTTTGCCCCTTGCTTCATTTTTTCGGGCATGCTTCTGGTCTTTACAGGATTGGTGTCCAAGCTGCTTGCAAAGGTATCTGCGTTACTGTCGTTGATCCAATACAGCTCTCTGAAGCTGTTGCACCAAAATCCCACCAAGTTGAACACAGGGTTTCACAACCTGTAGGACCTCATATTAAGGCTAAACGCATTTCTCCGTAAGGACCAGCAGCAGACTTCCAAGGTGCTTGAGGAGAAAGCAGTTATGCCTACATGCACAAACCCCAAGCTCACATTTAATTACTTTTTATAGCCATATTTTTAAGGAAAGAGGTTCAGGTTCCAGTGATCTCAGATCATCTGAAAAATGATGTGGCGACCTGATCTTGTAAATATGCTGAACAACACTTGTGTTCAGGCACTTGTGCTCACTCATCAGCACGGTGATTGTCTCTGTCTTAAAAATAGCTCCTTTTTTTTTTCTTTATTTATCTCCCAAATTTACTTTGTGATGGAAACTGTGCCCCTCACATGTTTAAAACAGATTTTCTTCACTGTGCGTATGGAGGAAGGTAAAGGAAGTGATAAATCTCTGAAAACAGTGTGATAAAATAAGCCCTCTCTAACTAAGGGGCCAGATACTGAGCCTTTTACTCCTTTGGGGTCTTGATCTGTAGCTGGCCCTGCTGTCTGTGAGATGAATTCTGCTGCAGCAGGGCTGGGAGTGCCAGAAGCTGCCCTTTTGCAATGGAACGGGAACCCCAAGGGCTGAAGCTGCAGATCGCCAAATCCAGTGATATGCTGTCGTGCTGTCTGTTAGCAAGGAATACATTGAGGGAACTGAAAAAAAGAAAAAGCAAACCCCTCCAAAACCCTGGAAAAAATCTGCCATGTTTGGAAAAGGTAAGTAAAAACTTTGGGACTTTGAGAATTTATGACTTTCCTTTTCTCGCCCCCAATAATCTGAAGAAAATCCATCATCCTTCCTCCCTCTTTCTGACACAGGAAATATTTTATAGTTAGTTATTTCCCTCTGTTAGCATCCAATCAATAAGAGGATCAAACTACCAACTACACGCTGGTCCCTTTCCTGACCGTGTTGCTGCTGTTTGGATCTGGGGAATAATTAACTGCAGACCACAGTGTCTGTAACCTAATGTTTCTGTCTCACTGATACCCTACTGATGGACAGACAATTGTTGAGCTTTCTGTCGTAGAGATTGTGAGGCACGTCGGGGCGGGCGCCGAGCATCTCATCCCGCTCCTCTGTGGCGTCAGGCCTCCACTGGCTTGGCTGCAGTTCAGCAGCTGCAGTGACAGCTATTTCCCTGCCTGCCCTCCTCCATCATCAACCAGAAGAAAGGGAAAAGAAGAGGAAGGCTTTTGTTCCTGGGGGATGAACCACTCCAGCAGCAGCCACAGGATGCAGAGCGGATGCTTTCTGCTTGCGGTCCTCCCCGCTCCACCGCAGATGGGCTTCAGCTAAAATAAACCAGTATTCCATGAACCTTTGAAGTACGCTTGTCTTCTGAGTCACTTCCCTGTCACCCGACGGGCAGCGTGGTGCTGAGGGATGTCGTTCTCGCATCACATGGACATGCTCAGACTTTCATCTCATGGTGTCCGTTCAGCCTCCCACGTCATTTCCCACTGAGTGGCAGCTTTGCCTTTCCTGAACTTCATTTTCCTTTCTTCTGGCACTTTCCAAGACAGTGGAACGGCAAGCTAGGACCATTGGAAAGGCACAGAGACTATGTTAGGTGCCTCTCCTGGGTTCTGAATGTCCACCCTGCTTTCTTCTGTCTGCAGATCATTTGTATCTTAGTGAAAGGATCTGGGATCAGTGCCATCAAAACAGGTTGCCTTCTCCCTCATCTTCTGTGATGGCCACTATACGGCAACAAAGTGTGGCCTCTTTGGGCAAGCTGGCACACACACTGGCGCTGCTCCGTGCGTGTCAGGTGGGCCACCATCACTGGGAATCATGGTCTCCTGTCATTCGTGATTTTGCATCATACCACTTAAGAAGATGTCATCCTGATGATGTAATGCTCTCAGTTCTCTTTTCTGTACCTGAAATTGCCAATGACATGAAATAATTTGTGATGAGCAAAAAAAACCCCACAAACCCCCAAGTGCCTGTTCAGTGGAATTGCCCAGAGGTCTAGTTTCTTCTTGAATCAGTCCAAAGACTTTAATTTCATAATGCTGAGATTTTTACCCACCAAACAATATAATGCTTTTGGTTTTAATTAAAGAATTTTTTCCTTTGCACTAGACTGATGCTAAACTGGCTTCACTAAATCTTCTTACACTGTAAGTAGCAGTGACCCAGATAAACACGTTTAAAAATGCAGCTACTGGAACTCCAGTATGTTGCCTTTGTAAGACACAGCAAGAGAAAGACTAAAATAATTCTGTATGTCTACATGGGTAGCACATAGCATTGCGTCATTAAAAGCAGATTCATAGACTAATTTCATTTTTTTAGGTTGCACATACAAATCTGTGTGAAAAAGCGTTACTTATTTTGGAGTCAGATGCTTGAAAGTTACGGAGACACCTATGAAAAAAAATACTTTTTCCTTTTGCATCTGTCCTTTTGCAGCATAACAAGGCCTTTTGAAAAAGAGGGGATAACTATGCACTTAAGAATGCATCGTAACACAGCCACGCAGTCGGGAGCGTATAGGCAAGCAGGAGGAGGTTGCATTTCTGTTCTCCTCAGTACCTCAGTTTGCAGCTTTGGTGGCTTTTTAATGTGAAGACTGGCTTCTAGACCCAGCCAAACCTACTCGGTGCCCACGGCCCACCTAAGGCCAAGGTCTGGAAGAGACACCTGTCTTCCACTGACTGTATCAAGGACGTAGACGTTGCCAGAGGGCCTTGTTTAACTATATTTAGGTAAACCCTTTCTAGGGCCCCAAAAATTGTAGTTAAGGGGATGCTGCCCGTTGTTCCAGATGCACATTTTGTGTGCCTTTGTGTGTAGAAGCAATGCCTGGGATGCTCCATTAATGAGTTTACTCTGCCATCGGAGTGCACTTGCTCCCGGTACGTCATTAAGCTCTGATTACACATAACTGCTGCGGCTCCGAGAGCGAGTGCTTCGTCCAGAACTTCTCTTCCTGGTAACTATTGCCGAAGTCACAACCAGTATGGAAGAAACAGCTGGATTCAGTGCTCGGCCCAGCATCGAGTGGCCGCGAGTGCCCCTGCGGGCGGCTGCCATCTGGGGAGAGCCGGGCACTGGCAGGGCGAGCTGCGGGGCATCCCTCACACCCCATAACGCCTTCCAACCCGGATCTTTCAACTCCTTTTGGGTTTGCGGGTTTTTTTTTAGACGTCAGCTGTGTTTATACAAAGAAGAAATATATGCTATCGGGAACAATCAGATAATAAACAACCTTTAATTAGCGCTGAAGACGCAAAGGGACCTAATCCCTCAGTGCCTGTTTAGACAGCTAAACCCAAACAGCCGGCCTCCAGTGGCCCGTTCTCTTCTTCCAGCCCCTCGGCCTCTGCCAGCCCGCACTGGTGGCTGCGTCCTGGCAAAAGCTTTGTCCCAGAGCGGAGGCCAAGTCGTCCTTAATCACTAAGGACAGGGCAGGGTTTACCAGGCGTTCGTCGTAATGGGTGACTTTTGGCGATCCACCACCCCCGCCCCCCCTTTAATTAATTTTTGGTAACAGTGTGCTCTCCTACTTACTCTGGTTAGCATTAAGCTATAAAATTGCTAATGCCAGACAAAAAGTCAATGGAGTCTATTGATTTTTCATGCTTTTGCAGCATGCTGATGGAACCTTTCCACTGGACATGGAGGACACCTGGGGGTGGCAAGATGGATGCACCCCGGGGGACCTGCTCCACATGGCCACATACTCCATGAAGGCCAGCACTGACTTTGGCAGCGGGCTCCAGCCAAGGGCCCTTGCCCGAACAGAGGCAGGCGCTGAACCCAGCAGCCAGCATCTGGCTGCCATCCCTTGAGATTACTGGAGTTAACCTGCATGAAGTGTTCTCTGGGGAATGCACCACATGAAGACGGCCCTGTTAGTTGTAGGGGGCTGCTGAGGAAATGCAAGTTGGTTGTTGCAGCCTGTCCTGTCCTTCCCATTGCAGAAATGGTGGATGCTGAGTTATGGGGTGGCTCCAGCGGCCTCTCGGTTCGGAGCACGACTTGGCAGAGAGCTCCACTCTTGGTTTGTGGTCACTTATGCCTGCCCTGGTGGCCACCCTTCCTGGTGCAGCCGTGGCCAGCAGCTGTCTGCTCAGTTTCTCAAACTATGGGTCATGACACCTCTTTGGGGAAGATTCGGTTGGGGTCGCAAAGGGAGGCAGGGGACAGCTGTCTCCTCTGGTTTGGTTTGTGCTGTTCAGATGTTTACCTAGCTTGGCCAACAGTTTGGCACATGAGTGAGTCCACCAACATGCGGTAAAAGCAGAGGTTTTCTTGATTGCCAGCTTAGCCCTCTGGGCTTCTTTTGTAACCCTTGTTGCAGTGCGGCTTGTTCCTGCTGTGCCTCTCCTATTGCCGACTCCTCTGATTTCCCTCAGCCGCCATCCTGAGCGAAGGGTGGCCAGCAGTGGCCCCCGGGAGCCCAGGGGCCTGGCACGCACTGCTCTGTCACCTCACAGACTGCCCATCCCTGCACGTAGCATTCCTGGCCAGGACAGCCCAGCTGGTGCCGTGGCGTTTATCGGGGTGGTGTGGGGCAGACACACAATTTGCACACAGGAGGAGCCAAAAGGTGCTGCAGCTCCTCCGGCCAGCAGCCGCTTAGCCCTCATGAGGAGGGGGCAAGCACAGAGACCTGATGCTGACTGCTCCACTGGAGGGATGGTGGAGAGCTTGTGCAGGAGGAAAGGGCTGGAGGCATCCGCCTTCCCTCTTTGCCAACAGCAAGGTCTTAAATGAGCACGGTTGTTTTCTCTAACATCCCGTCAGGAAAATACTGAATATTTTGTACTTCTTGGGTGCTCTTGCTGTTTCTGTCTGCAAGAAAGGGTATCATTTTTGTAGCTGAGCTTGTCTACCAACATATGGATTTGCCTGAGGCAAGAAATCAGTGTGCTGTTTCTCATGACTTATGCAGGCTATAGGCAGTTTTTACTCCCTGAAATTATTACGTAGTTAAAACTACTTCCTCCTTGTTTTGCTAATCTCCCAAGCTCTGTTGTGCTCCCTTCTGGTTACTGTCAGGTATTCGCTGCCACAGGAGCTGCAGTAGTTCAAGCCGTCGGTCTCCATCCCTGCTCCTCTGGCCAAACCCGGTGTACCTGTACTGAGGCAGTAGGAGGGGGTCAGCCACCCTGGGGACAAGCAGCCTAAGGGCTGACACATGGGGATGGGGAGGGCTGGACTGGCACAGGTGGCACCCCAAGGCTGTCCCCATTTCAGGGGGAACGTCTGGTGGTTGCCCCATCCTTGTGGGAACAGGCATTGGTGTTGATGCCCTCGTGTTGGGTACCCAGAGGTGAGGGAGAAGGACCATGTGCATCGCCCGTGGCATTGGGGCAGGCATGGAGTGAGGTGGATGGTGAAAAACAGTGCCTAAGGGAAGAGAGGGCTTGAAATGGTTAAGCCTGGGAGCAGTGGTGCCGTGGCAGATCCCCACCCCCAGTACTGTACGAGGAGATGCTTAGCTACACGAACGGAGTGTCAGGAAAATATATCATTGCCTGAAACAGAATATACACAAAGCATGAGAGACAAAAGTGCCCTCGGACCCCCTCACTCGGAGCTGCCTCCCAAAAGGGCTTCGATGGGGCTGACCTTCCCCTCAGCCTGCTATTACACTGCTCCTGTATTTGCATTAGAGCAGGAGATGAGGGGAGACAGCTTCAGGTCCAGTTCTCCTGTTATTACAAGGATAAACTAGGACATGGTACAGCCATGGAGGTTTTTATTTGTGCGTTATTTGTTTGGCTTTCCTGAAGGAAGAGCCTGTGAGAAGTATGTTCTTCCTTAATAGAGCGTCACCTTACATTTTCACGGCAGAGAGTCTGCTCTGCCTGCAGACTGAGGTGGCTTGAAGAATCAGGATTGACAGCAAAAAAATTTGCTTCAGAGCTGCACTGGCCTGCTGAAAGGTATTTTTCTTTTTTGTCTGTTAGGTTTATTCTTCTTTATTTTTTCTTTCCTTTTCTTTGTTGTTGTCGGTAAAGGAACAAAGCTGTGCAGTCAGCTTTCTTCCTTCACAGTCTACAATCTGCATACTGAAATTTGGTTCTTTGAAGAACTGACTGCGTGAGGAATTAATGCCAGGCTGCAGCCTTGTGTGTCCTTCCACGCTGGCATGCAGGAACTCCTGTACCCAGAGTTTCATGGCCATAGAGCAACATCATCTCACTGGGAGAGCTCAGCCGTAGTTGTGCTGCAGAGTGTGTTGCTAAACTGCTTCCTAAGGCTGAGCTGAACAGCCAAATACGAAATCTCCTGGTCAGATTTATTGGAGTGGCCTGGTGACGTTCCCCTGAGGACTTACGATCTATGGTGATGGATGACGCCGATCCATTAACGTAGTAGTCTCATCTGGGAAAGATGTAATTGTCGTTCTGCATCCTGCAGTTTCCCTAAGTTTTTCTGAACACGTAATAGCACACATCGCAGTGGAAATTGCTGGTGAAAAATGCTGCAGTAAATATGTCAGGGGCTCTATATCCTACAGCAGTGCACTCCTCTTTTGCAACCACGCGGCCATCATTAAGGTAGGGGAGGTGATAATAACAAAATTTGGTATACTGTATTCATCATGATGTATGTGCTCTCCAAAGGTTTGATGGAGAAGTGTGGGCAGGACCGACCTTGTTTCCTCTTGCAATACACATCTGCGAAATATTTTCATGTTGACTGGTTCACAGTATCAGGAAAATAATATTTACAGTTACTTGCAATAGCAGTGCTATTTTTACAGCACTGGTTGCCCTGCCTGCAATTCCTGAAATATGGCCCTTTTTTTCTGAGTGGTCGGAGTCTGGATCCCTGATGACAAAGAGCATTATTACTTTTTTGTGTACTCTGGGCACAGTTTGGAATAGTCTGACCTCCATGCAGTGTGAGCAGTGTGTCAGTCAGAGCCAGGATACCCAGCTGGAGAAGACTCCTTTGAACTGGCTGGAAGGTCTCTCTTCATATAGCATCAAATTAGTAAAAATTGGACGTTAACTTTCACGCTTAGGTAGGCTATAAGTGTTCTGGCAGCAGAGAAACATGGTGAAGAGGGAGGAGAAGGCACACCAGAGGAACATGACCGAAAGTAGTGGCCAGCAGCTAGACTGAGAGGGAAGGCTGCCCTGTGCCACCTCGGTGAGTGTGCACTTGTGTGTGTGCGTCCACTCATCCTCAGGAGTGATGGATGATCTGGATTGCAGCGGTAACTATAATCCAAGATGAGGTCTGTGCTTTGTGCTAATCATGTGCCAAAACGATCGCTGCTCAGAAGACCTTATGGTCAAATGGATGAGGCAAAAGGCACAAGAGAAGAAGTAGTTGCATGTATGCATTGCATGTGGGGTGTTTGTAGGTGTTACAGGCAACCTGGACAGGTTAACTGAACAGCAGTAACCTCAGTGGCACTGAAATGCAACAAGACAGATTTTCAGTGTTTTCTGTTATTTACATATTATTTGTGGTCAGAGGTGTCTCTATTTCACAGTTCTGCATAGGGGGCACAGTTCAGCTTCTAGGGGGGCAAAATTGGTCTTTGTGGCTGAAAACACATTGAAAAGTTGTGAGGTCTCCTCATTACATCCATCAGCACCGTCATGCTGCATCTCACGCTGGTGTTATCTTCAGTTCAATCAGGAGGCTGACATCTCGTGCATCATGGCATGATGGAGAAAAGAGGTCATTTCTCTGTCCCTTGAAGTCAAACCAGCAAACACTTGATACAGACGCTGTGATGAAAGCGAGTGTGTAAAGGGATGTGAAATTCAAAGAAAAAATGTTACATTTTTCCTCAAATCACAGGAGTCTTACGTTTTTTCTGGCTCTTTTAAACAAGAACCCTGCAGCTGCTTACAAATTTTGCAAGGACGAAAATAAGGGGCTATTTTTGCTAGAATTTTTTTCCCATCCACACATTTTTAGATAGGGTGCTGCAAGAGTAGGGCAAGACTGAAATCTGACATGGGTGTACTTTCTGCTGAGGATCAGTGCTGTCATGTAGCTGATGAAATGTTGGGCTTGTTTTATCAAAGTGATGGGGTGGAAGAGAAGGAGAGTCAGTCTAATAAATCTGAAGCTATGAACATAAAACTTGATCTTCAAGTGGCAAGCTGAAGGAGCATTTGGTTACGCATGCCAGTGGGGAAGGATCAAGTATTAAATAACCACATTTTGCACAGGGGGAGGGAAGACTCCTCTACCCTTTTGCTCCCCAAACAGCACCCTGATACTCCTGCGCCATCATATCTGCCCGTGCTCCCAAGTGAGACCCTGTCCCAGAAGGAAGGAGAAGATGATGAGTCTGTTTTTGGTCCCCAGCTGTTTGGCCCGTCCCTACATCTTGTCATTTGGGACAATACTTGTGCCACTGAGAGCCATCGGAGCTACAGGCGGGAGAAAGGGGTTGTCCCTTTTGGCCCACTGTAGCAAGCTGGGTGGCATGGGTGCATGTGGTTAATCAACTGCATGTCTTTACCTGGGGTCTTAGAGAGGAGCATTCGTACCTCACCTAAAAGGATCTGCAAGCTGGAAGGTTCAGTTTTTTTACTTGACTTTGCTTGTCTTCTATATTAGGATGATGAGAGGTTATGTGAAAATTTGGCTTTCAGTTGACTGAAGACAAGTTACTGTCGTGATTTACTATTCTAACCCACATGGCTTTAAAAGACATTCAGACTGGTTTCTGCTTCTTCCTCTCTGTCTCAAGAAGGTCTAGAAGCAAGACAAGTTTAAAGGCAGTCCCCTCAATGGTGCTGAGGTTAGCCCTTTTCTGGCCTTGTCTGCACCAAGAAAAAGTGTTTTTTTAACTGGAGCTGACGTGCCATAAGGAGGGGATGGGATAGGGTTTGCAGCATGTCTGAGGGGCTGGGGCTCTCACGGTGCATGTGGTGGTGGTGGCACCTCACTTCATTTACGTTTTTTGAGCTGGTGAAGCTGCTTTACCCCTAGAGGTGTAATCATGTGCTTCGCTTCGCTTTGCTTCGCTTCGCTTACGTGGCTAGTTGGGAGACTGCCAAAGCAGTCAAAACAGTGCTGGTGTAATGGGACAAAGTCAGATGTTTTGCCTGCAAAAGTGCCGTAGCAGTTTAAAAACTGGTTTTAACTTTAACTCAGTAACATGTCGGCTGAGACTTGGTAACTGGTCCATGAGGGGACCCCATCCTTCGTAGCCAGGAGCAAGACCGATTCATGTAAGCAAGAAGAGACGGGCAACGGACATCGGCCTTTGCCACACTGATAGCAATTCTTATCTGGATATCGGAAAAGATCAAATGAATGTAGTAAAAATATCTGAGCCTGGGATCAGTGGAGAGGGTCAGGACAAAATAGCGAGCCAAGTGTCTCTGAGCGGAGAACAAACCTCCACCGGGGAACTAATGAGGCTTTGAAGTCGTTTCACTGACATCAAACTTGGAAATCCTTTGTAAGAACTGAGATGCTTTAAGGACTGTTTAATAAAGCACTTGACTGGGAAGGGAGCAAATATTTTATCAGGCTGACACTTGAGTGCTTTTTGTTTCGGGTTTTGGGGGAAGTGGGGCTGGCAATTACATTTAATTGGTATCCTTTTCCTCTTGTTATCATTGGCGTATCGATTGCTGGGAAAACAAAATACATGGGTTTTAAAATTTACTGTAAAGTAACAGCTCTCTTGTTTGTTTTGCTTAGCTCTGTGTTCTCAAAACAGCTCATTTTTCTTTGCTTTGCTGGCGAATATAATGTTTTGATTGAAAATGATACTAAATAATCAGTTAAATGGGATATTTAATGACAGGAAAAATGGTTTAAAATATTTTTTCCCATAGGAAAATCATGCACTTCTCGAGCCTAAGAAGTTTTTTAACACTAGTGTGAGTCTGCATTCTTCCTACGATCTCACTCTAAAAGTAAACACATGGGTGCACCACGTGTGTGAAAACCATGAAGGTAAAGGTATTATAAGTCTCAGGAGCTGTGATGCAAGAGATATCCCTAGAGTAAGTCCAGCTTTTCCCTGATACCATTTTAATGTAGACTTTCTTAGACTCTTGCCCGCTGATGGTTTGCCTTCTCATAGGAAGCAAGCCTGGTAGATGAGGGGAGAGCAGTGGATATTGTCTACCTGGACTTCAGGAAGGCCATTGACACTGTCTCCTGTAAGATACTCATTAGCAACCTGTTGATGTGTGGGCTGGCTGAGCAGACCGTGAGGCGGATTGAAAACTGGGTAAATGGCTGTGCCTAGAACATGGTGATCAGGGACACAAAGTCCAGTTGGAAGCCAGTGATTAGTAGTGTACCCCAGAGGTCAATACTGGGCCCAGTCCTGTTTAACATCTTCATTAATGATATGGATGATGGGCAGAGTGTACCCTTAGCAATTTTGCTTATGACACAAAACTGGCAGGAGTGGCTGATACACCAGAGGGTCGTGCTGCCATCCAGAGTGACCTCGACAGGTGGGAGAAATGAGCAGACAGGAACCTCATGAAGTTCCACAAGGAGAAGTGCAAAGTTCTGCACCTGGGGAGGAACAACCCCAGGCACTTGTACGTGCTGGGGACCATCTGTCTCTAAAGTAGCTTGGCAGAAAAGGACCTGGAGATCTTGGTGGACACCAAGTTGAACATGAGCCAGCCATACACCGTTGCCACAAAGAAGGCTAATGGTGCCCTGGTCTGCATTAGGAGGAGTGTCACCAGCAGATTGAGGGAGGTGATCCTTCCTCCCCCATCACCACTGGTGAGGACACACCTGGAGTGCTGTGTCCAGCTCTGGGCTCCCCAGTACAGCAGAGGCATGGACATACTGAAGAGGGTCACGGCAAAGGGCCATGAAGGTGAAGAGACTGGAACACCTCCTATGAGGAAAGGCTGAGAGAGCTGGGACTGTTCAGCCTGGAGAAGAGAATGCTCAGGGGGGATCTCAACAATGTATACAAATACCCAAAAGGAGGGTGCACAGAGGACAGAGCCAGGCTTTTCTCAGCAGTGCCCAGTGACAGGACCAGAGGCAGTGGGCACAAACTGAAACACCGGAGGTTCCCTCTGAACATCAGGAACCACTTTTTCATAGTTAGGATGACCAGGCACTGACACAGGCTGCCCAGGGAGATTGTGGAGTCTCCCTCCTTGGAGATATTCAGAAGCTGCTTGGACATGGTCCTGGGCAACTGGCTGTAGGTGCTTGAGCAGGGGGATTGGACCAGATGACATCCACAGGTCCCTTCCTCCCGCAACCCGTCTGTGATTCTGTGATTCTGAGCGAGCAGACACGCCTGATGGGGCTGAGAGGTGGGGAGGGGAGCATGGCAGGACTTTCCCAGGAGCTAGCAATCCTACAGTTTGGCTTTTGGGAAGCTGCTGGTGAGAAGATGCTCCCCCAGGGCCACGCAGGCAGCACCTCCCCGCCGCAGGCGCTCAAGGCAGGGGGGTGATTACCGGGTCACTGGCGCATCTGTCCCACCACACTGCTGCAGCCACGACATCCCCATCCCAACAGACTGTGTCATGCTTTCGGAGGAGACACCTGCACGCTGCTGGCAGCATCTAGGGAAAGCTGGTTTAAACACGTACTTCTGCAGTTGCAAAAGCAGTAACTTGTCTTCCGTGTTTGAACAGAAATTTGGAGTGCAAAAGCTGCACCGAGTCGGAAGAGGCTCCTGGGTCGAAGGGATGTCACCAAACTGGGTGGCACGTGACTCAGCAGTAATTATGGCTGGCAAATTTATATTTGTCCTTCACATGTCAGGTTTAATACATCAGATTTCCGTGCACTTGTCTCCACCTCAGAGTGCGTGTTCAGCTTACTGCAGGCTAAGCAAGCTGCTGCTGTTTAGGCATTTCTGTACTATGCTAAGGGAAAAAAAATAAACCACCTTTTGGAAGGTTTTATATTTGGAAACTTGCTGCAAGGTTCCTCCACGCGTGACAATTTAGAGACTCCAGGAACTGGGATGTGCTGTGGATATGAGAAACTTGAGCATTTGGGAATAGCAAGATCAATCTCAAATAATTTAAAAGTAGCCCTGTTTTTATAGTGCCTGCTTATATGTAATACTATGTACTGCATGAGCAGCGGTCCTTTTCAAAGTAGGAGACCTTCAGTCAAGTGTTATATCCAGTTATCGGAATAGTTTGTGAATGGAGCAGAGGAAGGGAAAAGGCATCTGGCAGTACGGCAGCATGTGCTGGCTCCCTTACGCTTGGGGTATGTCATAGTTTCCGCTGCAAATGTCAGGGGGTTTTGTGAGGCTTTCAAATTGGGTATAAAAATTCACTACAGGTTGAAATTTGTCAGGCAAATGCGCTATTCCTTCTACAGCATTTATCGTCTGTCTTGTATATATTGCCCTTGGGAGTAAAGACACTGGTTTCAGGCCCGTGACAGGATTTTTTTTTCAATTGGTCTGATTTGTTTTTAAATGAGAAGAAAGTGAGTTCTCTCCTCCCCAGAATGGATTGCTAACTACAGGCTGTTGACAACAGCAATATAGTTAGCAAATATATGACTTTAACACGGCTCTTTGCAGGCGATTAGCCTGTGCAATAGGCAGACCACCATGGTATTTCTCAGCTGAACTATTTAAAAGACCGAAGTACAATCAGCCAGTCAAGCCACTGCATTTGAGAACGATCGTGCTTTGTGCGGAAGCTGTGTGTACATATTGTCAATGTCCCATCTATAACGTGCCATTTTGTGCTGCCGTAATGATTTCCTTTCCCTCTCGTTCCCCCAGGGCTTAGCAGCCTGGATGGGAGCCTTGACACAAATAGGTTTGCCTCCCGGAAGGATCCATAATGCAGCAGTGGAAAATAAAAGAGTACCTGTTGCACGAGCCGTGTTGGAGCTTTGTTCTTCCTCTGGCGTCTTCTGAAGTTGTCTGATGTCTTCTGAAGCTGTCCTCTGCTCCACCGGCCCCATACCTTAGAGGGGGTCACCGTCAGCCCTCCTGCGAGCAGAGAGGGGACAGGTCCCACCGGCCCTCCTGGTGCCTCTGCACCTGGCCGAGGTGCGTGGGGGGTATCAAACACAGCACCACGAATGGTGAAACACAGGGGAAAAGGTTAGTTCACCATCAGCTGTGAGTCGTTCCTCCTCCGCCCTTTGGTGCTTGAGGATTACACTACTAAAACGGATGGCCAGGAGTGTCGGTCGCAGGTGCCTGAATGCGTGAATCAGCGAGAAATGTGAGAGGCAAACACTGCTGAAATCATCTGTGGTTTGCATGTATGGGAGAGCCAACCTGGATGTTATTTGTGTATTAATAGCTCCAAATATTTGGTACATGAAAGCTCACTTTATTCAAATACATTTTTTCTGTTCTAGCAACAAGACACCAATAACAATACAGTGAAGCCTTTATCAGTGTATGGCTCAAACTACACAAAGCAAAAACTGCAGGATGGAAGATGATTTATTGTTTGTTGGGGTGTGTGTGTGTGTGTGTCCTCATCGCCCACTTGCATATTTACTGCAGAAGGATGCAGAAAGATGGGTCAGGCTTCAGCCACTGAGACCTCTGAGGATGGGCAGGCCCAACCCCGAGCTCCTTCAGAAACCCACGTCTCAGTAGGGCGCAGGTTGGGTGCCTGGTTTACGTGGTGCATCGAAGGCAATGGGGCACGCTGCCATGTGGTGGCAGGATCAGCCCGACGGGGACTGGTGCGTGCTTGGGTCGGGTGCGTGCTGCCAGGGTTGCTCAGCAGGTCTGCCACCCTCCCGAAGGGTGGTGGGGTGTCCCTGTTGGGGATGCTCTCACGGCTTCTGCAGAGCAAAAATCAAACAGGTTGCTTGCGGCAGGAGAATCAGTGAGAGCAAGCAGCGAGTTTTGGCAAAACACTGAAGTCCAACTCCGTCCACAATTTTGTCCCCAAGCTGTTCCATTAAGTGAAGATTTCTAATTTTGTTTTGGTTTTGATACTGTGTTTATAATGAAAGGAAACCCAGTTTTTCCAGGAGATACTGAACAATGCATCCCACAAAGGGAGCATCTGAGACCCTTTCCGCAGTGTGCATAGTATAATTTGAATTCTGTGTCGATAGCGAGGTACGAGCTGCGGTACGGACGAGCAAGTGGAGCAGGGGGGACAGCTGCATACAGTGCAGGCCTGCGGAACCACAGGAAGGCATGCAACAGCCCTGAGAAAAGTCTGTTGCACGGCCATCACCAGGAGATAACTCTAGCTTTTTTTTTTTTTTTTTTATCACCACCCCTTTCATGGCGCTTCAGTCTAGCTAACACACCATTTCCTGTACAGTTACACACATCATTGCATAGTGTCATGAACTTAACTCTTATCAGCACCCCGGTGGGAAAGCCCGGGTTATTTACAATAGGGCTCTTTTCAGTGTTGCAAGCTTCTTTTCAATTAAAACAAACACCAAATTAAATATTAAATAGATAAGTAGGGAAAGTGAAATTAATTGATTTTCCAGCGCTGAGGTGTGGTAGACAGAGGAAACTGAATTATATTACCTTCGTTTGTGTATATTAGGCACATGAAACTTGTTTTAAAAACGGGGTAACTCTGAATACTTTGTGTGCAGGGAAGCAGCAATCTCAAAAAAAAACAAAACAAAACAAAAAAAAACCCAAACCCAGCCCATACTTCAGGTTGATTTTTATTAAAGGAGAAATATAATATAGCCATCATTGTTAATACCAACATTGAAAATGTACTTTAGTTTAAGTCATCTCCATGTTGACTTACAATTTTGTACCACGTACTCGGCGTACAGAGAATAAAAAAGGAGTCCATGAACTACAAACCAGCTCTTTCGACAACTTTGAACTGTCTCTTGATCCCAGATCTTCAAACGTTTCCCCTTTTGAGGCTTAGGGACTTTGGATCCTTTTCACTCAGTCTGTTTACTGACCTTGATAATAGGTGTTTATTGTAATATATGTTTAGCAGCCCTGGGATTGCCTCCTCGCGTGAAACCAAAAATTGCTTTACAGGGTGCAGTGGGCAGTTGTGCTGGGACTCCGCTGTACCTGGCAGCCAGCTACTGTCAAGCTGCAGGCTGCAGGCAGGACAGGACTTTGAAATATTTTTAAGTGTATATATATATATATATTTTTTTTTTTCTGTAGCAATCACATGTTCGAGAAGCAGGTGCACTGGAAGTATGGAAAGGTACACTTCTACACAGAAGAGGTGTGTGTGGGGGGGAACCTCACCCCAAACCTGCATCGAAGGCTGCACCTCACCTTTCTCTCCTTCTCCTTCCCCTCGCATGGTAGGGCCATCCCAGAGGCAGCGTAGGACCACAAGCTCAACAGTATATATTTATAGATCCCAGAAACATAGAGGATTCAGCGTGGAAAACAGTATTTTTGACTATGCCTTAACAAAACCCCAACCAGTCCCACAGGCATTTCTTCAAGGTGTCTGATGGTGACAGATGAGCTCTGCTTCCCCTCATCTAGATATTTCCTCTGCCTCCAACCTTGTTGCCTTTTAAAGCAGCAATGGAGGGATTTTATTATGTTTTATACTTCCATCTTCGGCAGTGATCTGCCTCTGTGGGTCCATACAGCATGCTAATCCCTCAAGTCTCTTACGCAGCATAATTTTCATCTTAATTTTTCTATTTCTCAGCGTTAAATGGGTTTGCCAGGGGAACAGGGGGTCATTTCCTGTCCCCGCCAGATCGTTAATTCCCTATGAAAACACCGCGATCTCACGCTTCTCAAGCAAACAGAAACATCGGGAAGAGCCCATGTCATGTGCAAAATACTCGGCTGTGCTGCAGCAGCTGGAGGAGCAAAGATGCTGGTGTATGCTGCAGAGACCACGGGGTTTTAAAATGGTCATTGTAAAAAAAGGGAGGGAGAGATTATATAAGAGCAGTAGAAAATGGCTTTTTAATTCCTCAACAGAAAAAACAACGTCTATTTTTTTCCAGCTTGAATCTGCTGAGCGGTCTCCTTATTGTCTTTATTTTTAGAAACGGTTGCTTTTCTGTTTGTGGTTTGTTTGGTTTGTTTTTTTTTTCAAAACAAGACTGGCCCAATTTTTTCTGTACTGATACTTGTCACTTTCTGAATAATGGATTTGATTTTTGCTCCTGTTTTTTTGGTGCTTGGGCACCTCTGCCTGCCTGTAATCTGTCTCAGCTGAGGCTGGAAAAGGAAACAAACAAAAAAAAACTTCAGCCCTGTATTTGTGAATGTTTTCTGCAGAACATTTCATGAGATGAAAAAAACCCGGAATTATTCTCCTTAAGCCAGCAGCAGGAGGGGAAAAGAAATGACTCATCTGTTTAAAAATCCTTTTTAAGAACTCAAACGCGCCTGATAAATTATTAGCATTTTACCCAGCCAGCCTCCACTATTAACTCCCAACATTTCTGTAGTCTTGTGTATGCCGTGACATCTTGCTGCCAAACCCAAGAATTTACAGGTCTCAGGAGGCACTCTGGAGATTCCCCACTTCCCTGCCTTGGCCATTTTTTAGCCTTTGTTCATGGGGTTTGCTGTTTTCCCCCCTTTTCCCTGTCCCCTCTTAGTTTGCAGGTTTGTCGGTCCTACAAACATCTATGCAAGCAAATCATTTCTGTAAGCGCCAGAGCCGGTGGAGCTCTTCGCACGCTCTCAGACGCATCCCCAGGCTGGGACTCCTCACCCATCCAATTTTGGAGTGGTGCTGCCTTCCCTATCATCCCAACGCCAGCGTGCCTGCAGGATGCAGGGAAGCACCTCGCTCCCACCGGCCCGGACAGGTGGCCGGCGGCCATGACACACGTTTCGCTCGTAGGGAGCAGGCTTCAGCCACGTGCAGGTGAAAAATGTAAATTTGGGGTGGGCCGGTACTTTCCCATGGTAACGGAGTTGAAACCGGACAAGTTTCCATGGTGATTATTACTACGGCAGGATGCGCTGCGCACTTCGGGAGAGGCACGGGCGGCGTCAGGCAGAGAGGCCAGCCCCCAGCCAAAGTCTGCTGGCAGCAGCTCGCGGGGCAGAAATTATTTATCCACCTAAATAAATGGATGCACAGTGCCGTTAATTTGCTGCTTTTTGGGGAGGGAGTGGGGGGTGGGCTGGGGTGTTAATCTTCTTGGGAAACAGGCTGCAAATTCCGTGAATGGAAACCATCTCTGCCCTTTTTTTAATTGCCGTTTGCTTGGTTAATTCAAAGGGTTGGGCTGTCAAAATTAATTTGAAATTGCTTTGATTTTTTTTTGTTTTTTTTTTTTATTCTTCATGTCTTTTATGACTCAGGTGCCTGGTTCACATTACTGTCTCTATCTAGCTCTGTGGCAGGGCGAACGTCGGGGTTTGGTTTGGGTTCGCTCCTTTCTCGCCTGCTCGCTTTTAGCAAATCCCATTAGGACAAAAGGAAGATGAGTCTTTTAGGGGAAACAAGGACCCTTTGCCCACAGCGGAAAATTTCTTAGCCACAATATTTTTAGAAATGTTTGTTTTGGGGTCTTTTATTGAGTTAAAACAGCACACTGTCACTTGGGTCTGCCGTGCACTGTCATTACGTGAAGCCTTGTTTAAAAACGTGAAACGGGCAGCGTGAGTCCTTGTTTCAGGGTGCGCACAGGGGCGGGGGGGGGGTGGGGGGGGAAGGTTGGCTGCAGGCCGCCCTCGAGGCCTTTTAGATTATCTGTGTTTACGGCTAAATATAAGTTCCTCAAAACTCTTCGTACAACACTCATGGATGTATGTATATCTAGCATCTCTGTATATATACTACATGGTATTATGGAGCCGTTAGCCTGAAGCGTGGAAACGTTTAACGGCTTTTCTTTGGCGATGGGGTCTTTAAAGGCAATTGCAAATATTATTTTAAGGAGGAGATTTATGCGGTGCCTAAAATATGTTTCTGGCTTGCAGGCCAAATTATGTCGGTGCCGATGCTCCTGGCAGCCCGGAGCCGCCACGGGTCCCGCTGACGGCGATGTAGAGGCAGCGCTGGCAGAGCCCGAGAAGCCCTGCGACATGGAGGAGCTGTACAAGGACGCCCCGAACCTGCCCATGGACGTCACCAGCTCACCCTCGGCGATGGCCAACAACAAGCTGGAGAACGGGGTGGCCCAGCTGATCACGGCGGAGGCCTGGAACATCAACTCAGCCGACCTGATGAAGAAGGCCCTGTCCCCACTGGTGACCGTCCCCGCACCTTCCATCCTGACACCGCCGGCTGAGTCGCAGAGCGGGGTGGCCCTGAAGGTGGCGGCCACCGTGCTGCAGCCCATCTGCCTGGGGGACAGCCCCGTCGTCCTGCCCATCCACCTGCAGGTCGCCGGCAGCGCCGCCCCGCAGATGCCGGCCACCAACGCCACCACCCCCTATGTCATGACCACCCAGGGCCCTGTCCCGCTGCCCGTCCTCCTGGAGCAGCATGTCTTCCAGCACCTGAACTCGCCCCTGGTGCTGCCCCCGGGGGCCACCTGCCCTGCCAGCCCCCTGCACGCCGGCCTCTTCCCCCCGACCGCCGCCCCCGTCGGGCAGCCCCAGCTCCTGGACCCCAAGCCCTCCGGCCAAACCCAGGAGCCCGTCCTGCCCCCCGTCTTTCAGACGCCGGGGTTTGCCGCCGTCCTTCAGGACCTGTTTCCCTCACAGGGCGCCCTGGGCTCTGCCCCCTGCCAGCCTC
>VZSZ01007047.1:449038-534896 GCA_013398815.1 Ibidorhyncha struthersii | reverse complement strand
GCCAAGGTGGCCCCCGACCCGCCCAAGCCGCCGCTCTTCACCCCCCACTCCTGCAAGGGCACCCAGACCCCCCTGGAGAAGGAGGAGACAAAGCCCTTCGACCTCCTCCACCCGCGGGAGTTTCCCCAGCTGAGCCGCCACACCGTCATCAAGATGGGCGGCGAGAACGAGGCACTGGACCTCTCCATGAAAGGGCCGCCCGTACCCCGGTCTGGCGAGGCTGCCCCACCGCTGCCGCCACCACCACTGCCCCCGGAGGACGGGGCCCTGGACCTGTCCCTCGCCTCCTGCCGCAAGCCAGGGGGGCCCCATGGGGAGGTGGCCGGTGCCGGCCCCACCACCACTGAGGCCGGCATTCATCCCACGCCGGACAAGCTCCCTGGCCCGGCCATTCCCTTCCCCCCCTGCAAGCCCCAGGAGGCGTCAGGCAAGGGGCCGGGCGGTGGACCGGCCGAGCTGCTGCGGCAACCGCAGAAGTGGCTGGTGGAGCAGGCGGGCAGGGCGGGCTGCGAGCCCAAGGCCGGCAACAACATCGAGATCGTCAGCACCTCGCAGACAGCCAAAGTCATCGTCTCCGTCAAGGACGCCGTGCCCACCATCTTCTGCGGCAAGATCAAGGGCCTGTCGGGGGTCTCCACCAAAAACTTTTCCTTCAAAAGGGACCTGCCCCAGGACTCGGTGCTGCAGTGCTACGACGTG
Source organism: Ibidorhyncha struthersii (assembly GCA_013398815.1). NCBI lineage: Eukaryota > Metazoa > Chordata > Aves > Charadriiformes > Charadriidae > Ibidorhyncha > Ibidorhyncha struthersii. The sequence continues at coordinate 534,197 of VZSZ01007047.1, read as the reverse complement.
AAGAGCCCGCCCGAGCCCCGGGACAGCACCGAGGCCCTCAGGAAACCCGTCAAAAACAGGAGCGTAAAGCTAAAGAAAATGAACTCACCGGAGATACATATTCTTCCAATCAAGAAGCAACGGCTCGCTGCCTTTTTTCCAAGAAAGTAAATTATGGGTTTTTAGAATTTTAAGATTATTATGAGAAGAAGAAGAAAAAAAAAATAATAAAAAAGATGCACTTGGTTTTAAACTCATTTAAAACTTTAAACTATCTTTGTAAGTTATTTTTGGGGGAAGGGGGAGAGGATTGGATGTAGAGTCCCTATAAGCTGGGTTGGTTTTGATTTTTTTTTCTTTTGGTTTTTTTTTTTGTTATCGAATTTTGACTTTTCATGGGAAACTGAATAAAAAGCAACCTATTTTTCAAGCAGATTGCACATTTTGCAGCTTTAATGGAGTAATGGATGAGTCAGAGGGGTAAGAGCTATTTTCACTGCCATAAAGTGCTTTGATGATGTAATTCTTCATAACGGTCGGAATGGAAATTTCAAAATAAATGTTTGTACGTGCTAATTAGGTGCGGCATTTTTTGTCATTTCTGAGTTGCTTTCAGTGTACAAAGAAGGTTTGGCAAAAAAAAGTCTGTAAACTGTAAAGCGCTGCAGCTGATGAGCCTAAAATGTTAAGAAAAAATAACAGGCTATGAAAAATTATACTGTCCCACAGCACTGTCAGAGAGCACGTCGCAACAGCCGCTAATGATGCGCCCAAAACAAGCTTCTGGAGGAGCAAGAGCGAGCAAGCAGCACAGCCTAACACCAGCTCCATTGCGAGAGACCCATAGGAAACCGTCTTAAAACATTCAGCGATATTAGCAGTCATTTAAAAGAGAAAAGCCTAAAAGGGGAATTCGGTTGCCGGGGGGGGGTGGGTGCAGGAAGGGAAGGAAAAGTCACATAATTTTTCCCAGCCTGACTACACATATATAGAAAAGTTGTTTATTGTTAGTCTTTTACGTTTCTTTGATGCCTGAAATCAATGCACGTGAAAGAGCAGAACTGTGTAACTTTATCACTCGGCAGCGTACAAGCCGCTCACGTCAATGGAGAAATGTCAATGTACAATTAAAATAAAAGTTCTGGTAGGTTATGGTTTTGCACTTGTGTATGGAAATGAGCTGGAGATGCATTACTCTATGTCAGCTTTTAAGTTCACACAGCTCGCTTGTAAAAACCCATGCTGGCAGAAGGACAACCGTTGAGTGCAGGAGAACAGTTTTCAGTGGGCACTGCCTTTTTTGTGGCTATACCTGTTCAGGTAGAAAACCTCTTTTTGTTATTATTTCAAATGACACGTTCCCAGCACTGCACTAGTGCTGTCTAAATTAAAAAAAGCCATTGTAAACCCATCAGCTGGATGCCGTCGCACGCTAACTCTGCCTTCCTTTACCTAACTGCAGCCAAGCTACTTCCAAGACTCCTCTTGGACAGTACTGGAAAGGTTTTTGCAGTTGTTCGTGCAATGAGAAGTTGCCCAAAGAAGCGGCTTCAGGGTTAGAAGTCTAACCACACCCATAGGCACCAGTGCGATGCCGAAATCTGTTGAAACTTTAGATGCCAGCAGACACCAATTCACTGTTCAGAAAATGCATGTGGATGAGGAGGTTAGGAAAGGCATGCTGTTTCTCTTTCCCTGGGCTGAACCATCACCGCCCCCTTGCTTAATATGAAAATGGAAGACTTTCACATAAGCGTAGCATCGTATTCTGTCACACTCTTGCTTTTTAAGGATTTTTAAAGCCTTTTCTTTTTCCCAAAGCTGGCAGAACTGACAATGTTCAGAAGAGCGTAAAGTGTTGATGGATTCATTAATGTTTAGTAATCTGACTGTTTGTTTTTTTTTAAATATTTTTTTTCTTCATTGAAAATACGCTGCTACTTTGTTTTGCTCCTTCCAAGAAACTGTGCTGATGAAATGTGTCATCTTCTGGTTATTGCAGTGCAAAGGCTCAGGATTTCGACATCCCTGGGGACGGCCGTCCTAGTTGTCACTGCCCTACTCTGTTTCAGCTGGGCCCATTCCAGAGCGTCAAAAACCTTCTGAAAAATGTAGTTTTCCCCAGGGCTACACCAGATTATTTAAAAAGAAGGAGGTGACAGCATTAGCTGCTGTCATTTTTATTTCGCAGTTGACAGAAGCCAATTCAAAAGAAGTTTCTGGGAATTTATTTTATTTTTTTAATTTTTTTAAAAAGTGTGTGTGTGTCACACTGGTAGTTACATCTGCTCCACCGACCGCCCCGATCCCCGTCATCCTTGTGCGAGTCTCAGCAGGCAGAGGGAGGGCATCCAGCCAATGCCACCCCTCCTGCCGGCCACAGGGCACCTGCGACATGCAGAGCAGCACCCGCCGGCGACCCTGGCTGCAGGTGCTGAGGTTCTCCCTCCTCTCCTCCACAGGCCTTTACTGGGAGCTGTTAGAGCTGCCAGGTGAGGTTCCGTGCCCAGGCTGCCTCTGCACAGTGCTCTGGTTTAACTGAATTTCAACAAGGCCCAGAAACCCTGACAACAAATTAGGCTAAATCAGTTTTTATGCCATTATAAACCCACACAAGCACTGTCAAAACATCCATGCCTACGGGCAACTAATTCAGTTTAAAGCCAACTGGTGCCGGCTGTGAAGGCAGACCAGACCAGCAGCCATGTGGCTGCATCTTCCCCTAGACCATTACAAGAGTAACTGCAACCTCCCCCTCTGAAACAGGGCTGAGGAAAACCAGAGCAGGCTCCAACCGTGCTAGCATCCCTCTCTGCCCACCCAGGACCAGCCTCCCCAGCTCTACGGGGCCATCTCCAGAAGAGCCAAGCTCCCTGCCACTTTTGGTCACCACCAACGTCCCCATTGCCACAAGGCGACACAGGCTGGAGACACCCCGCTAGAAATGGACGGCCAGAGCAGACCAGGCTTACCCGCCCCACTGCCTGGCTTTTCCATTGCTTAACCTGCAATGACAGGGAGGATATTCTGAACTGCATCTTCCTGGGAAGGCTTAGGGCAGCTCCCGCTCCCTCCCCTGTGACCCTTTCACGCCACCCCAGCCTCCAAGGCTGTGCCACGGGAAGAGGAGCCATGCACCGGCACCTCTCCTGATGCTTAACTCTGCTGGGCAAATGACTCTAAGTAGGGACCATTTGCCTCCCACCATCCCTTGTGTGTGAAGCACGAGTCCTACATCCCATCAGCATGGGGGAGAAGCGGCCACAGAACAAGGTACCTAATTACACCAAGATTGAGCACTTCCAACTCCTCCTCCTCGCCTCTAGCAGCAATTACAGATTTTGTGTATTGGGCCATTAATTTTCTACAGGGCTACATTTTAACTGCTTCTGAAACTTCTGTACAAGGAGAAGGACGCGGAGCTGCACTCATGATATATGGAGCTTCCATTTCTGGTGGCCGTTAATGGAGACATTAATACCTCTTGTGAAGTTGAAGTCATTAAGCCGTAATGGTAGGAGGAAGATGTTTTACAATGACGGGTATATGCAAGGTAGAGAGAGAGAGAGAGAGAGGAGCAGTGCAGACCCTCAAGGGCACCTCTTGTTGGCTCCAAGATTCCTTTGACTCGGACTTCAGCTGTGAGGTTTTATTCGGGGGTGGGTGGGTGAGAGGGGAGAGGGTTACGGGGGTTACTGCTCTCCTCCCCCCGTCAGGCAGGGGCTTCGCAGGAAGCGAGACGCCAAATGCAAGGAGGGGAGCAGGGCTGGGTGTCTCAGATGAAGGCCACGGGACATGGCAGCCTCAGGGGTGGGAGAGCTCAGGTGCACCAGCCTGGAGCTTTCCTCCATTGCCCCTCCGCTGCCCAAGGCACGGCACCGGGACCAGGGGTGCACAGCAAAGGCTTCGGCACCTGGAGTTAGCTGTTAGCAACAGAAAGGAATCCAAATGAAGGATGAGCAGCTTCTCAGCCAGAGAACTTGCCTGGACTGGGCGGTTTTTAGGCTGAGAGAACAGACAAGCAGTCAGGTAAGAAGCAGACAATTATGAGTGCAAGGAAAAGGTGGAGAATGGGGAGGTGAAAGCAGCCAGTGGAAGGCGAGACAAGAGCCACCTCCAGGCCTGTGGGCATCGCACCTTTGTTCAAGTGAGCAAGCAGCCAGCCAGAGAACCAAAGGGAGAAGCAAAGCTGCGGCGTCGGGCCACGAGCGGATGACAGACAGAGAAAAGGAGAGCATCAGCGTCAAAGACAAGGCTCTGGGGCCACTCGGCTTAGTGAGAGCGGGAAGAAAGGTGAGCACAGAGCGCTGGGAGGGCGACGCTTTCTTGGGCTGAACGCTGCCGAGAAGCGAGGGTGGGGGGAGACCCTACACTAAATCACACACGTGAAAGCAGCGTGGCCTTCCCGACCCTGCCCTGGCACAGCAGGTGACGGGGAAGAGCAGCGGCAAACCCGGCCCGGCAGGAAGGGGAGGAGAAGCGGAACAGCAAATGCATCCATTTGCACGTATCGCAGGCCTGAAGTAATGTGTGTGACCGAGGCTCTCCTGCCACCCACGCTCCTAGCCGCTACAATACTGACATGACGATACGTCTCCCGATCAGTGCCAACTTTTCCTTTTTAACCACTTCCATTTTTTTGCTTAGCGCCCCCCTTCTTGCCCCAAAGCGCTGAGATACATTACACCTCACACATCCCTGCAGAGGTCTGACCCACGGGGGCTCACGGAGCAGCTTCGGGCACTTCTTGCACGTGAAAGCTTTCAGGGGAAACTGGCTGGCACAGAAGTGGCTGCTGAGGGCCAAAGGGAGCGATTCAGAGAAGTCTGTGCCCCTTCACTGGCACAGAGGCACCTCAGGACAGCGATCCGACAACAATAAGCCACTCGTTAATAGTCCTCGTGAAGAATCTTAGACAATGAAAACAGCATAAAACAACATTGCATAATATCCTGGTGCCAGATGTTTTAGTTTCTTTTTGTGCTCAAGTTTATAAAAACATGCTGAAGGGCTCAGTGAAAGACCTTGTTTTCCTCTGGCTGGGATGGGTTCCTGCCCTCCCGAATGCAGCCAGCCTGCCACTGTGACAGGAATGACGTTAATTTGTGTAATTTGCTTTTTTTCACTCACCTTTCACTTTTTTCCCCAATGCTTCCCCCTCCTCTTATTTAAAGTTGCATTTCTCTTAGACTATACCACGTACTCTTCATGCTAAAGTTTGCAGTTCAGATTACTCTGGGGCGGTCCTACCCACACAAGCAAATCCCCTAATTTTAATGCGGAAAACATATTTTCCACAGTTGTTAAAATCCCGGTATTGCAGCCCTGCTAGGAAAATCCATTCTGTTGTTGAACCATCTGAAACATTTCTTCATGTTTGGGGAGAAAAATTACTAATCGCTAAAATATTTAGCACTGCTTTGTGCCCATATACCCCAAGCTCTCCTAGAATAATAGCATAATATCCTGCTACTGAAATTATTCGGATACTTTCAAACTAAGAGAGGAAAATTAAAAGAGCAAATGGCAGGGTACAATCTAAGCAAATATCTGGAAGGGAGCACTTTTTTCCAGGTAAAACATTAGTTTTCACGGTTAAGAAGTGCATGTTTCCAGTGAAGCGCTGGTAACAGACACATCGCACCCCCACCTCAGCCTGTGCCCAGCCCCGCCTCGCTCCTGGGATTACTAATGTTCCTTAGCCCACAGCTGTCTCAAAATGGCCACATTTTCTGCATTGTTTCAATATCATCCTTCCCACCACATCCTCATTGACGGAGTTCCCATCCTTTCTCTGCTTAAGAGTCGAAGATAGGCAACGTTTTGTCCTGGTCTGTCATCTCACAGACCAAGGGTGCGTCACTGTGACAGAAAACGAGGAGGTCCTCCTTCCTGGAGCTTACGTGCTGCAAGACCCCTAAAAGTCCCATCAGTAAGCATGGGAAAGCTATTAATTTTTGAGGCTTCTGACACACAAGTAATTTCTCACTCACTGAGAAAAAAAAAAACAATCTCTACCTGCATTCACAGTTAAAAAGGTATCAAGTGGATTTTTCATTGTTTAAACAAATGTTTCAAAATAAATACCTTGAAAGCTTGGTCCACAGAGCACGGTCCAGCGTAAGAGAGCACGTGCCTGCCCTTCAGAGACTCTCCACAGCTCAACAATGATGACACAAAGCTGCCACACTCGATCTTAAAGCCTGATGATGCATGTGCTACACTCACCTAGCACCACCCATATTCATGTACAGGGGGGCCAGAGTAAGGTTAAAAAAGACCACCAGAATATTTAAATGCTCGTTTTCCGCCTTTTGCCACTTTAAACGAGATATGCAACAGCATTCTGACTGTGTAGCAACGAAGATCTAAGAGAGCAGAAATATTCTCTGTGGATAAACTTTCTGGACTAGATACTCAGAACATCTGGACTTTCAAGCGAGACCCTTCGTGTGGCAGACCTGTGGTAGATCTGGCCAGCATTTCTTGGTTAGTACAATGAGCACCTCAACACTTCCTTCTGAACGCCAGCTAGGTCTTTCAATGGAGGACTCAAGTAAGGGGATTGTTCCACCTCACTTGCAGCAAACAGCACTTTAGGTGAGGACTTAGCTCGCGTGCTGAAGTTAAGCAAGATGGTTATTGAGGCTCCCATGACAGATACTGGAAATCTAGTCAAGAAAACCAAGAGTCAAGAGAGCTGTTCACCTCTTTGTAAAGCAGATGTTGGTATCTGGTCAGATCACTCATACCCTCTACTCGGTCAGCTAGATCTTCATGGACTACAACGAGAGAGTCTCTAGACAACTATGATATACAGACATGAAGTTATATGAAATTAAATCCAATCCTGCATTTCTAGATTTTGGCTCCTCAACTGGTCTGGCTTTAAAAGAAATCACATCAAGAGGGAGTTGGTAGTAGCAGCTCATTCAATTCTGAAGAAACAATTTAAGGACAGAGGGAGGATGCCCCAAGAATTGGGTAGGGAATAACAAGGATTCAGCCAATGTTTTCAGATAAAAACACATCCCCCGACATGGTTCAAAATGTAAATCTCTGATTTTCTTCTTTAAAATCCCAGCTCATGACACTAGTCATGACTGAAAGTCAGTGCATCCAAATCTGAAACAGTTTTAGGTTAGTATATCCACCTGGTTTTCTCCTTTACGATTTTCCATTACTTCATTCTTCATATATTTTCCTTCCCATGTTTATTGCACGCAAACTCTATCACTCATCCCAGCATTCCATTTCTGTTTTCTTTCAAAACATTTAAACCTTCCCCAACCTGTTGATTTCCTGTAGCGAAACACCACCCAGGCAAAGACAGTTTACAATTAATACACTATGGTGAATGCAAAGATGCATGAAAGTAGTATGTTCCCTTTGGCTGAGCTGGTCCCTTGGAAATAAACAAACATCTGACAGCATTCAGTGAAGAAAAAAACAAAACAAAACACAACTAACCAACAAAACCCTCCAAAACTAACACCAACCAACCAAAAAAACACCCCAACCCCTCACTATTGCCCATTAAGCCTAATAAGCAGTATGTCCCAAGAACATTACAATGGCCTATCTAGTACCTCACCCCTAAAGCACAAGCAGAAAACAAGGGTAGACTAAAACTGAGCATTTATTTATTAATTTCTCCCTCCCCACTGTTTTGTTCATGTGAGCACAGAGACTTAAAAAAAAGAGAGACACAGACTGACAGACACAAAAGCACTTTGTAGACCACACCTTGGGTAACGTCGCCCAGCTGAGAGTCATCTCTTTGTATCAGAGTACCACCAACATTCCCAGGCAAGGACTGCAATCAGTAGCAATAGGCAGTAAATACATCAGAGATAAAGCAAGCAAGCTGCAGAGTCCTTTTCTTATGTTTCAAAACACACAGGAGTAAGCAGCACATGCAAAGATCCTTCCCTCAAAAGGGTCTCCAGTGGGAGAAAGACCTGTTTGGCAGCACTGATTTGGAGAGGTGGAAGTTGAGGAAAAAGTATCCAGAGCTGTTTGAAAACCCCACTCTTAGGGACCTTAGACAGCATTAGCACAATTGCTTGGGGGAACAGCGAGCCTCCATAACTACTGAAAAAAACTCAGTATGAGAAAGGGAGAAATCTAGTAAAATTACAGCCTCTTACACTTGAAAACCGGACTTTCTAAGGTGTGCCACCATTCATGAAGATTTTCCCAGTGCCTTGCCAATCTGCCTCTGCCTCCACCTGGGAGGGTAGATGAGTCTTTGCCTTTCCAGTTCCTGACCTCAGCGCTGAGGCTGCCAAGGCAGGGTAATGGCAATTATCATGGTGGTTTTGTGGTGTATTCATTTCCTTCCAGCTGTCAGAACTAGAAAGGAACCATTGGCAGAGAGGGTTTCTGCCAGCTTCAAGCCGTACATCTGTTCGCGTTTGTCTGTTCACACAACATGGGATGAGATCTCCCTTTCCTCTTATGCTGGCATCTGTTTGCTCGTACTGTTTGTCCTGGAAGGGCTTTTGATTTCAGAGGCTGAAAAGTGAATCTCGCTGGCTGAACATGTCTTAATGTATTTTAAAAAGAAAGGAAGTAGAGGTGTGCAGCCTTTGCTATCAGCACTAAACAGTTCCCCTGCAGATAATGAAAGCTGAAATAAAACTAGCAGTGGTCCATAAAGCTACGAGGAGAAGCAGCTCATGCAGGACTCCTCAGCTCTTACAGCAGGACCGGGAGATTCTAGAGCTGATGGAAGCCAATTCTGATTCAAATGGGACAAATTACAGCTAATCAAAATGATCTGCTAGGACAAGGACAGATGATTCATTTAAGTGAGGGATTTAAAAGCCTACTGGACCACTGTAATGGCATATTTTAAGTTCACATAGGACTCCCGTCATCTACACAGCCACAATAGTGAGAATTTATTTAGGACAAACCGTCAGAGGACAAAGTTTTAAAATAGATATATTTTGCTATTTAAAAAAAAATAAAAACCTCTGAGGTTCTCACTGTACAAAAAATAATTTAAAAAAAGATATAACATGTCTCATAGTTGCTGACTCAAAACACAGTGAGTTTACAACAGACTGTTCCGATTTTAAGAAGCTAAAGTCTCAGAATGGCTCTGCATGACCTTTGAACCAACAGGAACACTGACAGTTGGGGAACACGATCCCCGGATTATGGGCTAGTTAGTAAGCTTTACAGAGCGAAAGATTATAATCAAGGCTGGAGAAAAAAGCAGCAACCATTTCACCACAGAAATGGATGTGAAATCAGCTTCTGCCTCTCTGCATCACTCTCAGGCAGTTCCAAACGAGCACTTTTTACTCACTCCAATAGTTTTACATGTAATAAAAAAAGAGAGGAGGAATATATGACCATTGAAATTGATCTCGAGAGGGTCTTTTTTTTTTTTTCCTTTTTCTTTTCCTCTCATTAAACCAAGCCAGCCTAACTCTACGTAGCTTCTACTCGGCAGAAAGAGCAGAAAGATTAAGATGCTTGTAACTTTTAGAGCAGTTTCACACATCTAATGTTGGAATTAAATGCTTATTTTACTCTATTATGTAACTAGCTAACCAATCAAAGAAAAAATACTGCTATCCACTTTTAAAATGTGTTTTGTCACATGATACTGCATTGAAATAGACTACACTCTATAGGTGACAAAATGAAGACTGGGGAAAATATGGGCACACTGCTGAATGAGATGGGGGACCTCATTACACGGGACATGGAAAAGGCTGAAATACTGAACGTCTGCTTTGCCTCAGTCTTTACTAGCAAGACCTGCCTTCAGGAATCTCAGGTCCAAGAACGACAGACTCTTGGTGGAAAAGGATCAGGTCAGGGAATACTTAAGCAAACTGGAAATACGTAAGTCTAAGCGGCCTGATGGAATGCACCCATGAGTGCTGAGGGAGCTGGCTGATGTCATTGCGAGGCCACTCTCCATAATTTTTGATCGATCATAGTGAATGGGTAAGTGCCTGAAGACCAGGGGAAAGTAGATGTCACTCCTATCTTGAAGAAGGGCAAGGAGGAGGACCCAGGGAACTACAGCCACTCAGCCACACCTCCATCGCTGGGAAGGTGATGGAACAGTTCATGCTGGAAACTATTTCCAGGCACATGAACACAATGATGATCATCAGGAGTAGTCAGCATGGCTTCACCACGAGGAAGTCATGCTTGACCAACCTGGTAAACTTCCATGATGAAATGACTGGCCTGGTAGGCGAGGGGAGAGCAGTGGATATTGTCTACCTGGACTTCAGGAAGGCCTTTGACACCGCCTCCCAAAAGATCCTCACAGACAAGCTGTTGAAGTACAGGCTGGATGAGCAGTGAGATGGGATTGAAAACTGGCTGAACGGCCCAGGCCCAGAGGATGATGGTCAGTGTCACAAAGTCCAGTTGGAGGCCAGTGATTAGTGGCATACCCCAGGGGTCAATACTGGGTCCAGTCCTGTTTAACATCTTCATTAATGATCTGGATGACGGCGCACAGCATACCCTCATTAAGTTTGCTTATGACACCAGACTGGAAGGAGTGGCTGATACATCAGAGGATCATGCTGCCCTCGATAGGCAGGAGAAATGGGTGGACAGGAACCTCATGAAGTTCAACAAGGGGAAGCACAAAGCCATGCACCTGGGGACAACTCCAGTCACCGGTATGTGCCTGGGGCCACCCAGCTGGAAAGCAGCTTGGCAGAAAAGGACCCAGGATCTCCTGGTGGACACCAAGATGACCATATACCAGCAATGTGCCCTTGCCACAGAGAAGGCTAATGGTACCCTGGGTTGCATGAGTAGGAGTGTTGCCAGCAGGTCAAGGGAGGTGATCCTTCATCTCTCCTCAGCACTGGTGAAGCCATGCCTGGAGCCAGCTCTGGACTCCCCCATACAAGAGAGCCACAGACATACTGGAGAGAATCCAATGAACGGCCATAAAAATGATGAAGGGATGGGAGCATCTCTCCTGTGAAGAAAGGCTGAGAGCGCTGGGACTGTTCAGCCCAAAGAAGGCTCAAGGTGCGGGGTCTCATCAATGGACAGTAATATCTGAAGGGAGGGTGCAAAAAGCATGGAGCCAGGCTCTTTTCAAAGGTGCCCACTGACAGGACCAATGTGCAGTGGGCACAAACTGAAACACAGGAGGCTCCATGTGAACATCAGGAAACAGTTTTTCACTGTGAGGGTGACTGAGGCCTGGCACAGGCTGTCCAGGGAGGCTGTGGAGTCTCCATCCTTGGAGGTATTCACAAGCCATCTGGCCATAGGCCGGGGCAACTGGCTGTAGGTGACCCTGCTTGAGTAGCGGACTTCGATCACATGACCTCCAGAGTTCCCTTTTAACCTCAACGAGTCCTTGATTCTGTGATACACTCCTTAACTCTTACTCAGAACGGGGCAGATACAAGACAAACATAGAAACACAAAAAGCTGTAGATGCAAAACCTGCCATATTTAATTTGAAAACCCTCAGGCCTATGCTGAGCAGTACTTTTTGTTTTCTCTGTAGCATTGCTTTCTATACAGCTTTCTATACACTCTGTACTTCCAGTTACTGTTTTAAGTCTATTATAGAAAAAGCTTTAAAAATTGTATAGTTTCAGAATTATTGGTATAGAGAAAACATGCACAAACGTTTCCTAAGTGGTCTAGACAAAAACACCAAGCAGGCTTAAGATATTCTTTGGTAATGCAGAACAGAAAAAAACCTAGTCAGCTCAAACTGGAAACAGAACAGATAAACAGCATAAAACAAATTATCCTAAAACAGTGACTACCAGCCTCTGCTTCAAGTTGGCTGGAGACAGGCTGCTCTGACTCCTTGGTTCTGGATGTCAGGCCATTTAAATTAAAAATTATTTATATTATAGATTCACATATACATATATATTAATAGATTTTCATTAGGTATTCATATTGAAAGGAAAACTTCATGAGAAGTTGGCCCACAGGAATAATACATGAACAGGAAAAGGTGACTTGAGCCCTCTGAGTTAAGTAGCAAGATAAACTATTAATTCAACAGTGTCCTCATGTTTCAGTTCTCTGAATCTCACCTCCAATTAAAGGTAAGACAAGCACAAAGAACCATGGTGTTTCATCTGAGCAGGTTCACATTTTAGCCATCCTTATTTAGGGCTTCATTTCTCCCTTACAGGAATACCTGAGATCCTCAAATGCAGAATTTTTGTATCACATTCCGGGCACACACAATCACATCCACACACCCACATAAAACTGTCTTCAGAGTCACAGAGAAGGTTAACATTGCTTTTGAGCAAACTATATCCCCGAGTGACTGGCAAGGAAGAAGAGTTTCTACAAACACCATGAGTATTCAGATGAATATCTTTGCCCGTGTCTACCACCTGAAGTAAAAAATGGCGTGCCTTTATTAAAAGCAACAAAAAAGGGGAAGATGCTCCACCTTTGAGCCAACATTGATAACATGACGTTGCTGTCTTTCACTGTCATTCCTGAAAGAGTCCTACAATATGTATACAGCCACAACAAACTTGTTAGAAGTGCAGTCATGTCAACTGCAACATGCAATCACCCTGCCATACACCAATCTCCAATTTCAATACTTCATAGGTCTTCTGCAAAAAGAATTCTGAGAGCTGCTAGTCCTTCCAGGCAGTAGCATTTTAATTTCAAATAGAAGAGATCTTAAGATCTACTGAGGAGTTATGGCACTGTATTGTAAGATGACTGAAAGATACAGAACCAGATAAGCAGATAAATCCCGGTTGACAGAAAAGCAACTCAGAGAAACAGAATAAATCATGTTGTCTTCTATATCAAATATGCACCAAAAAGATGTTCAGTATCTTTTGAGAGAGATCAGATGCAAAATGCCTCTGAACTGTTGTTACTACCAACTTCCAAGTTCCATAATTAGCCTGCGATCTGAGGTTACCATTAAGCCAATTTAAGTTACTTCTCAAGCACAGGCTGATCAGTGCAAACAGCCACCAGAACAACAGACTTCTGCATCATAGAAATAAGACAGCATGAAGTATATGAAGTTCAAACCTATTGCCACTAACTGCTTTGATTTAAAATATTTCAGGTCTTCATCTGAACACAGAACAAACAGTTTATAGCAATCTCTTCCCCTCAGTGGTTGTACACCAATTCTTTGAGCTGTAAATGGCAAAATGCTATATGCAAAACCAAATAGTTGAATATATTCCTAAATTGTTATTTTGAAAGCATAGACCAACCCAAGTTCAAACATTAATTGCTTCAGATAAACAATGTTGGAATGATTTTACCCTTCTGATTAAAACTTCCTTACATCAGATGTTTACATGAACTATCAAGAACTGCCGAATGCCAGATAAGATAGCTACCCTTGCCTACGCAAACAGTGCTCACACATATACACAACGTCAAACAAAACTGACAGTTACAACAGTGAACAAACTATTTTATTTTTGTTGATAGATAAGAACATCCCATTGAAAATAAAGAATAAAAAAATATATTCTGCTACAACACTTGGAACGCTTGAACCTCATGCTATAGCACACGGTGAAATTCTGGTACTGCAACATCACAGTAATCCCTGTGCACACAGGTGCACAGAAAGCCTTGAACAAATATTTATACCCATTATAGCGCCTTGTACAAAAATGTCATTCCATAAAGGCCAAACAGAAAATTTAAACATCTTTGTTTTTCTTATGCCAATGGCAACGTAAAAAATGAAAACTATTTTCAGTCAATTACTTCCATTTGAATCACAGGAGATCTTTTTACACTAAAGAACTCTGAAATTCAGCATAATAAAGCATGGCTCAAGTAAGGTATAAACAATATACTGAACATGCGGGGCCTGATGCTTTCCTCAATATATAACTAACTTTCATACAGTTACACCAACAACCAAGTCAGTGTTTTCCTAACACAAAGAGAAAATATGCTGTTTCTCCAATCAATGCTCTGACCTTTTCTTACTATAAAGAGTATGCTTGTATTATTCACCTTAGCATACATGCACCACAAAAGACAGGCAAAACAAATCAATACAGATAACCTTCAGTGTCAAATGCTTAATGATGTAATAATAAAAACAATTCTCAAAGTCCAAATGACTTGCTAAATTAAAATTGCATTGCAGTCACTTAAACTAACAAAATAGTTGGACAGTTGTGAGCCACAAAATTTATTATTTTGCAGCAGTATCTCTGCTGAAACCTGAGGAGTATCAGACTATTGGTAAAGCAAGGCATTTTCAGAAAAGGAATTTGTAAAAAATACACTTATACTATATGCTTTCATATAAAAAGGCAGTAAGAAATATAATAAAACCTACCATTTTAGGACTACACCTTCCCTAGCAAATAGCTTTCATCACTTGCACTATTACATACAGTACATTCAATTTCCTACACACAAAGTATATTTTCTTGTCCCTGATGTATATTACGATTGGCAGTAACAATAAACTGCTTTATTATTACCACTCATTCTTGCAGCTTATACAAACAGCACCAATTTTACCCAAAAAAAGGCTTATCGGTTACATAGTAGCACTTCCTTATAGGAAATAAAAGCCCAAAACATCGGAACCAAATGTCTCTTTCCAGAAATACACCAGAATACATGGTTCAGAGTTAAGGGATGAATAACCAAGAGCATTGCATAGTACAGGGATCTTGCCTGTATGAATAAAGCTACCCTTTGATTGTTTGTCACCTTCTGACTCCAAGAATGGACAATTAAACGGGTGCTAATGAATATGAAAATAGTACACAACTCGATTTACTGGTAAAAAAAACAAGAAATTGTACAGTTCTCTCTGGCACAGTGCAAAGTACACATTAAAAAACTGAATACATATGTACAGTGTGAATGTATATTTTTATATATATATAGTATGTATTTCCCCAACACATACACGTGTATATATAAAAAGCATGAACACACATATCCATGCCAAACTTTGCAAAAAGACAGAACGTTTAAAATGTGGATGCGTTGTTCCAGTTAAATCAGTCTGTCCCAGAAATGGCTGTTTATACAGCCAATATGCCCTTCCATGAAACAGAAATATTTATTGCCTGCATAAATTGACAATATATGGTACATTTGTCCTCATAACTTACCAAAGGACTGATAATCACACTTTATAAAAGCTTATATTTGTACTAAGCCCTCTCCTCCATAACCCCTCCTTCCCCACACCTCCATCCCCCATGACCAATTCATATGGCTATTCGCTTTATGGAAATCTAGGAAGAATAATCTAGCATATTATACTAGAGTATTACCATGCTGGAGGACCAGACACAGTATTCACTACAGAGATAAGATCTTCCGTTTTAAGTTTTTCTTGCAATATAAAAGTTTACAGCCACCCCCGTAAAAATTATTAACACCTGCTGCTGGTTTGTTTTATTATTTTCCTTTGGGATTCAGCTGTTTTGGTTCTGAACATGAGCACGTTGGCTGAAGTCTGTAACAGAGAACGCACTTTTCAGGATTCGGAGAGCCCTGTTACCTGACCTGCCCACCCCCAGTATGATCAACTGTCCTTCCCTGCAAACTTTCTGGAATATTTGCAAAACACTAGAACGTAATATTTATTTCCCCCCCTCTTTATCCTGAATGTTTGTTTTTTTTATATTTTGAGAGCGCTTTCAAAAAATAAAGATGATTTATATCAGCAAAATAGTTTCAAATAAAGGCAATGGCTGCGAACCTGAGAGCTTAGTGTGATAAGAACAAACGTATTTGTGGTATCCCCACTGGCTAGTACTTTCCTTGTTTAAGTTTTTCAATGTGGTAGCACAACTTTAGGGCAGGCCCCAGCTTCAGTCCCATATATTTCATTATCATATCACTCCTCAGTAAGAGTAGTGCCTTCCCATCAATTTCCTGCAGAAGGAAGAGAATAAACAAAACAACACACAACTACTTTAACAAGCGGCATGGTAAAACTGGAAAGTACATTATACTTGTTTATTCTGCAGTAAAAATTTATCTAATATATATAAAACAACAACTTAATATAATTAGATATTTACAGATGGCCACTGAAATTTAATTTATTTTAGCTTTTTTTAATGTATCATTAAGGTATTTAAGATGCTAAAGAAAATTATAGTAAGTAAAAGAAACTGACCAAACAGCCCTCAAAATTAGGTACCAGCTGAGAAAAAAAAGTGAATAGGTCAAGGGGGAAAAAAAAAAAAGAAGCTGCAAAGGAAGGTCTGTGCAGTTAGCGACTAAATGATCCAAGCACTGAGGCCTTGCACTGAACCTTGAACACAGCTGGGGGAGGATTCTGGCATGCGCATGCAAACAGTCACACAGAGGAAGGGGTTACAGACCATCTAAATCTGTGAAATAAGACAGATCTATGTCCTGGTTAAACCAGGCAGATTGTTAGGATCAAGACCAAGGACAACTTAGTCAGATTTCAACTGCCTGGTTGAGAAGCTGCTGAAATGTGACAGTCCTAAGCTCTTAGTAGCATTATATACTGTAGACAGGCAATTAGTTCCTTAAAACACCATAAAGAATACCACTTTGTCTTATTTTTTTTTAAAGATAAACCTGACAAAACAAGTGACATTTAGCCTTGTTATACAACTAAGAAAAAAACATGAGACAGGAAGCTCCGTTAAAAGTTATTTTGAGTTTTCCTTCCAATCCAGCTTACTCTGAGATTTAACTGTTAGCAGGAGCTGGTGCAGAAGAAGGGTGAAATACTATTAAAGAGAAAGCCAACCTCTTTTGGAGGGCCATATATACAATGAAATACGAAAGCAGCTCTTTGCTGAGCAACCTGCCATGGAAAAAAGCACAGTGAGAAGGAAGAGGGGAGACCAAAAACAGAGAAACTGACACAGTTTCTCTCTCTAAGTACATCATCTAATTAGATCTTATGAAACCCTACACATTGTTTTTCAAAACAGATGAATTCAACATTTCAATTGATTCTCTGAATTTTAGTATTAATGACCAAGTGTAAAGCTAATGAGGCATAAAAGCATCTCTACTTTGGGGTAATCAGTCTCCAAAACAGATTTTCTCAGAGAGATGTTGACTATGTAGGCCAAATGTCCCATACTGTACATGAGAACACCATCTTCTCTAAAGGTACCAGGAATGACAGGGGTACCACGGATGTTGGCCATTAGAACCTGGATACCTCCAGTATTGGAATTATTCTATATAAGCTGGAAAGCAGTAGGTATTTACTTTAGTCTAACAAGACTGGAAGACAGAGAAAATATACAGCAGGAGGAGTTTCAGGTGGAAAAATAATTTTCAGCCTCCCTCTAATATTCAAGTAGAGGCTATTCTACCTTCAATTGCAAATAGAGTGACGGACATGAAAGCTGTATTGTAAGAGATTAACATGACACACAATCTACTAGAACAGAATGGATATGCATCATACATGTCTCCGAAAGAGTTCTGCGTGTGGAGCTAGTGCCTGTGGATCAGCTTCTTTCACAAAACACATTACTTCCTCTATTGACCAGGTAGAAGGATCCTTATTTGATATTCTTGAAGGTTCCCTTTTTAGTAAATTCAGATCCGGTCCAGTTGTGGAACTTGCAGCTTTTAGTATAAAAATATTGTAAAAGGAAGAAATATCACTAGTCTATACAGGGATAACATTTAATTTTAATTAAGACATTCTTAACATTAACATGCAGCTTTTATTATGCATTGTTTGCAGTATGTTAAGTGAAAGATGTTTTATTTTCCTCCAAATAATATTGAACTGTTCCATTTGTCTTTAAATGCCTTCTATAACTGCAAATATTTACAGCAGCATAAACATTAGCACTACGACATACCTAGAGGGATTAATTCAACTTGTACTTGGCTTCTGGGTCCCAAGACACCATTAATAGGGAATATGGCAAAGGCAAGCTAAGCTGTGCAGAGGGAGGTAGGGACAGGAGGAAACCCTACCCCTAGCAACACAGTAATAGTTGATAATATGCTCAGGAAGAGAGCTGCATATAAGCAGCCCTCCTCAGTCTGGGCTGCAGCAGGTTCTGTAACTGCAGTTAGAGGAAGGTGCAGCAGACAAGACCTCTCCCCCACCACCACCTCCAGGCTTGAACCGCAGTATTTAGTTCTAACAGGCTTCAGTTCTGCATTTGCAGTTACGTTAGCAAGCCTGACATGCTTGGCAACAGCACAACATTTCACTCCATATGCAAGCTTTTCCGTAGCAAAGAACTTCTTTATTCATAACTCTCGGACTTTGTAGGTTAATAAACCCATTTCTATACTTTGGAAAGTTTAGTTATATAGCATACCTTCAATTCGCCTCTGTATTCGATTCCTACTAACTTCATAGTAACCACTGCTCCCAGCAGAGCTCAAGGACAGCCTGCGCAGGATTGGGGCTGAATTTGAGGTAGCAGTCACTGGCTGAAGGGAGTTTCTGTAATATGCTGCACTCCCTGATGTACGGTATTCTGTGGAATTTCGACGGGTCGGGCTTGAAGGATTTACAGAATTAAGTGCAGAATCCATAGAGTCCTCAGAAAATCGGTGTTCTTTGGAAGTGCTGTTTTCCTCTATAGGCAACGTTTCTGCTACACAGAAGAGCGAGTATCAATATGTTTAAAGTGATAGACACTACACCTTTGTTATTTAACTCCTTGCTATGTTCTCCTGAAGACACTGAGAGATTGTAAGCCTGTTAACAAATCTCCTGTGAGGCAGTCACTGCTGCTGAATGTTTGCCCCTCTTCCTCATGTAATCATTGGACTCCTACTGTATTTTTAAAACATTTTTTGTAACATGTCAAGTTTCAGGTGGTCTTGCAAAAATCATTTCAGTTGTATTTGTTAAATACCATGAACAGGGAAGTAACAGAGGAAATTTTTTGGGGGTAAAATTGTCTGATGTTAATCATCAAACAATCTTAGTCAAGCATTTTCATTATCTTATTTTAAACATACCCTCAAAAAGCTAACCATTAAGAGTGTGTTATGTTTATCTTGCAAGAAATTTTTAATATAAATAACAACTCTCATGGTAACTAACAATTATTTAATTCGTTCTAAACAGCAGAGGGAGTCACTAACTTCATAAACAAAACAATTATCATTTATAGATCACAATATATTCTGACATAAAGCTTGTCATTAAGAATTGAAGAGGTTACAGGCAAAACCACAGAAGGCTGTGAGGTATGGCACACTAATGTAACATTTTGACCACAAGGCTGTATCTACATACAGTTCTTGGCACAGCACAGGGTGTATGAGCACACACCCTGGAAAGTTAAAGATACATGTAAATTACTCAACCCACTGAGCAAGTTAAAAAAAATAAATCAAATCAGGTCTCAGGAAGTAAGTATAACAACATTCCCTGTTTCAGTTCTTATCCCTCATCAGCTAACTTCTAGTCTGCAAAACACAAACAATGCCCACTTAGAAGACTCATGAATTTTTAGAGCCTGCCAATACTGTTTCTAAGCCAGATGAGCAGAGTTCAGCAGATCCCTTTCCCTGTGCCATGAGACAGGAGCCAGGCTTGCTTGATTACTGAAAATTCCACTCTCAGTCAACCAAATTCAGGTCTGATTGGGAGAAATATGCTGGGGGGGACACAACAAATCAATGAGAACACCACTCAATTTTCTAGCAATCATATGTATTCCTGTTTGCATCAGGCCAATATCTAGCCTGAGAAAGAAGCTGGAAGCATGATGTACAAATCTGTATTAAACAAATGCTGCTTTGGCAGAAGAGGTAAGAGCTGGAATATATAGCTAACAGGTTCACAGAAGTGTAAACCCCACACTACCATCTTGAAAATTACTCTACTGAAGTTATAAAACATATGTTAGTGAAGCAGCATATTTTTGGGGAGAAGAACTGGTATGTTCTGCAAAACAAGTTCCTGAAATAAAGTTTTTACTACCCTTATTAGATGACAACTTTCAAGAATTTCTTGGGCGAATACCCAATTAAAACTAAAGGAAGAGTATTTTCCTAAAAAACCTAGTGAGCTTCTCAAGCATGTTTTCAATTTGCTTCATGAGGTCGTAGGTTCTCTACTGAAACCCGTCTAAAAGTGGAGTGCAGTGAAGAACTGTTGAGCGTATTTTGGTCTTCAGACAGCACAATCCTGAAAGGGAAGAAAGGCACCCAGAGAGCCAGCTCCCTACTTACTGAATTCAGTAAGGCAAGATCTGCAAGACGATGTAACATCTTTCACTAAACTTGACAGTCGTGGAATAAAGCAGCTTTCATGGACACAAGCCCTTCTCTTTCACATATACAACCCTCAAAACAACCACTGAAACACTTTCTAATTTGTTAGAATTGAATCACAAAAGCAAAGGCGACTACTGAAGTTTTCAAAGAAAACAATCAAACTAACTGCTTTACATTTGTCAGCTTGAAGTAGTTGCAGCAACTTACCAAAATAAAAACAAAAGCCATCCTTTTACAGGATTTCAGAGAGACTTTAAGAGATGTAGTCAATGCTACACACTACAAAATTAAAGGGTAGCCAACCAGGGGAAAATTAGAACTGCAGAGAATGAAATCACTAACAGAAATGTCAGTCCAAGACCAAAAAGCAGAGGTGATACTTTATAGTTACAGCAAAGCTTTATGAAGGAGCCCCAGGTTTAACTGACTGAACCTGTAAATTCAGATTTCAGAAGTCTTGAAAGGTAGCATGAAACAATGGAGACAATACTCCCTACCAGAAAGTTTCAACCATAGCCACCTCCATGTAATGTCTTAAGAAAAACTCTTTTTTGCAGTTATAGTAAACAAGCAGAGATCCCAAATACAGGGTTTTTAAAAATAATTGTTTTATGTAATCCTTGTCAAGATTCCTAAAGACCCAAAGATTTTTAAAATTGACTGTGTTACAAAATAATTCAAGTGTATTTATTCCAATTATATCCCAGATTTCTCTCTGATGTTATACATCCTAAAGTAAACAATAGTAAATAGGGCTGGGAAAGATCAACTCTGCTTCTTTTCCCAAGACAGCAGCATCTGAATTTATCTTACTGTAAATTCTCAATTCACATACACAAGGTGGAAAAGTGGGCATATTTCCCAGGGCCATCATCTTTTAGAGAAGGTGGTTCTGTTTGGCAACGAGTGTCCAGTCCACTTCCCTTTCCATGCATCTAGCTTCTCTACAAACAAAACGCAGCTGCAATCTTGTCAAAAAAGTGGTCAGCTGGTATGACAGCTGATTCAAAACTGGCGTCTAGCAAATGGAGCTTTGCAATCCACGGAGCAACAAATTACACGCTTTTTCTACCTCAACATTTTGAGCAATTGTGAATGGTGGTATGGAAAGAGACAGGAGGCTCCACTGCAGAATGCCTGATCCCCGTCTAGATTAATGAAAGGCCAATAAAAGGCCTTATGTTTCAAATGTGAGTATGACAGACTGTTTAAACACTGAAGGCCTTAGTAGGAATCGGACGTTTTGTTTTCTTGAAGCTCCTCTGGGAATTAAAAGCCAGTTGTTCTGCCTCATACATAACAGGAATGATGTAATCAGCTGCAGTAGTAAGAACACTCTGTTTTCAGGGGGAGGGAGACTGAGCTATTCCCCACCCCTTACCCCCCTTTATCTTTCATAACTTTAAGACAAAACTGTTAGTGAGCAGGAAAGACGGCAAAATCTGCAAAACATATCCCTGAGCAGATCAGAAGGAAAATGAGCTGTTTGAAAGACCCCTTCCCACAATTATTCCATTTTGCCTTCAAATGATATTTCAAAACAACTATTTCAAGACAACGATGTCTCAATGGAACCAGAACTTTTTGGGGGCAGGATCTCTCTTGCTAACCAACCCATGACTGACCGCTATAAAATTACCTCCAGATTTTCAGCAGAGGACATTGCCCTAATGTGAAACACACAACAGTAGAGAACACTTTGCTGCTTGAAATGCACAGAACACAAAT
The DNA here is from genome assembly GCA_013398815.1 of Ibidorhyncha struthersii. NCBI lineage: Eukaryota > Metazoa > Chordata > Aves > Charadriiformes > Charadriidae > Ibidorhyncha > Ibidorhyncha struthersii. Next base: position 512,273 of record VZSZ01007047.1, on the reverse strand, counting down.
TCAGACCTCTGAAACCACGGCAAAACACTTATTTTAATTATTTTTATCAAAGTAACTGCACTTTATAATGAACTACTGATCTTAAAATGTATTTTAAGGAGTACACTGACTTCATCTGTAAAAGGGATCCATTAGCAAACAAGGATTAAAAAGCAGTATGTGCATGCATGTTTACTTTGAGGAAGATTTCTTACAAGATAATGCAGATCTACTGAAACATTTGTTTTGTTTTGCTCCAGCTGAAATAACTTCATTTAAGTATAATTAAGTGCTCTACACTTACTAAGTTACCTACCAGAAATACCTGACTTGGGCGTACAATATATCTGTGGAATTAAGCCAGTACTTCTTTTGGAAAGACAGAGAAATCAATAATCAATGCAGAACTGTATTTCCTGCTGTTGTTATTATATACAAAGAAGTGAATATGCTACATGTATATAAAATAATAACATGTACCATTTTAAATAAGCTATCATTTTGAACATTTGATATCCTTTTCTCCTTTAACTGTAGTCCTACAACTTTTTAACCTGCACAGAAAAAGAGATCATTCTGCCCCCACTGATGCTAGTAGACACAAAATGACCCCAGGATCTACAAAAAGAAGAAAAAAAAAATAATACGAAGGAAGAAATAACTAATCCCCAACATATTTCAAAAAAACCTTTGGAAATGCTGTGTAAATATCTCGCAGCAAGAGAAAGTACGTATCAGATGGGATGAGTCAACATCAACAAGCTACCATGACTTAACCAGTTAAGCAGCAAACACGGAGTGAAAAAAACCCACATTTTCGTAAGTCTCTTTCACTGAGGTTTAAACCTACATGCTTTACTTTACATCTGAGGCAGACTAAGACTAGACATGTGCTCAGTTACTGCAGCTGAGCTGCAGCGCCTGAAAAGGTGCTGTTCATCAGTGAGCTGAATCAATCTAACAGTCAGCTGCCACAGGGAGGCTGCGCTGCTCCCCGGCCATGGCTGCTTTTTATTCAACCCTTCCCTGTGCACATCCGAGTCCACAGTGAGTCAGTCCAGAGGAGTAAACCACAAGTGACTCTTCACTTGACCAAAATGTTTTCTGTGCCTTTGCACACTGGTTCAGCTCACCACCCAGCTGGGGGACCTGGAACCCACTGCAAGGACAAGGAGGCAAGGGAAAGCAGGAACAGCACAACTTTCACTGGCAGCTAGCCATAAACTCAGCTGAATTGTATCATCAAGCTACACCCTTACTCACTTAATGGCCCCAGCCCAGAGTTGCTTCCAGCTTACCTCCTGATCCATTTCAAGGCAATTGGTTTTCTGTTCAATAGCCATAAATGAGGCAGGAAGCTTCATGTGTCACCTATTTACCTGAGCCCTTCCACAAAAAAAGGCTAGCAGGTTTAGGGAGAAGGACTGCTGGAACTTGCAAGTAGATCTTCCCTAAGTGCAAAGTCTGTGCCAGTGATCAATAATTAACGTACTTTCACCCTGACCTGTCAAAGGCTAGAGACAAACCAGACACATATGCTGAACTCGATCCTTTTTGACTGGAAATACTGAAACCATAAATAATCCTCATATATAATCCCGACATAATGTAATTACCTTCAGATGGATGAGCATCATTTCTGGGAAGCTTAGGGGAAAGAGGAGCGGTATATGGTGGAGAGTCCTGAGAGTATCGTTTAGCACTCCTGTTTTCAGGTATTTCTTCTTTTGCTGTGAAGGGGAAAGTCACCACCTATTATTCTAGCATAAAGCTGCTCATGGGGAAAGTTCAGGGACAAAAGCAAAGACATACATCAGCCCTTCACCATGTTACAGTTCAGCTTCTTGTGTCACACAGACTCAGTCATTTCGACACAAACTTTCAAAGCTGAAGTACAGCTTAGTTTATACTGTCATCACCCAAACTACCTGGACCCTGGCTACTTTTCTGAAAAGAGTTAAAACTAATGACTTTCATATGACGGACAGAATTATAAACATAATTTCTCCATTGGAAAAGGAAAGAAAAAAAAAAAAGAAAAAAGAATATTTTATTTTCTAAAGCAGCACCCAGAAGACAGACTCAGCTATTGGACAGCTGTGAGGAAGCTTCTCACTCGATATGAATTTTCTGAAATTGCCCTTATGTCAAGGTTTTCTCAGCTATGGCTTCTGGTAACCCTTGGGCTGGGACTGGTAAAACCAGGCCCTGCAAACAACCTGATGGGAGATCTTGCACAAGTCATTTCATTTCCCCCTCACCCTGCGCTCCCAGTTCAGCAAAGATATTGGCCTCATACAAAATATCGTAAGCGTCCACCTGGAAACCCACCTTTTATACTAGAATACTGGACTGTACATAGTAGAATGTAAAATTTTTGGAGCCACCACTGCGTAAGGTGAATGAAGAGGGGAAAAAAGGACCTTTTACTGACATGGGAAGGGCTAGACCGAATTCCCTTTCAGGGCAAGACCCTTCTCGTAAGGTAATAAGTATCTTTTTGTAAGTTTATTTTATGATCCGAACATAAATTTAACAAGTGAAATGTGAAGCTTTGAACTTGTCCTTTCAGAATTACCACAGTGGTACAATACATATGTTTCCTGGCTTGGCTACAAGGAGAAGTTTGCTGAACAAAATGATTTCTGCACATGTGGTATGAGCTATCCCATCCTGTCATAGCACTACTGCACTGGAACCAATTCACTAAGAACTGAAGCGTATTCATTTCCATCAATTCACATCATAGAAAGACAGATTAGAAAGGTACATTTCATAAAGTTGCCACACTTCTCAAAAGTATCAGCACTTGAAAGTATCAGTTGTTTAACAGTACCTGGTTTGTTCCTGTCATACTCGGTAGGACTATGTGCGCATCCCACGTAAGGGCTGAAAGGCTGGCTACTAAAGAGATTATCACACTGCAGGCTGTGGCAGAGTTTCTCCAAGAAGCGTAGGACAAACGACGCACTGTTTACAGAAGGAAGATTGATGGCGTGCTTCTCCCCATCGAAGGAAGCTGTGAATAAGAAGATAATGTCAAACAACCCCCAAGCATCATGAAGCATAGTAAAACATCATCATCACCCTAAAGGAGAAGACATCCAGATTTGATATAAACCACACAAGAAATGAGAGGAGTAAACAATCATTCTGGTAGGTTAACCAATTTACATCCAAAGGACTAATTTTACCTTCCACCTGATCCATGCCAGTTTAAATTTGCTCCATGGAAACTTACTTCAATAAAACAATTTTGGATTCATACCAGCATAAAAAAAAACCCTTGCAACTATTCCCTCAACACCAAAACCTGATGTGTAATTTCTGTTGTTTGTTTATAAAACAGCAACTTCTCAACCACCTATTTACAGTAGATAATGCAGAAAAGACCCTTTACAGTACTTGCTAAAAGAAATTAAACATTTAAAAAAAAAGGAAGCAAACAATTTTAAATTTTTTTCTCAGTTTCTAACTGAACTGAGCATACTTGTGGTAATGTGCTGGCATCCGCTACCATTGAAATTCTGACTACAGAAACTGTTTTGCCACTTACTATTTTACCACTAGAGAAATCTATCCTGCTGTCAACACTACAGTGGTCAAGCTCCCATTCATTTCAACAGGAGCTAGGTGGCAGAGGTACCACAACAGCCACAAACGGATCTGGTGTCTTTTAAACTGAGTGATTACAGAGAGCCTGGACATGGGTCTATGTCTTTTACTCATTGACCTCCTTCCTTGCCCCCCAAACAGTGTTGCAGCTGATGGTATTTTTGTGAAAATTAGTAAGATTTTGAAGAGGCTCAATACTATCAATATATGGATAAATAATTATGATTACATTAGCTGAAACTTTTAGTTACTTCTGACTAGAAAGACATTACAAAAAAGCAGGAACAAACTTGTAACTTAAACTTAGCACTAGAAAGAAGCGGCATAAACACCAAGTTTATGCATCAATCTGTCTTCTTGGTTTTCAGCCTGTCATTCAGCTTTCTGCTGTTAACATAAGTTTCCAAATGATAAGTAGAGCTTTAAAGGATCCCATTTTGTTGGTAGCAGATGCATTTAAAAAAAAAAAAAAACACCAAAAAACAGAAATGACAAGAAAGCCTTTATTCACAGATCTGAATTAAGGAACATTTCCATATTGTGTTACAAAAGAGACAGATAATACACAGAAAACCAAAGAAAACGCCCAAGTTTAGCATATTTTAGGCTTCCTTAGGAAATGAGAAGTGTCAATTACTTACACTGTAGATGTAAAGAAGCTTCTGATTACAATTAATGGAAGTTAACCAGCTAGCATCAACAACAACGTGCTACCTCTCCCATCTGCTTTCATGACAGACTGACCCCAATACAAATGCTTAAAGTTTAAGAGTCAGTACTACACGGAAAAACTCCTAGACTCACGTGTTGCCATGGCCCATTCGTTTTTTTCCAGGCTCCAATGTTCAAATGAAATGCTAATGATTCACTGTCCCACATGTGGCTCAGACACAAGGTCCTCTACCTCCTATTTGGGGACGGGGGCTCTGAAGGCAAATTTTTGCTTGGCACTCAACCAGTTCAGGAGAGCAAATGGGCTGTGAGACCTAGCACAGCCCGATCTCCTGACAAATTTACTGCAAGGTAGTAGTCATCTACAGGAAAAATTTAAAATGCTTTATAATAGCCTTATGGGTCTTCTTATATGACTTTGGGGAAATCACTTATTCTCCATGCCTTAATTTCTCATTTTGAAAAGAAGCATTGAAAAAGAACAATATTATCTTAGAGTTGTCAGGAGGGTAAAGCAAGAAACAGCTGAGGCAATGTGACTGCCCGGGCAAGACATACCATGGGGAAAAATCCACAAATAAAGACTCAGTGCAAACACAGCTCCCTTGTACCCTGAACACCTGAAGGCAACCATACCAACTCCAACCAAGGGTGTGGGATGCAGATCCATAGGCTCAACTGTCTGCTCTGCTTGGGGACAACATAAGCCTCTTACTTCCCAGATAAATGCTAGGTGAAAAAATAAAAAGGAGTACTTCTGAGGTGCAATAACCTCAACCTTTAATGAAAAATAAATAGGGATTGGAGCTTGCGTGTGCAATCCCAGCCCCTGGGATGAAGAGTCATTCTCATTTCTTCACCTTCCATTGTTTAAGTATGTTTTAAATAACAATTCAAGCCAGGAGAAAGGCTGAGCCCTAAACTATCAGATAGTCTGATAGTGAAGAAACTCACCTAAGAGTCTGATTTTAATTCTCTGCTTGATAAGATTTATCTGAGCCTCAGTCTATATCATGCCACCAAATGCCATAGTCTTTGCACTACAAGGAGGAAAAAGGGGCTGACACCACCACCATCAGCAGGCTTGCTAATCAAGCCTTTAATTTCCCTTCAGTTATATTTGCCTGTATTGAAACATTATGCATCAAGCAAAAATAAAATGGTTTGTGCTTTTGTTTGAGTAAGAAAAGATGGAAAAATCCTAAATTCAATTCCATTCACAACAATTATTTTCCTTGGCAGCTGAACCAAAAGAACCCGATAATTAGGCACATGTATTCTAGCAAGATTACTTTATCCACGTCCTCAACAGCATACAGTTTCCTCCTACAGCAGGTATAATACTCATCATGAAAGTTTATTAGTCCACAAAGGATTTAGATTTCTTTGCTGTTCTCTGCTGCAGTATTTTTCTTCTTGCCAGTCTAAAAAAAAAACCAAAACCCAAACAACAAACCACACTCCAAAACCACTTTCAAACAAAAACTCTACAAGAAAACACTCTCACAATTTCATTCTGTAATTCCTCATTTTATTCTACTGTAGCTTTCCCCTTCTTCCTGACTGTTCACACGCACAGCTGGTTGTAATGTGCTACATTAACCTAAGCCACATTTCGTGCTTCTCAAAATACCTCACACACAAATTTTTGATAAAATGACAGGGAGTATTTGCTCACCCGCTTCTCAGCAACCTGTCTGACAAGCCGATGAGAAGGCAAGAGCTCAAGAACACCACAAACCCAATGGGGTTTTGGGGCTTGCTATGACCTGGACCAGGACTCTGCTTTAGGAGCGGTCACATTGCCAAGTTCCTCAAATCCAGGACTACAGAGCTGGTTTCTCTGAATCCAGGCCTTCGGGTGAAGCAAGGTGCAGAACAGTAGTTCCTTTTCGTACAGAATTTTTGAATGTAAACAAACCAAAACTACATAAAGACTTTTCTGTCTCCTCTCTGAAACAATTATTTTCAACTTCTCAGCCACAACTCAGATACGCCACCAGCCTATGATTTAGTCCTTCCTCATAAACAATCACAAATAGAAGACTGGCAATGCCCATCTCGGTGCATTTTCTTCAGGCAAAGTAGACTTGCCTGAATTAGGTACAGCAAGGTATTAATAATGTTATAAACTTTCATATATCTTGCAAAAATAAAGTGATATGGGTTTCAAAACCACACAAATACAACGCTATTAAACCTTTGCTACACATTAGAGAAACAGCATCCATTTAGCGAACAAACTCATGGCGATGCATAAGTGAGGCTTACTGAAGTTCTGCTATACACAAGTCGGGGTGCTGCTTTTTAAATATTGTTAGGCAGCAACATTTTTATGAGGATTTAATTGAACCTGTATTCCACTAACCATCTTTCACATCTGGTGTTAATGTGAGGAGATTACAGTATGCAAAGTCTTTTTATTGCCAGTGATGGAATTATGAATTGAAGTGCTATCTACTATATAGAATATTTCCTAGCCTAGAAGGAAAAAAATGTCAAGCAGCAGCTACTCCATTTGAGATATAGAGATAATTTATCTGTAGACCTGCCATTAATATGTAGCAGAAATAAACCTATTCCATAATAGGGGACACAGGTGGATGAACCCTGACCTAAGATACAGCTACAATTCTGGGGAATGGGGGGAAGGGAAGAAGCAGCAACTTCAACATGTGGAAACACTTGCCTGGAAGCTAAACAGATTAGCTTGAAACTTTTCACCCACTTGGTTAATGCATTAAGAACACAAACACTATGTATGAATAAGATTATGGGAATGACTTGAATTAATAAAGCTGGTATTTCACTTGTACTGAGTTTACTTGACAAATGTTTGGCTACAGCTGCTAAATGAGGTGCACAAGCTCTACTTAGTATACACAGTACAGTTAGTGTCTTATATGTAATTTAACACTGCTATTGCTAAATTCTAATTTAAAGAATTGTTCAAATTATCCTGGACCCAGAGTGAGATAAATCCCACACCACAGATACTCCCTTCGTAAAGTTCACAAGTATACGTGTTTGACTGTGCTTAGAGTTACAAAGGCAATATAAACTCGTTGCAACTACTTCAGTTCCGCTGCCGTACCTCAAGTTTGCAACCAAGTGAAGAAAAGGAAAAAACAAAGCATCTTCACATACCAGTTATCATTTCCCCTCCATGATGGCCAGATTTTAGAAATCCAAAGACTGTTTTAGATTGATAGGCACAATCCACGCAAGCCTGTACAGCCTGCTGAAGTACCACATTGACAGGACCTGGTCCAAAGTGATCTGGAAGCTGCTGAACCTTCTTCTTATCCAGGTGAGGCCCAGAATTTCCATGCTTGTTGACATAAACACACACTGAAAAAGAACAAGCCACATTTACTGCCAAGGAACTAAGACATGTTTCCAAGTTAGAACTGCAAACCTTTTTTTTTTGCTTTAGTCTTGAGGAAACGATGTACTGGTCAACTCAAGAAGCTGAACATACACACACACTTTCCGAGCATGCAAAAAGTGCTCTCTGTCTTCTACCAAGGTTCTCCTGCCTGAGTCCTAAATCCATTTCTTTCTGGTCTCTAGAGCCCTCCTCTACCCCACTAACATAACAAAGCTGTCATAATCTGTGCTTATCTTTTCTTTTGACTAATCTCTGTTCATACACTAGTTCCAATAAAGTAAGAATTACTGGCAGGTACTCTGAACTACCAAAAGGCGATTCTAAAAAGCTGGCCTTACCAAGTTACTGCCCTAATTTTTCTCATATTTGAGAAGCAGCAACAAAGACAACCCTATGGTATATACCTCCCACCGATGCTCGTTCTGAAGCACCCATATAGCATCAACATGTGCATGTATAACGGCCCTGTGTGCATCTGTAACAGCTACTGAAGGATATCTGTACCTTCAAAAGCCCCAAACCACTCATGTGGGATTTCCACACTGCAACTTGGCCTACTCTGCTACATAAAATCAACGCACTTCTCTAGAAACACTGTAAAGTGTTTTAAAGTTTAGCACAGAAGAATCAAATAGGACTTCCAAAATTACTTTTTATAGACACTATGCAAAACTGTCTTTCAAAAGGAATGGCAAGGCAGAAAAATATGGGAAAAAGCTGTAACGGAAGAGTTATTTTTCTTTTTGACCTTGGCTATCACATGACCAGGAATGCACCCAAGATATTATTACAGCTTAATGAAAAAACATGCCTCTGTGGTGATCCAGCAGACAATCTAAGCATTCTGATATACAGAAGACTGCCATATTTTCTGAGCTGTAGTATTGGGCTTTCTTAAAACCCTGGGTTTTTAAAAATGAAATATTTCTCTAAGTGTTTTACTGATCTTATGTCTTCATGCGTATCTGCTCACTCTCTGATGCCTGCAAATTGGAGGAAACCTATTTGTACAAGTCACAGAATCATAGAATTGTTAAGGTTGGAAGGGACCTTTAAGATCACGAAGTCCAACCATTATCCTAACCTGACAAAACCACTTCTAAACCATATCCCCAAGTACCACATCTACCCTTTTTTAAACACCTCCAGGGATGGCAAATCCACCACCTCCCTGGGCAGCCTATTCCAATGTTGGAGAACCCTTTCAGTGAAAGAAATTTTCCTAATATCCAACTTAAACCTCACCTGGCTTAACTTGAGCCCATTTCTTCTTGTCCTATCACTTGTCACTAGGGAGAAGAGGTCAGTCCCCATCTCTCTACAACCTCTTTTCAAAGACACAAATCAGCAAAAATAGTTTTCATGGCATCTTCTGTCTGGGCTCAACAACAAGTGCCTCATGAAAGGTGTATTTTCCTAGGAAATACATATTTTCCCCTCACCCATCACTGAAGCTGGGAGTGAGAAAAGCCTGACAACTTCTATTGTAAAAACAGTTTTTTAAATGTAAAAAAGCACCCCAAACAAAATTATCACAACTTGTGAAGGTTTTCAAAAGTTCTGAGATTTCAGTAGACAACATAAAAATTGTTTCACTACAGGGTTACAAATTTCTTAATGAGTTAGTTCATTAACTAGCTTATTTCTCTTTTGCCAACCCTTTTCAAGATATATTTCATTATATTTCAAAAACAAGCAAAGAAAAGAAGAAGGAGGAATGCACTTCCTCTGATTGCCCTTACTTGGTTTAAACAGTCTGAGTTGTTTCTTTTAATGTAAGGCTTTACAGAGATAAAATCTCTATTTTGTTATATTACAGTACAGCCTGCATGATATCAGAACATCACATGGGTTTTTCAGCTACATCTATTCCCATTTCATACATTAAGGAGTGGGACAGACATGAAAGAACTGTACAATTTCCTTCCTGAGACAGGAACAAACTGCCAGGTCTAGCAAATCTATCAAAAGCCCCCGTGCTCCAGCACATCTTGCTATAATGCAGGCATCAAAATACTAGTTCTGCAAAGTAACACTGCCACCTACAAATATCTTTAAAAAATAAGGTAGCTGGATAATGATTTACCATAATAAGTTTGCAACATATTTGCCATAAAATGACACTATTTGTTTGCTTGAAATGGAAGCCATTTCACACTAAAAATGTAATTAACTTTTTTCTTTGTCTTTTACCTGTGGATATAACTGCTGCAGTTGCACCAGACAAACTAATTCCATCTTTAAGTATCTGTGTAGTGCCACTGTTCCCGACTGGAGAAGAATGAGGAGAAGGTGATGCAGGAGTCAGTTGTTCCGGCAAGATTTTTTTCTGTTTAGAGAAAAACCCCAAAGTCAAAATGTTTTTAAAGGAGTATGTGAAATATTCCTTCTATCAGTAACCATCTTACCGAATGTGCGTGGTTTCTTATTACAAAAGTACTACACAGAACAGAGAAGATAAAGTCCAGGAAAGGAAGACCAGAAACTGTCAGTTTGCATTTACAGGTACTTAAGTAAGGCAGTGGAAGACAAATGACTTAAGAATGAACCCACCTCTATCTGAAAAGTGTGAAAAGAATGAACTTTAGAAACTAATTCATGACCCTTCTAAATCTTAGGAAGCACAGAAGAGGTCCTTTGGATTGTTTTCCTGTCCATATCCTTCCAATCATCCAGGTTTATCACAACTCAGATCAGTTAGTTGGGCTGTGTATGTACACCCATATAAAAATTAAGTCACAATCGGGTGTCAGCTTCACAGTGCACCTAGATTTTCCCTCAGCTTGTTTTAAAGCAGCTGAAATTCTCAATTAATCACTTTCAGCAATTGGTGCTTTACACAAGGTATCAAATAAACCAGTAGTTACAATCCAGTCACACAGGTTGCCAAAACCTTTTCCTTTCCCAAGCCAAACTTATTTGCAGCTTATATGACAGACAACCAGAGTTCACAGCACAAAGATTTAGAAATTGGTCAGCATGCAATTCCTTCCACCTGAGGTAAGGAGGATTTTGTTGTAATTTGGTTTGGACTATGGTTCAGAAGACAGACATGCACAAGGCAGGCGTTTCTAATGTGCTTTGACATGTTATGAAAATACATGGAAATAAGAAAAAAATAATGAATTGGAGAAAAGTTCATCACCTCTGCCTTCACCATTTGTTCTTACATGAGAACAGATTATGTTCTCATTCTCTTATCTACCAAAAAAGTTAGGAGTATAAGAGATTACCCAAGGTCTTGACACTGCTGAAGCCAGCAGAGACCTGGCTACTCACGTGGTAAGGATTTACTGCTAAAATTGATTTACAGTGAACTGAAAATTCAGTCAAGTTGCTTAGGGAGGCTAAGCCTTCTTACAGTTAGCAGTATTCACCCTTTACACTTTTAGAAGCAGCATATTTTCCAAATAATATATTAAAAATCATGTAGAAAGCAATCAATATATAGACCTTCCTCATAGCGGCAGTTCTTAACTTCTTCACAGCACCTATAAAGAATAAATTAAATTTCTTCTGATATCCAGGGCACATTAAAGAAAATTTCCGTGCCCCTTACAGTTCAGACAAGATAGGTTTGGCTGGAGAAACTACTTGACAATATGGCACTGGGTGGAATCACCACAAACATATGTAACAGACTGCCAAGGCTTGGCATTGCATTGTGAATGAGACAAGGTGGCTCAGGTCAGACACCGAACCAAGCACTGATGTATTACTTGTCAGGAATTCCCTATGTATCTTAACACTGGTTGACAGAAAGGTCTCTCTCCATCCTTAAAACAGATAAGAAAAATGCACTTGGGAAGTCTGAGCTTTTGATCTGAAGTCTGACATTCCTGAAAGCTCCTCTGGAGCGGGGACTCTTTGGGGGCCCAGTTGTCTGTCACCACACTGCAAAATACGGGTGGTCGAGTCGAGGGGAAAGAGGAGGAAATGGGAGAAATGTAGGCACGAAAACAAAATACAAACACTAAACTGTAAGACAGAGGAACCATCTGCCCTCCACACTAACAGGTAAGAGTGGCGAGGCTAGCCAGCTATTTCCTACCTTCTCCTTCAGAATGAGGAAAGAGCATGTATTTTGGAAACACAGCACATTATGCTTGCTCAGCTGAGGTTCTCATTTTGCAACCCCCAACTGATGAGCAGCAAACTGTGATCCCAAAGCCATGTCGTTTCACGAGGCAGGCCACGTTCCCAGCAGGGTTCAGCACATTTTCTTGGTCAGGGTGTCACCGGCTGGCCCCTGCCAGCTGTGAGGGCACGCTAGCTCCCTTTGCCTGCAGAGAGCTCTGCTCGCAGTCTGGCACCACACGGCCAACCTCACAGGCTTTACCCTGACACTTAAAAACTTTGGTCTTGTGGGGTCAAATGTGTGAGCCACACTCAGACCAAGGCATTTCCTCAAGAAATTTTGGAAGGAATTCTTTGCATTGTTATGCAAAGTGTACTTTAAAAAACAATGAAAGAGATTTAAGAGATGTAAAGATATTTCTTCATTATGACAGAGTAAAACCATACAGTGCAAACTGAGGGAGACAAACCGAAAACAAAACCCAATGTGCATCTCATGCATGACACAACAGTTCAACATTCCTAGCTGTATAATAAAAGTTAATACCTGCACAATGATAAACATTGCAGCATAACAAACATAAAAGGGCAAAAAAAGTTAAACAGCTCTACAGTATATCAGGCATAGACCAATATCCCCAAATACAAAGGTTGTGAACTGCCACATAGCCAGCTCACACTTGAATCACAATTACTTAGCCTGAAAAGCTGGAGGGTTTTTTTTTAATCAATCTTAAAATTAAAGAAAAAAATTCAAAAAAGCACTTTCAAATCTCTAGGCACATACCACTTGCATTTTATTTGCCTATGTATCACGAGGTATACAGGCTATATGGCACTCCATGTCAGATACACCCTGTCTGTGCAGAACTCCCACAAAGCCATTTCCTCTCTTCACCCTTGTGCAAACAGGCGTAACAGTCCAAAGAAGAGCTTGCACATATGTATAACATCTTGGCAATTTAACCACGTAGCAAAGCAATAACAACCTTCCATGGATTCTCAAAAGGAGCTCGTTTTTAAAGTTTTTAACGCAAAAGTTAATGTAGTAAAACTCCCAAGATAGATACTAAACTTAGATTCTGCAAAACCTAACTCTTAGTTGCCTGGTCCCACAGAAGAAATCAGGAGTGTGTAGAGGTACCTCAGATTCACTGTCTCAAGACAAGGAGTGTCAGCAGTAACCCCCGTTCCCCAAGCAAATCCCCTCAAGTATCTCACATAGACCAGGTGCCAAATGCAGTGCTCCAAGCAGACACTTTCAGACACCCGGTGTTTAGATCCCAGAAGCCGCCTCTACGGGTGAGATGCCTCCAACTATTCTTTCAAAGGACACACAAAGCCTCTCAATTTCTTTTTCATGAGAAACAGAGAAGAAAATTCTTACATGAAAGTGTTCATCCTGACATACCCAAGTACCTCCCTAAAATATGAAAGTCCTGTGGTCAATGGTCTCCTTTAAAGCCCCCCCAGACCTAGGGAGAACACCCCATCCACCAGCTGAGTCTGGGTGGGAGCACCTTTCTACTTTAATCTGTGTCTCTGTGCACTTTTATACACCAAACTAGAGATAAAGCTGGAGACCACTTGCATCAGTAGCCCATCAGTTTGGATGTCCAACTGAAAGGGGTAGGCAGCAGAGAAGACAGCGCTCAGCTTTCAATTTCCAGTCCCTAGAATAATTTCTTGCCTTGTGGTCATCACTTCAATAAAGTGCCTGCTTCCAGTTTTGTGCCAGAGCCTTCTAGTTGTGCTCTAATAATGTTACTTCACTAGCACTTTACACTGATCAGCACTATCGCTGAAGGGAGATGTCCCACCTGTGCCATTACTCCACCCCTTCCCACACATCACTAGCAAGAGATCCCATAGCCCACAGTGATCCAGACTGGAGGAGGAAAACCCCAAAACTTCAACTTTTTGAAACCTGGGGGCGGGGGGGGAACAAAACAAAAGAAACCCAATGCCCCCCACTCCCCCATTGGTGCTGATGCACAGGAGGAAGGAGCACAGGGACAGACACAAATTGTCTGGGGAAAGAGACGGAGGGATCGCTGCTCCTCTTTGACAGCCTACAGGTGAACAAGCCTCAGAAAACAGATTGTGCTTCCATGCCAATTCAAGACTTGCCTAAATCTGCCCTGCTATGATCCTATTCTTCCTTGCAGCAGCATTAGCATTTGTGCCTTTTTTGGGGGGAGCATAAGGCAGCAGTAAGAGGGAGGGATGCTGGGTCAGTTGTCTACCAGTTTAGCTCCCTGAACTAGCTCATTCTGGGATCATTTACCCAGCAGTGTTGGTGTCAGTGGGAGTGGTAAGGGGGGAGTTTCAGCAGTACCAGTTTGTATCTGGTCAAACAGATCCAGAGGAACTGAAGCTGGAGGCAGCTGCCAACTGCCCAGGTCTGACTCAGCTTGGAAGGAAGAAAGGCAGACAGACACCGCGTCTTTCAGATCAGGGCAGAATTAGGCCCACACCTGGAGAAATGTATTGCCTGGAAAGAAGCTTCCTGTTTCACGCTAGTACGTCCAAGACTAAGAGGTATCTGAAATCCATTTGGCAAATCCAGCTGTGTGCTTAAAATGCCTAAATTTTGCATCAAAACCCTCACTGTTCCTAACCCTTTGTTTCTAAACATGAGGCAAAACGCCAATAATAATAAAAAAAAATAAGCAAACTATGTGTATGGTTCAGTAACAAAATAACCGCAAAGGCCTCCCTGGCTCTTGGACTTTTACTAGAAATGGCTAATCCAGAAGAGTATTTTTTAATATCAACAACTCACCCATAAGGAAATTTGTAATCTTGTTCTGGAATAAAATATTCCACAGAAGTTTATACTGAAATATTCCAGAATAGATATGCTAGACTTTTTCTTCTAATCAGTTGCTGAAAACACTAAAGCCCTGAAGGCTGAAGAGAAGACAGAAAATTAAATAATAATAATAAAAAATCTCACTACAAAATCTTGCAATACAAAGTAAAGTAGTAGATAAGGACTAACCTTTTTTCCAGGTTTTAAACTTTTTTTCCTTGTTTTAAGATTTTCAGTATGAGAGGTGCTTTTTGTCAAGGGAATATTTTTAGGAGACCTGCCCTTCTTGGGAACTGCAGACTGTCCAGGGGGTTTGCCCCGACCTGGTTTCCTGCCCCGCTGCGCTGGTACTGGAGCAGATTTCTGTGGAGACTGCATTGAACGCCGGGTCACTTTGGAAGGGGAAGATTGGATTTTTGCACTGCTCTTTGTAATGGAAACTGAGGAAAAACAAAAACAAAAGGGGAGGGGAGGAAAACCTCAAAATGAACGATGGAAAGCAACTTTTCTAATAAAGGATTAAAAAAAAATAAAAGTGTAGTGCACAATTTATATTGTAAAATAAATATATTTGGATATTTTGAACTTAAGTGGTTGCCATGAAACTATACAACCTCATAAAAGCCTAAGAGAGAACTCTCTATACCCACTATTTTAGAGGGACTTTCCTAAGAGAAAAACATTTAAATAAAAATAAAAAAGAATTAATCCACTCACCTTATAAATGCTTCCCATAATTTTCTTTATGATAAGATATTTGTAAAGTGCCATTCATCAAGAAGGCCTTCCAAATACTTCACTAATTATACAGCCCATAAAACATCCGTTCTCCTCTAAGGGCAGTTTCCACGCTTACAAGACATGCCAACTACTTCTAGGGAGCTAGAAACTTTTTGAGCAGTGAAGAAAATCATCCCACTAAAGAAGAGAAACTGACGATAGGCAAAGCATCATAAACGAGCATTTGTCTGAGATGCCAATTTAGAAAGTTAAGTTCACATAACTACACCCAGATTTTTCTACCTGGAGCCACACAGACTTAAAATTTTATTTGGAAGAAGGACTTCCAAAAATCAAAGTATCACTTTTATTCATCCTTAACACTAAACTGGTTCTCTGTTGAATCTCCCACTCCCAATCCAGTACAAAACTGACCCAATATGTATATGACAAGACTACATTATAATCTGATGTGAAGATGCAAGACGTAATCAGATTTCACTAAACTTCCTAGTTAGCAACCTTTTCCACCCAACTGACTCTCCTCTGAAGTAATAGTGATGATTTGATTTTAACAATTCCCTTCACAATGGACTTATTAGAACACCAGAAGGATGCCAAATAGAACCTATGGATAAGGACATATCCTCAATGCAAAGATGTACTGCACCATGATACAGCAGTACTTGTGGCCAACAAAAAGCAATTACTAAGTTCAAAAGACCAACAAATATTCTATTTTATTGGCCTGATTGGTGACAGACAGATGCAGAAGCTGTAAAAGAGGTAAGTAGAGATGAACATGGGAAATTTTTGTAACACCAAACCACCCTTGTTGTGAGAGGTGTGGGAAAGGAACACACAATGTATTTGAAATCATTTGAAGCCTTTACACTAAAATTAGATGGCTTTCTAGTATCACACTGCCTTTATCACAGCATTTTGCATCTCGCTAATGATGAAACTTCGTGGTCCACCCTAACGATAAAACACTATGAACTTAATGTGACACCACTTAGAAGTATTGCAAGATAGAGTTCAAGCAGGCTTTGCCTGTGGTCAGTCACCAGTGCCTGATCGAAATCGCTACTGCAGACTGAAAGTGGAGCATAGGGGGTTGCTAAAAAGTTAATTTCCTGGATTTTCATGAATTTGGGATATTTCTTCTTCTAAAATATTAGTACTTTGAGGCTTTCTGGTGAGCAAATAAAACATGAAATAAAACTAAAAAATACATTTGAAATGAGATCTTCAGAAAAGAACATACTTAAAGACTGAGTAACAGTTTTAAGGTAAATATCACTAATAGAGCTAGACATTAACAGTCCAGCACCTAACTTTACAACTGTTACTTTAACTCTGAATTTTCATTCAGGAGTTAACTGTCAAAAAGTATTTGCAATAGAAAATGTCACTGTAAGATGAAATACACACTGCAAACAGACTTCTTATAAAATACAAGTATTACTGACACACATTTTTAAACCTGTAGAAGCATTTACATACATTGCTATTTGTCTGATTTGGTTACTAATCTAATATTCCTAAATGGCAGTTCAGAAGAAATCTCTTCACTGTGTCTGGCTGCAATCCTAATACATCAAATACAAACATGAGAAGGACCACCTTCTGGATATGCAAAGTGATCACCTTCTTTTTATTTATGTATGCCAAACTTATTTTCATATGCAATTATAGTTTAAAATAAGATTAATAGAATTTTAACCAAATGCTGGCATAGCATTACTCTAATGTATCCGAATTGCTGAATGACAACTCGCATTAAGCTGTATGTCTGGAAAGCAGAACAATATCAACTGTATGCTGTACAGTACAGTACTACATATCACATCCTGTATTATGCTTACACCCATGCAAAATGCAGCGATTTTTGTTTATTTGTTCCACACAGCTATGCGTTTAACAAAACAATCATGAACTTGTGAAGAAATGTTGGTTCACAAATTCTTTGTGCCTCTGCCTACGCTGAAATCTACCAAATGCATTTCTATTCTTGCACAGTAAAGACACAGCTACAGTCAAATACACAGCTACTTGCAATGTCAACAGGTTCTAGGAGCACAGGTATGAGCTTTGGGGCACTGGGCAATCCCTACTCCCTTCCAGAAGGACATTTACCAGACAAAGAGTAACAATGCAAAACAGCTCCAACCACTTCAGGCCGCCCTCTTGAAACACACACACCACGTACCCTCATCTCAGCATCTTCCTACCTGCGTACTCCAGAGGACCAAATATTAGCAGCATTAACCATTAAGGGGGGGGATCAAGTCCCATTTGGTATTTTTCCTTCTGCCTAGGGCTGAAGCCGCTTTTTTCAATAGGCAGGACTGCAACAAAGCCCATGCTGCCCGGGCAGCCTCCCGGAGATAGCAGCAAATGAGGAGGCTGCTATTTGCATTTGTTGATTTAAGAGAGGCTGGGGGGAGCGTAAGGGAGTGGGAGACTGCTAAAGTAATTCCCATATTGTCTGCAGGCTGTACTGACAGTGATCATCAGTCACCTGCTCATACCTCCCTCACCCCGGCTTTCAGAGGGAGACCAAAGGTTACGCTGGGTCACAGGATCTGGAGGGAAATGAAAAGACATGCAAAAATCGAGCTGCCAACCCGCTGCATCTGTAGACAGAGTTATCCCCACTAGGCCACATGTTCCAAAAACTAAGATGGTTTAATAGTCTCACGAGAACTTGTTAAAATATAACGATGAAGAGAATAGAGAGGAAAAATGCCAAGCTCTGCTTGCAATTACTTGCAGTATTTAGCTGGGATATTTACAACCAAAAAAGCACATTTGCCTTTTCAGGATGCTGCTTTGCATCACAAAGGCCCTCTCATTTGCACAAACAAAATCAAGCATTTGTGTCGTGTTGCTCTTCTACACAGATAGCCACCGATCCAGTTTCAGGAGTGGGATGTGTTGCATGGCATTCTTTCCCAAGTCTCCATTTACACCCAAAAACTGTTCTGGCATCCTCAGTAACTGAAGAGGAGAGAACGTGCTACACAAACATACTTTACCATAATAACATTAGCAACTAAATGGTGTTTTCAAAGTTCACAGAGTTCCAGTCACACTGTCACATTAGTGAGGTGACTACCTTCATCTAACACACAGCTTTCATGCTTTCAATTACTGCTCATTCAAAACATTCTCATTTTTTCCCCAGCACCATTCTGCAAGAATCCAACACCTATAGACTTTTGATCGTAAGAGAAACGCCAGATCCAGTATCTTGGAGCTCACAGCCTGAAGACGCATTGCCACAACGCAGCCCTCGCTCGAACAGGCAGATTCACTGGAGTCAACTGAGCTCATTTGCATGAGAAGGACATGAAAGATTAGACTTTAGATGAGGGACAAATTCTGCTTGTAGAAGTAGAAAAACTGCCCAGACACATGCAGGACTGCAAAATTTGACCCCATAATGTATCCCCAAGATCTCTTGCCAGAATAAGACAGATATTTATGACAACTGTGAAATCTGAAGCTACTTGAAACCTCCAGCGCTTGGGAAGGGGAATGGGATAGATGACAGCTCAGAAGCCTGAATTCTCATGCAATTCTAATTAGTAAAATTCCCTCAGATAATCCACAGCGATGGTTTCACTCTATGTTTTTATGGAAAGTGAGGGGAAAATAGGTTAAGATTTGTGATATTTAAAGAGTAGAAATCTACCATTCAGTTAGTGTCACAGAGCAGCAATTACAAGACAAGACCTTAAAAAGCTGAAGTAAAATTACACGAAGCAAGGTAGAGGCCTATTTTGCCGTACATCCTGCGAACACAGCATTGATACCTTAGGTGAAGGTGCCAATTAGGACAGTAAAAACAGTACTTCAGTATTTAAACCACCATTTCTCTCAAGACAGAAATGAAGCGATTTGTACCACAGTATTGTTCCTATGCCCCCACTGAACCACAAGCCAAATGCTCTTCTGAGAATATAAAAACCTGGCTCTTCTCTCACCTATGGATTAAAAAAAAAAAAAAAAGAGATTTAGCAACTTACCCTAAATCCATGTGAATGTTCCACATTGGAAGTAATAGAAACATACCTCCTGAGTTCTAGCCCAGGATTTTAACTATAAAATTAACCTTCCTTAATACAGTAAGTTATTATCATGATGGTTTTGACAACTGGGAAAGGAGGTGGAAAAGATTAGCAATTTTTCAAAACAGCTTACTGCCAAGGATTATAAAAATTTATGTCCTTATGTCTCAATTGAACAAGACAGCCATACAAAAGCATAAGTATCTGTAACGCATGCCACCTCCTTCTATCTGTGTTTGGATTACTTCGGTTAAGAGGTAGCTGCGAGATACTACTTGATATGTTGCTATGATACAAAATCAGTTATAAGTCATCATTTTGCTATCTAAAGAGCAACACTGCACTTGGAAACCTCAACATCCACCTTGGCAAGACATAGACAACATGGCTTGCTATTTTCTTCTTTCTAGATTTTAGTTTCTGCTACCAGTATAACAAAAGAAACACAAAAAAAAAGTACTTTGTTGATAAGCTGAGAAGGAAGAGAGCAAGTAAATACCTGATAAACTATCAAAGCAGCACAAACTTGAGTTACCTGAAGACAGTTTAGGTGTGTTGATGACTAATCTGTCAATAAGCCTGGCAAAGCCTAGCTCTACGCAATGGGTAAGAGTTTTAACATCATTACTGATTCTGCCCTGGTTTTGCCATTATTTTTCCCCAAACAGCATCAGCAGGATGAAAGGTGGGCCCAAAATGAAACAATAAACTGCAACAAGCATCAGGGGAAGAAAAAAGAAAAGCACAGCATGGTTAGTGCAATGCCACAAACTGTTTTGTCTCAACATCTGAATGACAGAACTGATATTCTTAACATAGCTTATATATACTAACACAGATTTGGAAAAAGTCCACTCAGTTCCATCCACTAGTTGGGCAACACAACCACTGTTCACATTCGTATCCACAAGACCTGAACAAGAGCAAATAAAAAAATATTTTCCATGTAACAGTAAAAAATGCATGTGTTGGAGTACTTCCAATTTAAAAGAAAATTACAACTACCTGAAAAATAAACATTGTAAGATGGTGAGGAAACCAGACTTACAGTAAGGTCATGGCTTTGGGAAAGGCAAAACCTTTCTTTTTTAAGTGATTACCGCCCTGTAGCGGCACCATCCAGGCCTTACTGCAAGATGCCAAGCAACATTAATACCAAATAAAAAAAGCTTAACATGTGAGAGAATGTGGCAAATCAGATTTTAGCCTGAAGCACTGAGGAGTTTTTCATGTACAATTCTGAAGACAGCATAAATCTGCTTACTGTATGCGCCTGATTTAACTACTGTGACCTGCTCGTGAAAAGAAGCTGGCTGTGCTAAGAAAAAATGAAACCTCCAGCAGTATGAAATTGTACCATTTCAATATTTGTTTCTTTTTTTAATGAAACTTAAGAATTACCATGTTCATCTGATTTTTTTTGGCTACTTTAAACAATACAGAGTCTTTTCACAGATCTAACTGTAGCTCTGTCAAAAGTTTCCACACTTCTTTCATTTTATCTGCAAACATTATAGGGTAATACTTAAGTTTATATTGATGTTGCACATTTGGGAACAACTCAGCTATTTGTGAAAATACAGCACAGCTATTTTGATATAATTTCATTATCAATAACAGAGAAGTGCATCTCCGGTAGCTAACTTGAAAAAATCTGCACAAACTAAGCTTTGAGAACAAATCTGAAAAATAAATAAAACTAAACTAAGAAATCATAAAACAGGCAGATAAAACACTTTTTAATCCCCGCTTGAGCCTGTACTACTCTTATTGCCGCAGACAGCTTTTGAAGGAGACCTTTAACATCACAGGCTGATTAGTGTAATGAAAGAAGATTGCTCTCACTGACAATAAATGCATGGAACTGGGAGAAAAGCAATGAGGTGACACACGATGTGGAAGCAGGGGGCGGGGGGGTGGGAGACGAAAAGACGGAAGGAAGGGGACTAAGGATAAAAGCTACAGTGTATCACTGTTTTTATTTAGATTACTACATCACCTTCCTTTGGTCACCCAAATTCTCTCTTGTAGAGCACAGAGAGCAGTTCCTCCTTCATGAGTTCTTGCATCACCTTTATCTGTCAAAGACGCAGCTTTGTAAGACTGTGAGGATCAGGGATATATAGAAACTGATCCCTATCCAGATGCTGTTCACATCTAAATGATAGATAATACTTTATGCTGAAATCAATCTTTGCAGGTGAAACTACTTATCATTTCCCACATGGCTTGTCCCCAGTTGTTCTTTTGTTTTCTCTCTTTTATGGAAAAGGTTTTACTTCTGTTATAAATAAAAAGGTGGCTTGTCTAAGTAACTGCCATTTACATGTAATGACTAAACAGTAAAACAAATTTATATAGAAACAGCAAACCGAAATTGCTCTGACAGTGTCAAGTCGTCTGCCATCTACTTCAATCATAAGCCTCTGATACAACTAGCTACAGTGCAAGAAAGAATATTCTTAGGCATAGTAACAGCTTTCTATTATCCAGTTGAGTAAAATATAAACTATTATCTGTGGTGGTTAAATAGAAAAGCATAATATGTTTGGCCTAGAAAAAGAATTAATAGGAAAACATTCAAAAGACGTCAAACTTAAAAAGCCTATTTAAAGCATATCAAAAACAGAAGTTACATGGACCCTGCAGATGATCAAATTTCAGAATGAGGAAACACAGAAGATAATACTAAAGCAACAAGACTGATTTTTTTTTGCGTTCATACTCATTCACAGGAAGCTCATGCCATCAGTTCCCATATCAGAACACCTCTTCACAGGGATTTGAAACAAGTTCCCTGACATGAAGTACCAGCAGTAGAGGTCAGGAAACAAAGACAAAACAAACAGTAGTAGAGAGTTGGCAGGACATACAGCACTTAGGAGTTTTAAGGAAACGAAAAGATGAAATGTCCGATCTACTGATAGCACTGTGCAAGTTTGCCCATAAAATTGCCTCTAGTTCAGAGTCTTAAAGGTGGTTAATGCGATGCCACCATTCTAGTCAGCAAGGTATGAACAGGGTACCTGGTGTTTGTACTGGCCAAGTTGCTAAAAACTCCTGTACAGAACAGTTAGTGAACCCAAAGATAAACACGATGTGCTGTGGAGAACCAAATCATAGCTTTTGTAGAGAAAAGTCACATCTCACAAACCAATTATTATTTTTTTTAAGGGGTCAATAAGCAGGCAGACAATGGAAAGTCAATTGATATATGTAGTCTGTGGATTTGCACTTGACACGATCTCACACCACAGTCTCTTAAAAATATCCTTAGCTGGCAATGGATAGGAGGAAAGATCCTCGTGATCCTTCTAAAGAATTTCCTGAAAAATACCAAAGAGTAGCAAGAAATAAACAGACATTTTTCAACAGTTAGAGAGGACTCTACAGAAATCCTGATGAGATCTCTGCTTGGGCTTGTGCTGTTTGACTTGTGTATGCTCAAGGACAAGAGTAAAACACGAGATGGCAACAACTGCTGAACAATTATTTGAGTCAGTAAAGATGTACAAAAAGACCTTGTAAAGCTAAGCAGTTGCTCAGCAGAGGAAGTAACAGATGAAATTCATTGTCAAGCAATTCAAAATAATCCAGCTTTTGTGATCAATGATGGGCTATTAGCTGACATATAAAAAAACGACATCTTAGAATTAAAATAAGTATTTCTATGACAGTATTAGTTCATTGCTCGGTAGTAGTCCAAAAATCCCAAATCCCAATTCATGAATAATTACAGAAGGAACAGGAAAAAACAAAACAGAAACCATCACAATGCCACTAGGTCTTAAATAGCTTGTGCACTTCTGGTTCCAGTGGCTCAAAAATGACATAGCTGAAATGGAAACAGTATGGAAGAACAAGGCTGATCAGAGGAATTAAACTGATCTCATAACAAGGAAAAAGGAAACAGAACGGTATTTGACAAGTTTGGAAGACAGAGAGCTGAGGGAAACTAGAATACAGGTCTACAAAATTGTGATGGATATGAAGAAAGCAATTAGGGAACGACTATCTCCTTTTCCACAGAACATACACTTAAGTACAGAAGTCCTTACTACAGGATGTTGTAGTTGCTAAAAGTTCAGATGGCACCAAAATATAACTGACTAAAATAGATCAAGCTCCTCCAGAAGGTACTCAGCATGAAATCATTATTCTGGTCTTGGAAGGTGCTGGGTTGTAGACAGCCAGATATTAGGAATACTTCTGCAAACCTCTCTCCTAGGTGCTTATGCTTTTCCTCAGATGTATGCTTTCAGCCACTGCCGGAGAAAGTCTACTAGAATAGATGGTACTTCAGATTGATCTATCATAGACACACTATCATGCCAACTTCTTTCACCAGCTATAGTTCACACTGATGTTCCTGAGGGAAAAGTAATATCTAAAAGCACTCAAGTGACCCAGAGACACAGAGAAAACAATCTACTGCATACTTAAAATATTAACCTTGGACCAGCAGGCCAAGCCAACATCAAGCACTGTTCTCAAACCATACATAAGTTACTACTATCAGAGGTATTTCTAAGGAAAGAAACTACAATATTAGCTAAGCACAGCTTCTGCGAGTATAAATATTGAACACTACATTTCATACCACTGCATGCACACCCTGACAGACAGCCAGGTCCACCTAAGTCCCATTTTCTGATAAGGACCAAAGACAAAACCATCAACACGAAGATTAAGGCCTGAATGTTAAAGACAGAAGATAAAATGGAGATGGTAGGTGAAAAGTTGGTTTGGACCAACTATTAATCGTGTCTTAGTTTCCAAGCTTTTCTTTCTAAAATCCATGCGATTTACAGAAGGCTATAAAGACTAAACATACCACATAAACTGTTCTGGATAAATTCACCCGTACTAAGAAGCCTCTGTTTAAACTGTTCTTAAAAACCTCCCATGACAGAGGTCCTACGTTCTCTCTGGGCATCCTAAATGGCTAAGATACTAAACAGCCAAAAAAAAAAATAATCTTCCCTAATTTTCATATTGTCTCCCCTACTGCATTTCATCTTTTTCAAAGGGCTAAATTATACCCTAAAATATAAGTCTCATGGTAGGAAATTGTTGTCCTAGGTACAGACGAAATTTAAAGCATCCTTTATCGCTTTCATACTTAGGTTGCAGGATAGTGGTTTTGCTTGTTCACTAAAATTAGGGGCGGGGGGGTGAGGTGGTGTTCAGTCCTTTAACTCGTGATTTAACACATTTAAATGCTTTCAGAAAAAGCAGTTACAAAAATCAAGAATACTCCACATTATATTCAATCTGAAATCTCAGCCACAATCAGTTAATTATTTTTACTTTCTACCGCAGTAATTCAAGGCAGAAATACTAAACTAACCAGCAAGAAAAAGGTCCAGGCCAGAATAATACTATAATATTTCAACTGAATCCCTACAATATAGTAGCTGTCATACTTTCTTCCTTAACAGGAGCAGTCAATGTTAATGTGACTTAATGAAGAATCCTGGCAACATTATCATATTTCTGAAGTGAAATGACTTGATTATACTCTCCTTGAAGCTATTATTTACATCTTAATAAAGGACTATCATTACAGCTCTTTAATGGCTCAAAAGTGATCAAATAACAGTGAAAAACATAACCTGGGAGCAAAGAATATTTCATCTAGCTATGTAAATTTGACAAGTGCATATAACATGCACAAACAGCACATAAAAATAAGCACATGAAGCAAAATTGAAAGAACAAATTCTTTATGCTCAGAACCAGGGAAAAAAGAAGCACACACAATTTCAATGAAACTGCAGTTAATTTTGGCCTCACTTTTAGAATTAAAAATAACAAAATCCCCAGCCTGCACCTCCCTGCCCCCGGTTTCTAGCATGTCCAAAATTCTCAGTTTTGACTACAAGACTGTAAGAACCTTGCTTCAGGTTTTATTAATGCTTAAAGTGTTACTGTTTTTCATAACAAAGCAATAGAATCCGCAAAAATACCTGGGTAGGTATTTCAAGTCTTCAGCAAATTTGAACATACTCAAGAATTTTGTTTCTTTTATTACCCAAACAACTGGAATACATAATCAACTTTATTAACTAATTGTTAAACAACTCTTTGATCTCTATCAAGCTCTAATCAGGAACAAAAAATTCTGTACATATTATCTCAAAATATTGCTGTTTTTTCAGCGCTGAAACTGGAGCAGACTAAACAATTTTGTAATGCTTCTTTCCATAAGATGCAATTAGACTCAGCAATCTGAACTGTCACAAAAATATCTTCTAAAAATTTTACATCACTTATTTACACAGCCCCTTTTGTATAAAGCCATTTTATTTCACCATAATGATTTCTTAAGACAAGGTCAACCTTCTGAAGAAGCTGAGAAAGACACTTTACAGATTGGGAGCACAGAAACATTAAGGCTGCAGTCAGCTTGCCACCTATTAGATGACTTCTGATCAAATACAGACTGTCCTCACCTGACTTCCCCCTGCCTTCTCGCTGCAGGTTTGTGCTAGCAGATCGTCCTGGATCTGCCAGTACAGCTATGCACGTTGTTGCTCCCGCGCTGAAAGCCACCAAACCAGACTAAACTAGATTACAGGTATGTATGTATGACCATTGGCAGTAACTGCAGACAGGCAGGTGAGGGCAAGGATGATTTTCCGTATCGGTCTTGACATGCTGGCAAAAGACTGAGAAAAACAGTGGGGACAGAGAGGGCAGGAAACATGACTGATTTACTGCCTTCTGTTCCTTTGTACTTCCAGTGAGAGTTCTGTGACACCTGTATACTCATTCCTTACTCACTTAAAACCAGCTATGAAAATTCTCACCATCAGAGCAAATTATTCTGGTCAACAATATTAAAGTAGTTAATTAAAATATGGTTCCCCTGTTTAAAAATCTCTCTTTCTGTCAAATTTGAAGGGAGTGAGGATAGAAGAGCCTTAAGAGTTTGACAGAAAAGCCTTACACTACAGAAACATGACAAGAGGTCCCCAGAGTAGCAGAGGAATTACATTCAGGGATATCCCGCTTTATTCCTTTTCCTTTCTTTCTATGCTAGATAGCTGTACATGATAAAGCACAGTGGCTGTTAGCTAAAGGGGCTTTATAACCCTATATACAAATATCCTTAAAGGTATGAGGACGATAAAGCATTCAGAATAGGCAGCTTCAAGACAGAATTTTGTAAGTATGAAGAAGCACTAAATACATAGTTTAAACCTTCAATCATCACAGACACAAAGACTGCTTTACTTTCTTAGCAGTTAGCTTAATATAAAGTGCTGCTGCAGCAAATATATTAGTTAAATGCTTGTGTTAAATGATACTATCTGTAATACAAACAGCACATCTAGTTTAAGTCCAAGATTCTTCACAAGCACACAAAAATTAAAGATTATCAAAAGCCCTAACAGTATTAAATAAAACATGTTCCCAGAGCTACTATGAACAGACAAAAATTGTTTCCCAGAAACTGTCCTATTAGCTTTAAACTACATAAAGAAAATTTAACAACATTTCATCCTCATCAGCTACTCACAAATCAAATCTTCAGTCTTATCTGCATACAGCCAGCTGGTTTTTAAAATTCTGCTGTAATTGAGGGGAAAAATAATTAAGCAATATTATTAGTCATCTTACCATTGTTCCCTGGTGGTTGTAATGCATCTCCTGTCAAGCTGCACCATCCGACTGGGAAAATATCTCGAGAATCACATCTGCACCAATAGTCAAATGCTCCTCTCCAGCCATCAAATGTAACAAAAACTTCGTCTCCTTTAACATCTCCAATGGTTGCCGGGCAAATCAAGTATGGGTTCTTTCTATCTATAGCTTCAAGCTTCATTCCAACTTTAAAGCAGTTTGGCACAGGTTTTGGTGGTTCCTACGAAAGTAAGAGTGGTGCAAGATTTGTATTTCTATGGCCTCTTAATAAAAAAGAGAAAAACCTCTATTTTTCATCATCATTACTTCTTATACTCACTACTGTCAAAAAGTTATAGTAGACATTCAAGGAAGCTTACTCGTATTTCAAATTTGCTTTTGCTCTCCTGTATTACAAAAATCTAGATTCTGTTCCCACAAACGTGGCTGGGATAATTAGCTAGCAAAATTCTCCATGACAGAAAGACCCTACTATGAAAGTATTTATGTAAGCAATAGGTTGCACCCAATACATTACATCTGGGCAGGAAGAGAGCGAAGACACTAAAATGAAATTATTACATGCTAATAAAGAAGAGGAGGTTTGCAGGGAATGGATATTTCTGGGGACTGATAACTGTCTAGTAAAAGCTTCACCTCTCAATTAATCCATGAAAAATTCATTAGCATTGGACATTATTTATAGGCCTCTGTTAACTCAGCTGGCCTTAGTCCAATTCAAGTGGACAAAGAAAACCAAAAATCAAGTCAATGGGACGAGCGTAAGTAGACCCCCATAGCAGGAGTTATGATCCGATGTAACCCAAATTACCACCTCAGCCTCAGGTACCTCATTATCCAAAATCCATCTCAGACATGCTGGTAGGTTAGCACACAGAAGCGTGGCTTATGAAGGCTCAGAAAATTTATATAAATTTATTTAAAAAACTGAACGGCTTTTTCTGCTATTTTCAACTACTTTCTCACTACTTTTTAAATTATGAGTATGTGCCCAACAAATACATTTAACAAAATGTTTCCAAGCACCACTGTATTCCAAAGGCTCTTATTCTCCAATAAAAATTTTTTACTCCTGTGCACAACCACATGAATATGGCTCTATTAAGAAATGTGAGATGCATTGTATCTTAAATCCATGAGACACTAAAAAATGAGCTAACAAAATTTTTCTAAATAACACACCATACTTGAAAGTCTTGGCTCAGGAAAAGAGATGCCCATCCAATGGACTACAAGCAGATCACTTCCTGTCTAGCTTTGTAGCTTGCCAATCCAGTTCAAAGTCATTTTAAATAATAGTCTTGCCTTCCCCTGCTGCAGACAACAGGGTAATATCTTGGCATCCTCATTAAAAAACGTAACCATGGACCAACTGATAGAAAGTTGTTTACTATCAGTCCCTTTCTTCTTACCTTCTTAAAGAATGCTGCAGGTGCCATTTCAGCTCCATTGAGAGTTCTTAAGAGAAACATTGGCCAAGAAGACGCATTCATCTGGAACCCTGAGTAAGAAATAAATTATTTGTATATAATAGCTCTTTCAGGTCATAAAATAAAACA
Source organism: Ibidorhyncha struthersii (assembly GCA_013398815.1). Lineage (NCBI taxonomy): Eukaryota > Metazoa > Chordata > Aves > Charadriiformes > Charadriidae > Ibidorhyncha > Ibidorhyncha struthersii. The sequence continues at coordinate 483,719 of VZSZ01007047.1, read as the reverse complement.
TGAGGAGAAGGATATAAAGTCTGCTTTACTAATGCCTCATTCCCTCGATTTTGGAATTGGCCAAAATTAAAGTAGCCAAGAAGGAACAGACAGGGTCACTGTTGGTGCAGAAAGCTGTGCAATGCCTTTCCATTCTGAGTGACTTGCCTGCAGAATCACTCATCATAATTTGTGACTTTACAGATAAATGTCTAGGACTTAATGACGTTCTAGTACAGATCATCCAGCTGTCCCATACAGTCCCTGGTTTAGTGGAACTTCGCCAGCACAAGCGCCTAACTTACTTTTCAGGGCTGCTTTTTGCTCTCATTTTAAACCAACATTCTCTGCTTCAGCTTCTCTCATTTATTGAGGAGATGATACCTTTTTATTTTCAAGACTCTTGTAATTCTTTCACCAGACCATAGCCAAAAAAAAAAGAACAATCAGTTTCTTCTCCCTTCCCCATTAAAATAACTAACTAACTAAATAAATAGCCTTAAAAACCAACCAACACATAACAGGGAAAAACAAAAATACAATTATTTTAATAAATGCATATATCACATTGGAAAACATAAACTGGAAGATATTTCTACTTTAACATTCTTCATTAACAAGTGAATAAAAAGCACAAACAATAATCAAATTTGTTTAGATGAACTACCTTATTCAAGCAGAACAAAGGTCTGGCTGGAAACATTCTCATTCCAGATAATCTTCCCTCAGAATCAACTACTTTCCAGTTAAAAAAACAAAACAAAACAAAAATCCCTTTTGCTTTCTTTGCTTTCCAAATGGATGTTTCAAAGTAATGAGTAAGATAACAGACATAGTCGACATTTTTTCTGCATCTTTAGCAGCTATATGTCTGGCACAGTTCTACAGAAAAACAGACATAATAGAGCAAATTGGAAGGTTTTCCACAAAGCAAATAGTACCAGAATCTGCCAGGAACTGATGAGTTCTCTCATAACCGAGCCTCAACGATTCTCTTAAAAAAATAGAACTAGAAAGATTTAACACATTTGCAATTCTTAATCAGTTAAATGATTAAGTCATCTAAAGTCATCTAAGTCATCTAAAATTCTTCAACTTATAGCTTTAAGCTATCTTCACTTGAATAAACAGTTTTCAAGTTGGAACTACTTATGCAAAAGCATATGAAAACAAAACTCACGTCTGAGAAACAGCGACATAATTTGTGGACTGCTGAGCAGCTTATCAGTCCTGGTTTGATACCAGAGTCTTTACAAAATCGAAACATGTGTGGTTACTGAAACACAGTATTCCTAACCAGCTAGCCCAGAAAAGACATATATGCAAGACAGAGGAATGACAACTAAATAAGTTTCAGTTAACTTCATTTAGCTTCATTCATCCTGGTAGAACCAGAGAAAACATTATCCTCAACATAATTTGTTGAGAACACTAAACTCTCAACAACAAAAAAGCTCACCTATGAAAAACAGAGGCTGGAACAGGAACCCTTTGCTACATTAATCACTTTCTCAAAACCCTTATGTAATGTGCATAATTAAACCTATGTAAAAATCAGGTAGGAGGGACTATTTTAGCTTGTTATTATGAAAGATGCAGACATTAGTATCCAGAAGGTTCTCTACTACTCAGGAGAAAAAAAAAAAAAAAAATCAGTTGCTTAAATGTCTAACAGGAGGTAATTATACACCCAATTAGCTCCCAGCTTTGTCCAGGAACAGGATGCTGTAAAACTGCCAAAAAGGCTTTTTCAAAAATTTATCTAGGTACGCCAGAATGTTTGAGTGCTGGAATTTAGCCTATCTCTAGAAAAATCTAGGGCAGGAGGGACAAAATAATGGCAGTCACATTCTTTTCTGAATAACCAGCAATTGTTCAGAGGGCAGGCAAACTTACATGCCTGGGTGCAGGGAAACAGCTGCTTGTTAGGTGCTGCACTACAAGCAGCCTGGCCATATAGGAGTAAGAAACAGTAGCGGAAGAGAAGCCATCAACCTTTCTACTGACGAATGTGGAAAGTTTCTCTTCTTAACGGATCGACTGCCCCCATTATACATAACTGGAATTGTTTTATTCATCAGACTGGTTTAGAAACACTTTTAGAAAAGCAGTACGCTCCTGAACTGAAGCCATGCATTTAACGCTGTACATAGGTGTAGCTGAAGGAATAGGTATACTCTTCTCTACTACAACCCTCTTTCATATTAGTATCTCTGCATTCATTCTACAAGGTTGTACCAAGAACTTCGGAGAGCTTAAACTGAGTAACTTCTCAGAAAAAAAAAAAAAAAAGAATCTTTTTCCCCAGCTGTCAAGAATCTCCCGTGCTTTCATTCAAAACCTCTATAGATCCATGGGAAAGAAGGAAAAAAGCCCTTCTGGGCTCAAACTGTATCTATCTATCCCAAATAATATTATTCTAGGCTGGCACTGTGGTTGCACTGCTTTTCTTGTGTTTATAAAGCAGCACAAAAATCTACCCATCCAATCTACGTGAAGTGTCTTCATAGTTATGTCAACTCCTGTGTCTGCCCCTCTAGAAGTGAATCAAGTTTCATACTGTAGTGAAATGATACTCTTCACTTTATCTTTCAACAGCAGAACTGAAAGTTGTTAACAAGTTGGGATGACAAGTTTTTTGAGAGTCTACTAAGAGAAAGCATACCTATCTTCACTAAATCTCTGATGAGAAATCTGTAAGAGTTACTGATGACACCAAACCAGAAGTAGGTTTATAATAAGATGGGAAACCAGCAGTAACCAATTTCTGCTTACAGTTCATTTCTTATACTAAGAATGTTATTTCTTGCATCTTCTAAAAATTACAGAAGACAGCAGGTTAACAGGGGAGAGGGTGTTGCTGTTGTGAGGGGCTTGGGGGGGGTGTTATGAAATTTTGATCATTATTTTTCCTCCTTTTTAAAAGCAGAACTATTTTCAGACCAATGTGGAAAATGCATTTCTTTAAAGATTTCCACATCTAGATGTTTAAGCTATAACAAATATGGTACAAGAATGCAGATCTAAATATACAGGTTAATCACAGCTAAGAAAGGTATTATCACACTTTATTACCCCCAGCACTTAGTCAAAGTTACCTCTGACTACTCATCATATAGCAAGGAATTCCTTTGTACAGTTCCCCATTTAATACACTTCCTCAATAAAACTAAGCCCAAGCACTATTTCTCAATTTGGGGAAACAGATGTTGTCACCCATATTGCTCAGGGAAGGCAAAAGAAATTCTGCAGACTATTTCGAAGCATAGGAAAGCTACACCTTGTTCACAACCATTCATCGTGCTCACAAACTAGTCATGACAAACTGATCAGAAGTCCCCCAACACGTGTCGATTTGAGGAGATGATAATCACATGCAATATACTGCAGTTTGCTAAAGCTCTGGAGTGCTATTTTTCCTGCCTCTGCTGTAATATCGTCGTTAAGCCCCCCTATGCTGCCTTTCCCAGACCACAACCGACTTTGTCAGCGCCCTAGAAAACATTCAGACTGTCCTGAGCTTGATGCCCCTCCTGCAGCCCAGCAGAGCATTGCACAGGTCTGTTAACAGCGAGCGCCTTCTAGTGGGCTGCTCTGATTTACTGAAGAGGAAAAAGGCAAGTCAGCTTTCCCCAGTTCTTACTAAAGTCCACTAAAAGCAGCATGCACAGCACCAAGCAAGATGTTGCATCCATACACACTCTGGGTGTGCACCAGCGAACATTTTTAGAATGGGCGCATGACAGTTTATCTCATCATTAAGAAAGTTGTCAGACACTCCCATTTAATACTAAGGGTCTATTAAAAAAACAAAAGAACTCAAATTAATTATTCTGTTCATTCTTATATCAAAAGAATCCAAAAGGAAGAAAAAGCCACAATTCACTTACCCTGAATCAGTTTGGTTACCTCTTTTTTCAATTAAATAATGGTTTGGTGAAATGTTAGTACCATTGAATTTGCAAAGACAAAAAGGTAAAATCGACTTAATGAAAGCAATACTCCACACACATTAGTTCAGAAGCTTTGTTTCTTACCAAGCGGAGGCTGGAGCATGCCCCCTTTCTTTTCACAGGTCCCAATGGGCTGTATGTCTGAGGAATCCACAAGCCTCCAAAAATCATTTTTGTTGTCACTTCCATCCAGCCGCAACCTTAGCCTGGCACCAGTGATTCCAATTACTGTGGCTATACAAACCGAGGTAACATTGCGAGGATCATGGGCTTCCAGTTTCATGCCAACTTTGAAATCATTCGTAGGTGGAATTCTAGACTACAGTAAAAGGTAGAAGACTTTTTCTTATTGTTGTTAGTATTGCTAAATTTACTAGCCAGTTCAATATACCGCTTTCATTCATCCAAACAAGTGATTAAATTCCATGATTCCATTAATGTGCTCTAGGCAATCCTGCTTTAGCAGGGGAGTTGGACTAGATCTCTAGAGGTCCCCTCCAACTCTGAAAATTCCGTGATTCCATGAAACATATCATATAAATGGCAAATATAAAGAAGCCTTTGAACTTTGAGTGTTTAGCAGCAAGTCAGAAATGGCAGCTGGATAACTACCAACAGCTACTATTTCAGATACTTGATGTTCCTACTGCATAAACATGACTGATTTCTAAAGATAAACACTACTAAGAAGTGTAACAAGGGAATCCTGATGAAAATATGAACATAAAGATGGGGTAGCAGTAAAGTGAAGGTAAAACAAGGACATCAGGAAACATGACATTCGACTCAAAAAAGAAACCAAACCAACCCAAGAAAAGAAAAAAAAAAAAACAACCCAAACCAAAACCCAACACCCACAAGATTTATTAGCTTTCAATTCAAAAGAAAGTTACTCTGATTATAGTAGTATTTTGGAAATTTCAGCAAAATTTGGACACTATTGCACGAGGCACTACAAAAGTTCAAGGCAAGAAAGAGTTTCCACATCAAAAGAAAGCTCACAATACAAAGAAAGAAGAGACAAAAAGGAGTTAGCATTAACTGCATTTTACAGAAAGAAAAAAGACAGTCCTAAAGTCACATAAAACTTTCTCTGCTAAGACAAAAAATTGCAGCTTGTGCTTATTCATAGAGAACTGAATACATTCATACACATACAATGAAAAGCCAATTGAATTAGCAGACATTAGATTTTTTTGAAAAAGACTGGCACGGGGAAAAGAAACATGACGAATGCAACTTGGGTCTTTGAGCAGAACTTTTTGTCACAAGCTGAAGATGAACAGGAGAGAAGGAGAATATTTTTTTACTCGTGTATCAGCACACTACTGGCAGAGACCAACTGGATCGCAGTCTGATTACTTGCCTACTGTAGCCCTGCAGGCAATAACATCATCTAACGACAGGTAATAACTTTGTATTAACACCAACTGGGACTGAATGCCTCACCTAATTGTGTAGAAAGATTATGCCAGAAACTCACTGTTCTCTTTAGATGTCTCCACATTTTCAGCCTAAATTTATTCATGGAAATTTTTGCCAACAGTGTCATTTAACTTAAATTATTTCTGTAACTCTGCAAATAATAACAAAATCTATAGTTCATTTACAGAGTATTTACTGTATTTACAGTGTATTTACCCAACGCCTTCTCAGTACTCTTTCAACAAGTTAAATAAGCCAAGCACTGAGGTTTCTTCTAGGAGAGGATGACTATTCTCTTATCACCCTGAAAGCCCTTTTCTGCAACTCTTCCAGTGCAAAGCTGCTCTTGAACACAGATACTGAGAACTGTAGGCAGCCTTCCCGTGACATTTAAACCCAGTAGCTATCCTATACAGACTAACACAAACTGAATCCTAATATGTGAGGCAGGTAGGAAAAAAAAACCCCAAACCATGGGCATTCACGCTCACAAGATTCCTATGTCCCTTCTCCCGCCTGCCTGACCAGGTCAGGTGGGGATCCCATAGTAAGTAGATAAGGGTGCACTTACCTGTCTGAGTACACAGGAAAAGGCTGAAGAAATCTGCTGCTGCAACAAGTGCTAGTGATATTTTGCCTCCACCATATTTAATTTTTTAATATATGCCTTGCTCTATGTGCTATGGTGTGCAGGTGCCCTATTTGCAACACACCTTAAATCAACAGCATGAGCGTTGGAGAAGCCTAAGCCCAAAAAACAAAGAGGCGACCAATATTCAGTGAACACTGAGTGTAGCATCTGCCAATGCTGCATTTAGACATCAGGCTGTCTGAAAGGGGAGCCTGAGCATATTAAATTTAAAGGGCAATTCAATTTCAAGATATTGCTTGTCAAGCTGTTAATTTCTACAACCATGGAAGGCAACTGAAATTGAGGAGTTTGATTATTTGTTAGTAGAAAAGGTGAGCTTGTTTGAATACCAACAACTCATGGCATTCTACTAAAAAGGTAACTACTCCATGCCAGTCCATCCTTACATCAAACTAACAAATCCCCACTCAGTAACAGCCACCGTCTAAGCTCTCTTCACAGAATCACAGAATCACAGAATAGTCAGGGTTGGAAGGGACCTCTGGAGATCATCTAGTCCAACCCCCCCGCCAGAGCAGGGTCATCTACAACAGGTTGCACAGGACAGCGTCCAGGCGGGTTTTGACTGTCTCCAGAGTGGGAGACTCCACAACCTCTCTGGGCAGCCTGTTCCAGTGCTCCACCACCCTCAAAGTAAAGAAGTTCCTCCTCATGTTCAAACCACAATGGACTGAGCTTTTTTATTTAAAATTTTAAACTGCTTGAAAAAATGTTTCAGGGTGAAAGGGATGCAGAATGCATTGAAATTTTAGGTAGTAATTAAAAACAACTCAGAGTAATAGATAAAATACCTTCTAAATTAAAATAAATACTTTAATCAATTTCCATTAGCTGTCTGTGCCTGTATCTTAATTTATGGTAGAGGCTTTAATTTATTGCTCCCCAGATCATTTTTAATTACTACAAAATTTAAACTTTGTAGAACTCTCACAGGTCACAAATTCTGGATATAATTTTCAAATTATGCTTCTCTCTGCTATGGGTTTTCTGGCTGGCCACAGCAGTGTGTTTCTTTGCATTACACAGAGTGATAATGACACATATAATTCGTGTGTAACCCAATAAAAGTCAAATTAGTCCTACACAAAGCTCAAGCACTTTAGTTTCTAAAATCTGCAAACATTATGTAATGAAAGGAGCTAGCTCTGCACTAATTAACATTGCGTATCACTTTCTACTTAAAGGTCAACTCCTAGAAAAACTGGAAGTCTGCATATGTAAATTGTTTTGAAATTTGCTATGCACAGAAACTAAAGCTCTTCTTTCCAACCCACACACTCCTTAAGCAATCCAGGTCACCTAGATTTATCGATCTCAGTCAATGCATGTCACTTAAGTGACTGCATTTAAGGTGTTACTTGGTTGTTCAGTTTGGACCTTCTGAGCATTAGGAGGGAAGAGGAAGATGCAAGAAAGGCAGAAGGAAAGGCTTCTGAGCAGCTTTCTGCAGTAGTTACATCTTTTGGGAGCATACGCTCTGGTCATGGTGGTCTATGGTCTACGAGTATGGTGTTAACCTCAAAACAACCAAGGGATACGCTACTGCCCTCTGCCTCTACCCAAGCAGAATTTGGGCTCTCTTCCTTGAGCTGGCATCCGCTACAAAAAAGATACTGCAGAATTAATTTCTGAAGCTCCACCCAAACAGAAGTATGGACACTGCTATTCTTAGCCATATCTCATTGAAAGCAGCACGGAGGGGCTTTTTGTCCTTTATCCTCATCTCTGAAGAGCAAGCTGAGATTCAAGATCTAGTACAAGGAAATGCTACTACCTGCATTTCTCTCTCCCTGTTCTCCATTCCTGCAACTACTTCAGATCCACTGAGTGACTCTTCCTCTCCTCCTCAGACTATTCTGTTCATGTTGCTTTTTGTTTGGTCCCCACTGGAGGCCAGTATCATTTACAGTACCATCAGACTACCAACAAACCCTAGAAAATTCATTTCTGAACATGTCCAATCCACTAAACTAGACATACACCGCTTGTCACAGCTATTATAGTTCGATCAACCTAACTATCCAATTCCTTCAGCATCTATCTTCCTAACGCACTGAAGGCATACAGACCAAAACTCATCCTATGTAACTTTATGCAGCTAAGATACTACTCAGCCTGGGAAAATACTGCCCCCCAGCTCCCTCTATGGAGAGAAAGATGCCTGCAGAGATTGACTCAGTCTCCAGAGGGCTGAATAACTGGAGGTTATTAACTCACATAAGACGGTAGATTTAAATTGCATCTGCAAATACGTATCAATCAATCGGGCAGGGGGGAAGTCAAACTTGTAGGGCACAATGTAAAACAAAATAGTTCATTGAACACCCTTTGTTATAAATCCAGTATTTCCTTTGTATTCCCATATATTCCCCTTGATTTGTTGGATTGGGTTTTTTTTAAACTTGAATACCTGTTACTCCTTAGGAAAAATCACCCTGCTCAGAAAGAGACAAAATTCAACATGTTTAAGAGATCCAGAAAAGAAGTGATGAATAAACTCTACTACACACACACATACATCTTATAGCTAGACAGAATTGAAACGACTTTCAGAAATGGGGCGGGAGAAAGGCTCCTCTGACGATCAGCCAAATTTTAATTCTCACTAAAACCATGATACTTCTAAGATCATTGAAAAAAGTGGAAAATATTTTTGAACTCTGATAAGACTATCTGTTTTCATTAAATAGTCTTTTTTTTAAAAGAAAACAGAGTCCAAAGCTACAATTTTAATGTAACCCTCAAAGTTTGGCTTGAGGCAGAAACCAAGAATGAAAAACTTTAGTAGCTAACATCTACCAAAACTGTAAGCTACTGATAACTAGAGATCTAAAGAAGTCAAATGGGAAGTTTGCATTCAGTCTAAACATAAAAGTTGCTCTAGGATCACCCTGTAAGATGCATACATACACACCCACATGCAGAATAGTATCTAGCATACCTGTCTGAAACAATGTAGAGGGGCAGCTACTGATTCAGTCTCTTTCAGATAATCATCCCAATTAAACTGTTCTGGAAGACAAAATAAAAAAAAACAACATACAGACAGTTTTTAAAGGGAATTCAAATTAAAAGGGGGGTTGGGGAAAGAAAGGGACAGAAAAACCCAAGTATCTTGTCGAATACTTTTTTTTTCAAGAACAGGATTACTCTCAAATAGAAACTCCACCTTTGGAAAACATGCAAACCTTGAAGTAGCTTTAAAAGTACCGTTAATTCATAGGAGCAATCACACAATAGGCAAAACCAACATAAAACTCCCCCAAACACTTTTTTTTGTGTGCTTCACATACAAAGATACAAGTCATGATATCTAGATTCAATTAACTGCATAAGGACCTCCCAAGCATCCTTGCACAAATCTCATTAGCCTTTCTGTATCTTAGTTCCCTAACAGCAGGACTGATACGATAACCTCATAGGAGTACTGAGATTATGTATGTTGGAAGACAGACACACAGATTCTGTTGAAATGTATGTTGAGAATACTATCCCCAGTCCACTAGAAAGCAAAGGATTAGCACAGCCTTCCAACTGCATCTTTGTCTCTTTTCATCTGAAGCCTGATAAAGGTTTCTTTTTGTAGGATAAATATTATGGCAGTGTTTAGCAACAGAATCTTGGTATTTTTTCCAGTGTTAACATTGGCATTGTTTATGTGCATGGATGAGTGTATTCTGTATTTGATTTAATCAGTGTTATCAGTTTTGCATGAATGGAACAGCATGAAGTACTAACATCAAAGATGTAAGCAAGCACTACTTAATACAAAGCACAAGAGAAAAACTACAATGGCACAGCTAATGTTTTTGTTCCTACATTATCTAGAGTGAGCTCTTTTGCTTATTTTTCTTGTTAGGATAGCCGGCATCATTCTGATGTTCCTGAAGAGTAAATCACCCATGAACCCCAAAACGATGCAGTGATGCCACCCAGTGGCTCAGCAGCAGCCATTCACATGGCCTATAGCAAAATCCTTGGTGATGATGGAGAGACCGCACCGGGTTTATCAGTAATCCTTCCAAAAACGCTACTGCGCACAGTTAAACACATTTCTGCAATTTTCAGGAGAGAGGAAAAGCAAAGAAACAATCAGAAAATGGCAGCGTTTTCCGGCACTTGCACAGGGCTTCTCTGAAGGATGTATGGTGGCTCGAACCCAGTCTGCCTGCTTTAGCACAGCATTTAGTTGAAAATACACAGTGCTTCAAGCAGAAGATAACTGCCCCCCTGGCCTGATGAAATCCTCTTTTTTTGGCATAAAAGACTCGAAAGGGTATGAATGATTTGTCCCTGGCACTGCAGAGGGCATGTGGTTGTTAGCTATGTAACAAGTCAGTAAAATCCCAGAAGCTGTTAATTTGGTGGTCCGAACCATATGTAGGCTGGTCACAAATACGTTTCCATACAACATCTTGGAAGTCCGCCTATTTTGGAATGAAAATTTTGTTCACACATTTATACAATCACATTGATTTTTTTATTACTCATAAAAGGCAGGGTACATTAACTTAAGCATATGTTAGATATTTGTATTTTAGGAAGGCATGCTCAGGAAATGGCTCTTCAGAGCTTTCTCCAGAAAGTAGCATCCAGATCCATTGCTCTTTTCATTGACAGGCCAAGGAGGCTGCAAAAATTAAATATGATGAACTACTAGCAAAGTTTCATCTTATAAAAATTCTTCTACCACTTCAGGTTGACCTCTGATTTTAAAATTAAAAAATAAAAAAAAATCTTGTTTTTTAATCAGAGCTTACCTTAGTAAACTTTATAGTACCCAAGTCAATAAAATTAAACCTAGCAAAAAGAAAATGTTAGCTATGTCCCAGCTGTCTCGGATCTAACATGATGTAAAAGCTGTAACTGTGAATCATAGCATCTCTGTGTCAAGGACCATATAACACAGATACTTCAGAGACAGCACCTTTCACCAGGAGAAACCCCCACTCATCCCCCCCAACAAAATTATCTCCATATACCAGTATTTCTCAAGTGATCCCAATTGTTATAACAGGACTGTAAATTTTGTGGAATGACCCAAAAGTACAGAGGGAAAACAAAGAGTTGGGTTTTTTTTTCCAGGGAGCATGTACTAGTAAGACACATAAGATAACACAAGCAGCCAGCTGCAGAAAAAGTGAAGAAGAAAAAAAACATTGCCTGTCTCTTCGCTTTAAATCCTGGCTATCAAAACCTCTTTCATCAGGCAGAAATGACCTGAAGTTTAAATTAGAACCTCTCTACTTATGAAGATATGCTGTATTAAATTAATGCCAAGCTCTCAGAGATGGTGCTAATTATAATTTAATTACTGCAGTCATTGAACTAGGAGATGAATATATGTTTGCAATATGTAAGATGCATATCTAGGAAGATAATCACATTGAAAATAAGTCTCTATACAAAAAGCTTCTTTGTATTCTCAGTGTGCACAGGTAAAGAAGCAGTTGTTTTATATATATTTCTAATTCTAAAGCCCCTGTAAACATGCAACTTCTGAGAAACAGAAATTCTTAAGAAAATTAGCTCGCACTAAATGATTTAACATGCATTTCTCTTCCCACTCAAACCTGCAGGCTGAATTAAACAGTTTAAGAAAACCCATTATGCAACAAGCACCACTCGATAACCCACCAGCAAAGTTAAAACTAGAAAGAGAAAGAAATTTTTATGGCATATACTGGGAAAAGGAAAAAAAAAACCCACACCAGAAGGTAACTAGGACCTTCTGTAAAAAAATGAAACAGTTTGTAACCAACACAGGCATGAGACTCTAAAACAGTGAGCAAAGATAATCAGCATGGGCAAACAGCCTGACTAATTTAAAAATGGAGGAAATAAGTTTATGTTATAGTTGCCTGTATTACTGGCAATGACACATGGGTCAACGACCCTTGATGTTCTCTGCAGTGCTGTATCACTTCTTGTCAAACCTGCCAATCACAAAGTAACTCAAGCTAAAAAGGACCCCAGGAGGTCTCTAGTTCAGCCTCCTGCTGCTCCAGAGTTCCATCACCCTCAATGTGAAGATTTTTTTCCTTCCATCAAGCAGGAATTTCTCAGGCTCCAGTCAGTATTTGTTGCTTCTCTTCCTTCCACTGTGCCTCTGAGAGGAGCCTGGCTCTGTCCCCTCCACAGCTGCCTGTCAGGTAATTGAAGACAGCAAGATGACCTCCCATAAGCTCTCTTCTTTTGGCTGAAGAAACCATTTTTCTGGTTTTAGTACCAGTTTTCTGCTTACAGCTTGCACTCCGTCTCCGTCATTTTTCTGGTGGACTGCCAGCTGGCTTGCTCCAGTACAGCAGTGTCTTTCTTGTACTGGGAAGCTCAAAACTGAACAGAGTACTCCAGATACGGTCTTACAAATACCCAAAAGACGCAAATCCCTTCTCTCGGCCTGCTGCCTCCTGCTTTCCTAATACGTCTCGGTATGCAGTTGACGTCTTTCGCCGCAAGAGCACACTGCTGGCCCACGCTCAGCTTGCTGCCTGCCAGGACTCCTGAGCCTTTCTGCAGAACTGCTTTGCAGGCAGCCAGCTTCCCGCCTGGGATGCTGCAGGGCTCCAGGCTGCCCAGGCACAGGACCCTCCATTTGCCTTTGAATCTGATGGGGCTCCCGTCAGGCCGTTCCTCTTGCATAGGGAGGTCCACCTGAAGAGCAGCCCTGTCTTCCAGCCACTTCTCCCAGGTGGATGTTGCCCACAAACTAGCTGACAGTGCATTCTGTCCAGTCGTCCCCATCTGTCAGCAAGGCATAAAATAGCATCAGCCCTAGAACTGACCTCTGAGAAATGCCACTAGCTGCCAGGTGGACCTTGTACTTCTCATCAAAAACCTTTCCGTCTGGTAGTCCAGTCAGTTTTCCATCCACCTATCCCAACCACATCTCACCAGTTTGGCTGAAAGGACACTACAGAAACCATACAGAGTGCCTTGCTACAGCTGAGATGAACAACATCCACTGCTTTCCCCTTGTTTACAGAATCAGTCATCACAAAAGGCAATCAGTCACACATCAAACTTGGCAATCCATCTCAGCCGCTCTTAACTCCATCTTTGTCCTTTTGATGCGAGAGTCCTGATTTCAGGTTTTTACAGCAACATTCTAGTTGCTTGGAAGTGGCTTCAAGGAGGATTTTCTCCACAGTCTTCCTGAAAATTGAGGTCAGGCAGGCCAGCCTATAATTCCCCCAGTGCTCCCTTCTTGTCCTTCTTGACACTGAGCATACTGTTTGTCCTTTTCCAGTCACCATGAAACTTGCCCCATCACTATGACCTCTCCAAAATGAGAGAGAGTCCTCACAGTGACATCAGTCAACTACCTCAACACCCTTGGAGGCAACCCATCTGCTCCCATCAATATGTGAATACCCAGTTTGCTGAAGTGCTCCCTGTCGTCTTCTACTGTACATAATGCTTCAGTTTAATTGTTTTAAAACTTTGACTTAAACCAAACTGAAGATTTAAACTATGAGTTAAGTGTCACTTGTAGATAGTTAAGAATTTAAGGTCCTGGTTTATTCAGGTCAGTTTAATAGAGTATTAACATAGCCTAAACACTGTTTAAGCAGACGGAGCACCTCGTGTCTTCTCATCTCATCCCTAGGTTCCCTTGGCATGCATCTGAGACTTTTGACAGAAAGATGTATCTTTTTTAGTCTTCATCCCATAATCTCTGTCAAAGATGGGGTTTCCGTTTAATTACGGTTTATATACTCTTGCAAACGTAGTAGTTTGTGTAAGGTATCTCATACCCTGCTTTATACCTTGTACCTCCTTCTATATGTTGTAATCATTCAATCAGAATTTTTCTCCTCCTCCTCCTGTCTTTCTCTACCTACTTTAGTCTATTTTTACACCTGTTTGTCTCAAATCTCTGTATCTCACATCCTCTTCAGCTTTTCCTACCATACCTCCCTGAAAACTCTGGAGTTTTCCTGGATGCTCGCCCATAGCATTGTAAGGCATCCTTCTTCATCCATCATCAAGAGGGTCCTCCTTCCTTGCCACCAACAAGCAACAACACAGGATAAAAATTATAATCTCATCTATAGAAAATCAGAGATCTTGCATGATCTTCAGCAAGGCACTTCTGTCTAAGTGTCTGACAGAGCTGAGCCTAGATTTCATGAGTAAATTCAGTGCTCAGACACTAAATTAAGAGCATAGTCCTAAGTGGAAGAACACAGATGACAGACTAAGGCTTGCCTGCTTAGTACTGCTTCTCCACAACACTTTTTCAACAACTTGGTCTCTACTGAAGGAGCAGGCAGGGACAATTTCCAGTGACTCACAAAATATGGTTATCTTATCCACACATGAAAAGCACTTTGCTGGTGGGGGAGCATCTTATGGGGCTCCATCTTTCATGTCAGACATTATTTTAGAACTCCAACATGCTGAGTCCAGTTTGACTGGAGCTCCTTTTACACTGTAGAAGAGGGAAAACAAGCCACAAATACACTTGCTTTCCTGTCTCATAGTAACATGGAAGAAAAATAAAGATCACTGCTAGGATCCCAAGAAATGGAAGAATTAAGTCTGGCCAATATAACAGCAGAAAGCTGTACTATGGCTGGTGGTTAACAGGGTATCATATCTTTTATGCAAAGTCATCACCTCAACTACCCAGCTACCATGGTAGTATCTCAGGATGTTTGGTCAGTGACTACACTACTTAAGGAACTCTTCCACTGGTACCCACGAAAAGCTCTGGACCAGACCATCTATTAGGAGTCAGAGGGCATCGGAATGTAGGCAGAGTGAGAGTTTAAGTAATCCAGTGACATTTTATCAAGAATTAACTAACAACAACCAAAGACATTTTCTACTTCGGTCAACAGTATTCGTGACATTTCTTACTGCCCCAAATTCAAGCAACCAACATGAACATATGAAGGGTATATAAGTATGCTGCTGCCCTCTCACTGCAGCCCACAAAAGCTAAACTGCCAGCAATTGCATGTATATGCTGCACTATGGCACCTGTTGAGGATAGCAGAAGCTAAGTTTGATATGAAGCTGGATCATTTCTGGCAAGTGTGTAGTTTCCTCAGTTTATTATAAAAAAAAACACAGTTGACTTGAAAACAGAATTTCTTTAAAATAAAATTAGAATCACAGGCAATTTAATCCAGTTAGTAATCAAAAAAACTCAGGCTATTAAACTGAAAATCCTTTCTTTGGCATCAGAAAACACTTTAAGGAAAGAGAAGATAACTGCAGCAGAAAAGGCATGAAAGAGGGAAATCCATGATGAGAACAACAGACAAATCAGTAATGGTCTAAAAAAATTAATGTTTACGCAGCATCTTTGATTATATATACAAAAAAGTACTTGTCTTGGCATGTAAAACTATCAAGCTCAAGTCAAGCAGTTTCAACCATAATTTTCTATACCAAAACATACTTTCCTAACAGAGTTAGACAAAAGCAATGGTATCTTTTTAACTACCCACCAGTAATAGCCAAAGAGATTGAAAAAAGAAAAAAAAAGCCTCAGGAGATAGTACAATCCAAATATATAATTTTTCTTTTAGGGTACCTTAACTAATAACCTGACAGCTGCAATACCTACCACTTTTTAAAGACGGGTTGTTTGCCTGCTGATTCTTTCCATCTTTCTCTTTTTTAATATTCTTTGAATCTAAAAGACAAGATTCCATTACATAATAAATGTAATATTCACATCATAATGATGTCCAGCATAACACAGAAGGCTTTCAAACAATACAGAATGTTTTGTTCCCAATACTGACTTTCTTTTACTCATTTCCATGCATAATCAAAAAGGTATTTGTACTTGAAACACTACACTATTTTTCTTTCAAAATATATTGAGAAGTACAGCATGAAAAAGCAGAGCTTTTGACTACTTTATATTACATTATCAGAATAAATCTAGTTGGAGAAAATGTAGTATTAGCTCCACAAAGAGCAATCCTGTCCTAATTTTTAACAGCTTTACTCAACCTACACGCAATTTGAGATCCTCAACATCACTAGATCTTTTTAAATCTTGTCTAGACCACTCTAAAGTGAGAAACAAGAAAAAAAAAAAAAACAAAAACACCCTAAAAGCATATTTCTTAGTTAAAGATTCCATTCTATATTTAGATTCTTCAATACTCAAATGCAAGCAACTATCTCAGTGCACGTGTCAGTTATTTGAAAATATCATTCAGAAGAATCTGCCTTCTCTATCATTCATCTCTACACACATGCAGAAAGGAGTCTGTCATATCCCATTTTTGCCGGACTTCAGCATGTATGAGAGACTGGGAGGTTAGAATAGAAAAGACTGAGGGAGTCAGTCCCACTCGTTCCTTTTAGTCTTTAAAATATGTTGGCTTGGTGACCTGCTTTTGACACTCATGGACTCAAGGGCAATTCAAATATGACACTGAGCTGGCAACCAAAATGCAACTACGTTTTCAGATTTTAAAAGGTGAAGAAGCTCTGCGTGGCTGAACAACTCTCTCTGCTTGCAAACTCCTCAGCACCAGGAATGGGGCTGCTCCTCTGGGAAGTCACATGCCTCAGCTCACACCTTGGGTCATCCCAGTTAGCCTGAACTGTGACAGGTGAAGAGGTGGCTCACTTGTACCAAAAGATTGTGTTGGTAGCCGATTCCTGTATTCACTTGCACTTAAGTCTTTAGCTATTGATTGGCTTGTGCTTGAAATAAAAACACTCCTAAGCTAGAATAAGAAGCATCTGGTGATCAGAAACACTTGAGATACAATTAGGTTTTGTGCAGCACAGATTAAGCCCAAATAGTGTTTCTCTTTTGTGTTTTCTCTAAGTATGGCTTTTCTTGAAACAGAGAGTACTGACGAACAACATGTGACATTCATCATTTCCATCCCACTTCTTTCATTATTTGTTGAGGAATTGCCATGTACAGCAAGAGCTGAATCATGACAATCTTCTGTCATCAACCCCACAATTCTCCCCCATCGGCCAGTGAGGAGAAGATAAGCCATCTCCATGGCTCTGTGCTGGCTAGGATGTGGTGCTTCTTTGGCCAGGGCCCCCGCACTTTCCAGGTCCCCCTCGGGGGCGGCCAGGCAGGGCCTCACCAGCCAGGGCCACCCCACAGATGCAGCCAGGAGCTACCCTGGGGGGGGCACCCTCCCTGGGGACAGGTCGAGGCTGGGACAGGACATGGGCCTATGGGTGGGCCCAGCTCAGTGGGGCCCATGGCCGGGCAGGGGAGGGCTATGGGGAGCTGGAGACTGGCCCTGTTCTGGCATTGCTGGGGCAGGAGATGATGGCCCAGGAGGGTGACATGAGGTCCTGGGCCCTGGGCAGGACCGGGGGAGGCCCCAGGTAAAGGTGGTCAGGGCCATTAAAGCCTATTAGTGTACTCAGGGCCAAGACACCTTCCAAGAATAACCCAGACTCCACAGTCCTAGAAAACATACCTACAGCTACATACCTGATCAAAATATGCTGCAAAAATATCACCTGTTTCTCCTAAAGCAGATAGGGGGAGTACCGCAGATCCTTTGAAAATGAAAGAAAATGCTACGTTTACTCCTTGACTTGGTCTTCTTTCTTGACTTACATGCTCTTTCTTTTGGAAAAAAGTTTGCTTTGAAACATCTTCTACTTGACAGGCTCCCAAAGAAAAATCCTTATGGAGGTCAACTTCTGATGAACCTGCTGAAATGCTTCTGGATGGTGCCCACAGAGCTCTAACCACAGTACTTCCTCAGGAGCAGCGCTTTAACCCACACAAGCGGACAGCCCAGGTCCTTACAACAGCTACCAGGTGGGAATCTTGAGATGGGAAAGCGTTAAAACTAGTTCAGTAACAATGACAAGACACAAGGCTAACATTCACCTTCTCCCTCCTACAGATCAAAATATATTCCATGCAGCCTTTTGGGGATTGAACTGAATCCAGCTAGTTTTCTACTGGGCAGTGGCAATCACCAGCAGAGCCTTTTGCCACGTCCTACAAGCTCAGTTAGTCAGGCTTTCCCCAAAGCAGTCATGAGACTGTTGCAGACATCAGGCTGCCAGCTTACGGAATAGATAACTTCCCAATCCACTTATTTCCGAAGAGGAAATCCAATGGAGTCCCACATAAGAGACTTCTTGAAGAAGAAAACTAATAACTGCTTCCTGTGAACACAGAAAGCTTGAAAGGACAGAGTCATGAAAGAGTATCTACCCAACAGTGCCAGATTTCAGACAAGATGACAGCCTTTCATGATGAGAGACATCAAGAACAGGTGAAAGAATGTGAAAAAACGCAGCCTGGACACCAGATGAGTTCTCGCTGACAACCACCAACCAAATTTCTTATTTCCTGTACCAGTTAGGTTCAGTGCCTATCTCACAAATATTACAGCAAATACAAACACTGAAATAGAACACCCTCGGCAACACATTTTTCTTATCATCAGCCATTAGAAAACTATGAGAACAAGAAGAGATGATGACATTAATGAGAAGAAATGGATTTCTCAATAGCAGTTTAAATATCTATTTCATTTGAGAGGGGGGCATCTTCATTCATAATAACTCAAACCACCATCACTATCACTCGGTTTTGATGGACAGAAATTTACTCTTTAAAACGCTCAAGTAAAATTCACCCAGCGCATGCAGAATCATCCAAAAATAAGTCTGAACACACCCAAGACTGTTTTCAAAGGCTCCCCTTGCTTTTATGCATTCCAACCTTATATGCTGGGAAGACCGTTACAAAGCTGGAGTGTTTTATCTAAGCAGATGTAAAGTTACTCGCAGCAAGAATTACTAACCTGTGGTCACATGAGATACCCTGTATCTACTACCACCTCAGAAAACTTTCCCCCAGTCTATACCTCACAGCTGCTACAATGCCTTGGTCCGGTGTGCATCTCCCAATGTCAGTAGTTAGGGTGGATAAGAATTTATGGTTTATTTTCAAAAGCAACATTAAAGAAAATTAGATTTTATTAAAACTAAGTTTTATAAATACGAAATACATATTTTTTTTTTGCCTTTCTTTTTTTTTAAAAAAAATGCATGCCCATCTACATTTGAAATTTCGATATCCTAAATTCTAGTAAATTTAGTTTCAGAAGATCACTGAAAACAAAAATAAGATATTGTATCAAATCACTGGGCTGAGAAAGATGGCCCCCTCAGCATATGACCCTCAGCTTGGTCAAACTTTGATGTCAAACCTTGAAAACGAGGTTATGAAAGAGGGAAATACTTCTGCAGGTACAAAGAGTATTTTCTTTTCATCTCCTTCACTTAGCCACATTCAATGACTAATTCCTTGAAACCTGAAAAGTGGACTTGAAAATGGGAATTTTATTCATATATTAGAGACAGAAGAGACTTATTAGGTAATCAATTAAAGTGACCTACTTTTTTGTCACCATGATCTTCAAGACTCTAGAACCTATCTTCCTCTACTCATAAAGCCCATTTGTAAAGAGACAAGTTTCAGCCTACTTTCCAATGTAAAACAGAGTATGTTCCAGATCATTTTGTCAAAACATGAATGAAAGCGAAATGCTGCTAGTTTGGACTTAATCACATGCTAGTCAGCGCTCTCTAGGGCAAAAAAAACCAAAAAACAAAACCCAACAAAGAATGGGATACCATTTTCCAAGAAAGTTTTTAAAATATAGTAATACATAAGTATGTAGAGTTTATGTATTCGTTATGTAAATGTATATACATTTAGCCTATAATACATACAGGCTAAATACTTATTTTCAAAACCCCATGAAAAGATTGCTTTCTTCTAGGTAGCAAGATCAGAATACAGCATATACTAAAATTACAAAAGCAGCATATTCTATTGTTCACTAACTGCGTTTCTACAGTGCACTTCATGAACTAAAGCTGTAGATACAAAACAAGATTAGAGTAAGATTATTTAACATAGTGCTTTCTGCTTACCGATTCAAAAGTCCATGTGTTTACATTACTCCCACCCTATCTGTAACCACAGAATTCTTCTGCTGATAAGATTACTCAATAGAAGACAGGCAGGAGCAACCACATCTACCATGCAAGAAATTACAGACAAGGAAGAAAAAAGACAAAGCTGTATTGACTGACTTGTGAATGCCAAAAAAAAAAAGTCAACTAGTCAGAAAAGGCACCTTTAGAATATAAGGTCTGGTAAAGATAATCCTGGTGACAAATGTGTAGTTCCTCTTATAAACTCCCATGTTGAACTCCAGCTTCTTGTCTGAGATGCTTTAAAAATCCACAACACTTCTTTCTGGGAAGAGTTAACCTTTCAACAAAAAAGATGATTGCTTTGTCTGCATGCTGGCAAGCATCACATCTTTTGATAGTATTAGTTTTTACCACAGAATGGTGTGCTATGTGAGGAGGCATGTACGCGTTATCTTCTAAGACTTGTTTTCACTTGCTGTCCAATGTTGGGAAAAAACAATTCACAGTCACGCTTTCAAGACTTCTGCAGCTATTTCTTAGCCACCTTAAAGTGTTCAACTCTGACTGGTGTTCAAAACATTGCAGGAGACCACTTTTCTGAAAGAAACCCTTATCTCTTCCTGATGTACATGAAATACCTTTGGGTGTTTGCTCGTCCCATGCCACGCAGTTACTCACCTTCAGGTGAAGTTTACTAAGACAAGCCCAAGACTCCCCATTGCTCAGGAAAGGGCCTTCTTCACTCCCTACCACACAGGGCTGTGAGCACCTTTTAGTCACCCTTCACCAAGCCTCAGTGCACACAGTTGAGGATATCAAGGCAGAGCATGAAATGTCTCCTTTCCCTTCTTTTTGTGCTTCCCTAGTGGGATTCTTATCTTATCTGCCTCTTTCAGTATATTTGAAAACAGCCATGCAGAAAACCTACAAGAGAAGGGGATAGACTTCCTCCATAAACTCTCGGTGCAACAATTAAATGGATGACTCCTGCCATTACAGAAAATCCATTATAGCAAAAGACAATTACTTACCAAGGGAGAGCACAAGCACATAAAGCAGCTTAGGCTGAAGGTGGGAAGCTCAAGAAAACTACAAAAGTGTTAGCAGCCTTTTATGGCGGAAGACTACTCATCTGAAAGCTTTGAAAAGCAGCAGCAACCTGGTTTCAGACAGTGGGTCCTTCTTCACATTCTCTTTGTTTCACCAACCCAAACACCTTGTTTCTTCTTAAGTCTTACTCTTTATTTTAGCACTTAACTCACAACTCAAAGCTAACTTCTGCAGACGTGACACAGCAGTAATCACACACTCATGGTACACTGTGTGTTTGTGGCTTCACTTCTTTAAAAATGTTAATTTCATCTTCAAGAGAGAGCTGCTAATTCCATCCATGGTGATAAAATTCGCTTCCTTGCACTACTCAGTTATCATCCTGCTAAATTATATGCAGTTTACAGAATAAAGCACTACATTTTATTTAATATCACAACTAGACACAATTCCTCAATTTTGGACTAGTATAATGGCTTCAAGGCTGTCACAGGACAGAATTGCTTTGGTTGAACTTGTACAACTCCAGGATAAGCCAAATTTAGCATGGTTACTCTAAAATAATGTGAAGTTTCAACTTACCTGTATTCAGCATATATCATAAACTGTCTTCTTTAATCTAACAGTAGAGTAATTGTCAGGTAATATGCCACCACCTTCAAAAAGAGAGTTTAGCAGGTTCCGTATTTTCTTTCCTCTTGGATAAAAGCTACCAGGCCTTACCTTTAGCTGCTGTTCTCCCCATGGTAACACTTCTGTGATCTCCCCTCTCACAATGAAAAGACTGAAGTTGAAAGACCAGTTAATTCTTCCTTTCAGCACAACAGTTTCCTGTGGAGTAGTAATACAACAAGTTAGGGGGGAGGTTGTTGTTGGGGTTTGGGTTTTCTTTTTTTGGAAAGGGGATGGTTTTTGTATTGGTGTATAATTATCTTGCTGGTTTTAGGTTGCAAACATTTAAGAAACTATGTGTAGAGGAACAGCATGTAAACAACGGATATATCGAAGTAGCAAGGGTACAGAACCCAAACTTTTATTTCATTGTTTTAGACAGTTCATTGTATAATTATTTACATTTTCTGTGGATTTCTAATACAAAGAAAGATATAAAACGTGCTTTATTCCTTTTTTCCTCAACAAACAGTACTGAAAAATGGAAGAAAGACTTTTATACATAACCCACTCATCCTGCCTCTCTTGCACTGAGTTAAACAATCATCAATTTAAACATCTTTGGGTAAAACACACTATCTGCACAACAACAGTGAAAGGGGGAACAAAACACTGATGTAAGAAACCTACACAAAGGCCCAAGTGGTCAATGATACCCCTGCCCACTCCGACTTGTAACAGAGCACAGAGAACTTGTGAGGGAAACGCTAACTGCAGATAAAAGCAGTGAGCCACATACTTACAGGGTTTAGAAACTAGAAGGGTCAAATTAGTTAAATTACTGTAAAACAGCTAAATCAAACTTTTCTTTTTTGTGTGTGTGTGTGTGTTACTGTGATTTTCTATTCCAGCATCTAGTTTTTTGAACTTTGACTGTGTTCAGTTCAAGTCAAACTCATTTGAAACTTTTTAGCCTCGAAACAACAAAGCCAGCAAGTTTATTATCCTTTTCCATTAACTGTTCAAGTAATAATGGCTAAAAATATCTTCAAATTTCTGAACTATGTTCTTTGATCATTTCCTTTCAAGGAGCTCCCATGAGGTTAAAGTTGACATCATCAAAAGTTTGAGATTTTTTAAAAAATGTAAATATGTGCATACTTTTTCCAAGATTAATTTTGCCAAAGGTAACATTTTTAGAAGCCAGACCTTTCCAGTGTTACATAAAAGGAACAATAGTTGAAGAGCAAATTATCTGCTTGGAATTCCTTGAACCTTATACTCGCATGCTAAAAAAAAAATTACACATACATATCGCATATAAAAAGAGAGGCGTTATACAGCTGAGTATTTTCCTGAAACTGTGACATTTCAGTGAAACACTGAGGAACTTGCACACAATGGTGATGGATGGCATGATGAAAACTTTATACAGTGCAAGTCCCATGGCTAAAACTAATTCAGTATGGTTTTAAAAATGCCAGTGACTGAAGAATTCATTTAGTGTGTGCACGCACTGTGTATGAACATGCTGGACAGTTATTACAAAAACTCTCAAGATTGAGACTTGAAAGCAGTTATAAATAAAACTGAATGCTACCATAAAATAAGCAGGTTTTGCTACACATTAGCATTCATAGCATAAGTGATCATCAGGATTAAGAAGAGAAATCCTTTTAAGCCATCAAATAAATTTGAAATACTCGATACTTTCGTAGACTCCCCCAAAAATTCAAAGCTTTTCCACTGCAAGTAATAAATCGTGAAAGGTGATGGAGAGTCAAAGTAACTGTTTTTACAGATTACTTTAAAACAGTGCATGGTTTTTATCTTTTTGTTCCAAGTACCAGATTGCACTTGGTGCAGTAATAAAGATTCCAACCCCGCAGTGATAGTCATCAAGTTTAGCACAACCGGAGCGTCTGTCAGAACATAAAAAGGATTCCAGCTTTTCATTAGCTTGTGTTGTACCAGATAGGCTATTTTACAGCGTGCCCACCAGCCTGTTAAAAATATAAGACAACTGAAAGTTCTGAAAGCGCTGTTTGAAATGAGACAAACCCAACTGCAGGAATACAACATATTACTGTTTTGAAGAGGTGCTACTTAAAATTCAGTTACACCTAAGTATTCAATTTAGAGCCACTTATTAAATTAGCTTGCAGATCGTGCTGTTTGTCACAGAAAACATTCAAGAACGGTATTTCTGAGCCTCTGTCTAACAACCGCTACATGCTGCTGAACTATGGCAAAATGAAAACCAGTTACCTCCAAAGCAAACAGGGTGAGTCTGAAACAAAGTGTATCTTCTTTTGCAGGGGCAGACCTAGGAACAGCTTTCCATCGCCTCACATCATTAAGTGGCAAACCGTAAGCAAGGCAGTTATGTCCTTTGCTAACCAAGACAGAGTCCTCTTAGGTTGCACTCACCATCACCAGCCCAGCTCAACCCACAGCACACCCGCCACAGAAGAGAAGAAAACCACCGGCAAATACAGGAGAGACACCTCCAGGGATGTTTTGGCAAAATTGTGTAGCAAGGACAGAGCTCAAGGCATTCTTGCATGTGCACCTCGGCAAGAAAGCCAAGCGAGTGACTGATACAGAAAGCTGGCATTAAGAAATTAATCTGGCAGCTTCTAGAAATGAAACGAAGTCAGGAATATACGAGCAAACAAAGAAATGCAATGGCAAGGCTGAAGCATAATGGTGTAAGGGTGCACAAAGCAGCAAAATGAAAACCAAAGTCACAAAGACCAAGCTAAGCATAGTGATTGTCAGTCATGGACAGAAAACAGCCAAAATGCACTGATTTAGGGAATGGCAGTACAGAATCCATATTGGACACCAGTGAGAAACTATTTGCTGTAAATTACGGAAACTGAAAAAGCTGAGAAAAAAAATCCATGAACCTAGGATAACATTGGATTCATCATCCAAGTATCTTCAATTTAAAGAGCCATGAAGGATCTCCACGCTCATGAAGTGTATTATTTACATTTACATCTCAATTCATCCTGTAAACTGAGTTTTATTCCTTTTCTGATTAGCGTCCTTACATCAGTTACTTGTTTAAAAATCAGATGGAAAGCATTCATCTGCCTTAATTCCTTAGTGAAGTTTTTATTGTTAATCCCCAAATCATTTCTACTAGCCACCTCCCACTGTGCGAGCCCTTTGTCAGAAAGCAGTATATCAGTAGACAATCCTAAGCCTTCGCCCTCTCTGCACTACTACTACATAATACTAGGTGTCAGAAAATAGGATGGAAAACATTTTCCCCGTCTAACTTTGCTCTTCTCATTTTGAAATAACTTCTTGAAGGACACATATTGCTGCATTTCCAAGAAGCTAGTATTCTACAGAAAATGTCTAAATCATTCTCTGTTTTGCCTGCAACGCATGTCCATTGTCTTTCTCACTGTAAGCCAGGCACTCAAGTAAGCCAAATGTTCTGAAAAAAGTCATGCATATTTAGGGCTTCCCAGTGCAAGTTTATCTTGACAGCCTGCCCACTCATAAAAATACAAAGCACAGAATTACGGAGATAAATATAACATTTAAAATAAGCCTAAGCAACCAGTAGATTGTGGGTTTAGTCCCCACCAAAATGATTAAGGTTTTTCTGTCAATGACTGCATCTCGTTCTCAGAGGTAAGACAGAGATACCAATTTCAAAGCCAGTTAGCTTTTTGACCCCAGCACTGGTGTAAATGCAGTAACTCCGACCTCATCGTTGCTGTCCCCAGGGAAGGAAGGGACAGTCGTCAATGGGCAGTCTCTGCTGGATAAGGACTGAGGCTGTTCTTTCATACAGATACACAGAACAGAAGATTAATCTAACAAAACATCTGCTTTGAAGCATCAATTAAGTTCTTCTTAATTTTAGCTTGAAATACAGGCAGACGTTTTTCAGGCTCAATCTGAACAAGGAGTTATACTTGCCCCTCTCTTTCTTCATTCTTTTTCTTCTACAAATGGTTCCAGATCATATTTTCATACACGAGGGGGGAAAGAATTACGCATAGTTTGAACAGACAGAGAGAATAGGCACAATGTAAGCAAAGAAATATTCTCCCCCAATTCTTTCATATGTATGAGTCCTACAGTTGTTTTCACTGCCAGCATTCACATGCTGTTAGCTTTCAAAACATAAGAGACGGCAGCTACAAATGCTGGGCAGTATCACCATGCTCCCATTGCTGTTACCGCTCCTGAGCTCCTTCTCGCAGTTTGTTACGGCCAACACTGCACAGAGCCCTTCAAGAAAAGGACCTGCACAGCCTCCTCCATGGACCATCACACAGTCCGGCAGCTGCAGTTCCCAGTCCAGCTTCCACGCAGGGGTAACATGTACCTGCAGGCACCAGTCACTTCCACAACAAGCATGACTTAACTGCATTTCTTCAAAGTTAGCCTTCATGAACCTGGAATACCTTTTTTTTTTTAAACCTAATCATCTGTTCATCTGTTATCTCTTAAACAAAAACCCTACTTCATACCAGTTTCACAAGTCTTTAAGGGGCTGAAAAGAGGCAAATAAAGAGTAAGATTTAAAAGAAGTATTTCTATAGCATGCAATACTTCCAAATTTCCAACACTTGAAAATTTACTTTCCAACACCTTACCCAGTGTGTAGACTCATTTAGTATACTTCAAGACACAAGAGCATATACTTCCTTATTTCTGTAATAATCAGTTTAGACCTTTTAGAGCATACTGTGGCATTATTATAGAAAAGATCTCTAAAGGCTAAGAAAAAAAACCCTTACACAAAGGGATCAGAAGTTTATAAAATGTAACACAAGCTTTGTAGTTGTAAAATCAGTATTATTTAGCATTACACATATATGATTCCAAAGCAAAACATCAAGATCAGGTCTTCTTTCATTTATGCACACAAATATATAATCAGTCAGTGTTCTAACAAGAAATTGGATCCAAGTTGGAATCCCTTTTATTCCACATTCTTTGTTAAAAAAAAAATACAAGCCCAAACCCCAAAAGTGAGATTCTTTCAAGGGAAGGAAATTAAACTTCCATGTTTTCATACAGAAGAAATTCTAATGAGCCGATATATCTGAATACCTTCTCTTCTAGTTGATAAAAACAGAGCTAGGCGAGATAGGCTTTTGTCAAACATATGGGATTTCAAAAGAGCAAATATTAGCTAGCCATATGCAACAACTAAGTTTGACTATTTCTTAAGTTGTTAAAGGAAGAGTAGGTTCTTAGTACTTTATAAATGTCATTTTTGCAATGTCATTGGCCTTAACATCAAGAAGAAATTTTCTGCACTTGCAAAATTCCTCAGAAAGTCACCAACAGTGTACTGCTCACTATTTATGAAGTGATTAGCATAAACAAACTTTTAAGCTGTCAGCAGTAAAATACTGCCTGTAAACGTTCTGCCCTCTCTCCAGGTAACTTTACGATCTGCTTTAGAATATGAGCAACTGTTATTACAGAAAGTCATACATTTCAAGACTACAAAAATCTCTCAAACCGTTCTAAGTGTATTATTCAGTACAGAGCAAGGCATTGTGTATTTTCAAAAGCAACACTAACAAGGTTTAGACCAAAGATTTGTCCCCCAAATTCCTGAAACAAGAAATAAATACTTATAAATGAGAACAGCAGAAAAGTAAGGTTTCTGAATTAAATGGTACAGCTTGTACCAAAACACAACAGGAAAAACTTACGGTCATGTAGATTCAACACTTACTAATTTGAAAGTGATTTTAAAAATTAAAGAGCTGCTCTATGGCTACCAGTGGAAAATAAAAATAGCTTTTCTCCTCTTTCCCTCCCTCCCCATCCTGCTTTAAAAGTCAGAAGATGTGGGGTTGTAAAAACCTGAAAAAGGAAATGGTATGTGTGAAGTCAGCAGTTCAGCAAAGCGGCTGACTGGCCATTAACAGCTTTAAATATTCTTAAAACGCCAGCCTTCCCACATGAAAGGGTATTTTAACGTTATATTTAAATAAATCAAAAATACAGCTTACAGTGCTTATATTACATATCTTAAGTAAAACTGCCTGGTTTAGTAGTTTACTAGTATGTATTCACAGTAGCACAAGAGTTCGACAAATTGTTTAAACATTGTGGTGAATTCAGCTCACTGAACCTCTTGTGCTGTTTTCTACTTCACTCTTCAAGCCTGGAATACTCTTCCTGAAAACATTCATCATCATTATTCAGCCTGGCTTTGTTCAAATGCCTAACTTAAATTTCTTTCATAAAGTAAACTAATTAAATTATGCACCAAAAAAAAAACCAACAATTTTGTATGATTAGCACTGGCTAAGAGCTACATACCTGCATGAAATTCTCTCTACACTCAGATACATCTCCTCTGCCTTCAGCTCAGCCTCCCTCGACACAGAAGAGCTCTTGAACTATTTGTTCTGTGAGGCACCGAGCATACTTTTAGCACAGTGTAAATACAGCAGGTAAGGGAGAAAAGAAATTGCTGTTGCAAACACAGTAAGAGATGCCCAGATGCTATAGATCCCTATAGAGCTTTTCTGCAGTTGTCTTTGGCAGACAACAAGTGATACCACCAGCTTTAAAAGCAGCAGTCAGAGAGTATGTGTACATAAGTGGACAAGGGGGAGAACGACAAGCAGAGAAGGGATGGTGGAAAAGGGATTTTACAACCTCTTAGGCAACTATGGCTTCCTCCCATTTACGTTGCCCCCAAACTTGAAAAGGACTGTGGAAGCTCGGTTCAGATATGACCTAACAGAGCTCTATCCACATACTTCATAGCTGGCAAATCCATCCCTGTGGTCCAGATTTTTTGTTCATGCAACAGAGTATGTAGAGAAACACAAACACCTTTAGTCTGATGCAGAAATCTATGAAAGTCAAATAGAGTGCGCAATTTATTTATTTTTTTCACTGAAGGCATGGAGAACAGTCTTGGGACATTTCTGCATAAGATCAGTCTGCTGCCAGCACCCCAGGTGGAGATAGCCTGTTTCAGAGCAACACGCTTGCCTCCCCTTCCTTGCACTCAATGCTGGCAGCAACATACTTCTGCTACTGACCCCTGCCACTGCTTAAAGTATCTGTTTCTCTCTCTCCACTTGAGAATCCAAACAACATAATGCTGGCTGGGACTCCCTGCCACTGTATATTAACAAAGACAGAACTTGCCTCACCACATCTACCTGCTGCTGCAACACTTCACGGTGTACCCTGGCTTATACGATGGGACAGCATTGGTCCCACATACCGGTGTCTAATCAGGGCACAAAACCAAACCAGCCAGAACTAAATAAACCCTTAAGGAATTTCCTGATAGCTCCCCCTTCCAGAGGATGTTTTCTCCCTTCAGAAACCCCAGAGAGCTGTTTGCGGTCTCCAGGCTCACCCACATCCCCACACTGGGCTCACCTGTGCTGCTGGTACTGATGGCTGTGCTATTTCCCCAACTTCTTATTTCTCTAACTAAAAATGAAAATCCTTCTTTAATCCCCTTACACAAGGGAGGGAATTCATCCACCATGCAGATGCTGCCAAAAATATTTGTGCATCTATTTGGACAAACATTCATAAGCACCCCTGAGTACTGCTAGACATTTCTGCAGCTAAGTGCTGACAGGTCAGAAAAGACAACACAACTCCTAAGTGCTCAAAGGACTAGACAGCTGCAAATACTCAGCAGTAGTATTTGCTTCACTCTTCAAAAATGGAAGAAGATGAAAGACCCAAAGTAGCAGGAACATCCACAGCAAACCCATATCTCTCTTTCCCACTTCCCAGGACAACTTTCCAATTATAAAAAAAACACAAGTGAAGCAGGCTGTAACGGGGCAACCTCCTGCACCCCTTCTTCAGCATGGCTGCACAGTTGCCACTGGTTGTGTGCAGCTCCAGCCCAGGACAGAGGCAAAGCATCTCCCTTTCTGCTACTTCTGGAGATGACCTTTCTGGAGGCGATCCCCCCTACCTCCTCCACCCAAGTGCTTACACCACTGAGCACTGGAGAATACTCAGACAAGGACCTAGGTAGCGTTTTCCTACCACAAGCTGAAAAAAAAAAATTTAAACACCACATGCAAAGTTTTCCAGCTAATAATAACACTGTTTATTTCGTGATTAAATCCAGCACGTATCTTCTGACCTTTCCAGAAAACCACTGACCGCCTCTTTAGAGCACTGCATTGCAGGGCACACATACAAGAGATTTGGTATGAGAAGTGCCATCAAACATGCTACAGCTCTTTTAATCTCTGAGCCCCTGACAGACGATAGTGACAATAAGAAGGTCCACCAAATTTAGCAGCTCTGATACCCTTCCACATTCCTCCATGCACAAGACTCACGTTTACAAACTGTGTTTTTAAATGGGCTTTTAAAAGTGCCCCAAGAATTGCACTCCTTCCACTGAACCTTCCTGCATTAATCTCTGATAGATTCCACGCAGTACATAAATAATGGTACATGCTTCATTTTAGGTATGCAACTCATTAAAATGGCGCTACCCTCTTGGAGATTTTATAAACTTCATATGCTCCCTGAACTAATGTACACTAGAGATGATGAAAGGCTCAACCTCGTCTTTGCCCTGTGCTAAAAGGGGTATCATATTACCTTGAGAAGACAACAGACTTTGATTTCCATCAAAGAAGTTCACCCCTTTCATGAAAAGACTGAATTCCTTGGTATCTTAAATAGAATTCTACCTGATTTGTGAAGCTGAAGGGCTAGAGTCAAATTATTTAACAGGGACATCTACCTTTAATTCAGTGTCTTTCTTGGTTTTAGATGACAACATACAAATGGGGAGCTGCACAGAAAATATACCATTTATGGGTAAAAAAATATCAGTCCAAAACACTGTTCACGCTTAAGCTGCATATAGCATTATTCTAACAAATCTAAAAAAGAAAAAGTACTTTAGGATTAGTTTGGACATAAGATATCTAGATAGCATCTTGTCTGTGGAACACAAAGGCTACTACCCCCCCTGCTAAAACAAATGGAGGAGCACTAAAATGCTGTTAAAGGTTTTAGTATTTCAGAAAGACTTTGATATTAGGCTCTGCACGTAATTCAGAAAGGCAGGAAGAGAGCACATGGAAGAACCACAATAAGCACCCACTTAGTATTGCACCCATTTGGATCCAAAATGATCAAACACTACCCATAACGCAGGCTTCTGTTAAAGTCCAGAACTACGAATCAGTCTTGAATCTACACTGCTGAAATAAGAAAGACATGTAACTTGCCATCACAAAGGAGAAGTGTATACTTCTTGGATTCATTTAGATCTAACAAAAGAAAATACTGGATTTTTGGTCCTATTCCAAGGACACTGAAACTAAAGCTGTTACTTTTTGAGACAGGGGTCTTGGGAGGAGACTTGCTAAGGGTAGGAGACAGTATATTCCCTCTACTACAAATGGTCTAGTTGTATATACCTGTGCCCAGTGTCCACTGTATACAGGAGAAAGTATCAGAGCAAGCCCAAATAAAAGAGACAAGGCGGCTTGTAAAGACAGTTGCTGCTTTCCGAATGGCTGTGATGCAGTTCCTGATTTTCCTCCAGATCTATGTCCTTGTTGACCAACCAGAAAGACTAAGAAGGAGGAGACAGAAGTACCTCAAAGGGTCATCATCACCATTTATGCACCCCTTACTCTTTGTCTATACACCTGCTACAGATAAAAGGGGAACCTGCTCACTGTTGGCTCAGATACCTGAAGCCACCCCTCCACTCCTGCAAGCCCCCCTGGCTCATCCCAAAAGACACTTGAAGAGATCACCGATACGGGATACAAGTTTTAGGCAATGTGAGGAGTTTACACACACATGCACAGGCAGACTGAGCTGGTCACTCACCAAATCATCTCTTCCTGCTCCCAGGAACAAGGGACAGCATTGCTACTCCACAGCCAGCACAGCTGCAGGAGCAAGGGGTGGCAGGAGCTGGGTACACATTGCCCATGCAGGTCAAGTCAGCTGGCAGATGCATGAAGGTACAAAAATGATATTCACACAGAACTGCACTCTTAAAATAAACTACAACTCACTCAGGGACTTAACTGTTTCACCGTTTAGAGGCTTTACCTCAAGCAAATGAATCGTCTCTCCACTTAGACATCATTAAGTAAAGCTGTTCACACGCACCACATATATCTCACCACTATCGGTTATCGCTACAATGAAAAAATAAACTTAACTATATATAACTACTATTAAGTAATATTAAAGCTTCCTACCACTTCATCAAGATACCACCAAATTACAGAACACTTGGAACATAAAAGTCTTCAAAGAAGCCATACAAATTGTATTAGTGAAAACACTCTCATATACCAAAACACAAACTACAGCAAAAAATAATCATTCACCAAATCATATCAGAATGTTAACAAATATTCTGGGACTTCAAATTATATTGAGCCAAACTACAAATCAGAAGTACTGGCAAAAATACCAGGACTACTACATGTCACGAAAACACCTGTAACATTCAAGCACAAATACTTTCCCATTTAACATTTCCATTGCTTCATATTTACAAACTGCTCTATTAAGCCTCATCAACTTTATACAGGATTTTCTGGCTTTTCCAACATGCTAGAAAAACCTCGGAGTTCTGGGCCACTTACGTTGCAGGTCTTACATTTTAGACAACACAAAAGGCATAGTCCTTTACGTTTAAGATTTTAATCTCTGGAAGAAGCAAGCAGCACTAAGGCTGGGTGCCTAAGGCTATTTCTTTCAAATGGGAATAAACAGAACTTTAAATGCCTGGAGATCAAGAAGTTGGTTAACAACCTCCCTTGTGTAGACTCCTTGAAGCAGTGTCCTGGTCTCTACCTGTAATTTGATATATATTTACACTTAGAAAACATTACAGTCGACTGTAAACTAGTATTTTCGAAGATCATCTTAAAACATGCAAGAATAACTGTGTATTTCACCCATCCTTGTTTGAGGTAGGTGTACCCAGACAAGCAAGAAAGCCAGCTGCAGTGACCTGGACAGTTAACAGCAAATGTTGTTTCCTGTTAGTGATGCTATTTAATATCAAGGGATAATTACTGCAGACCTCATTTCTCCCTGTACATCTATTCCATTATGGATCGACTGCAACAGTAAAGGGACTAAACATGGCTCACTCACAGCTCACGATCCAACTGGAATAGTAAGAAAACAAGGAGACAAAATCATGGGAAGACGACACTCACATACAAAGGGCAGAAGGAGCTATCTAAATTTGCTTCAGGCTTTTTCACATTCTCTCTTCTTAAGTAAAGCTGTGTCATTATTTTATACACGGAACTTTTAGACAGATATTGGAATTAGTATTTTCTCAGTACTACAAATTTCACCCTAGCAAAAACAAAATTACACTTCATTTTGTAAAGGAAACACTACTCTTCAATGCCTCTTTTGAACTGAAGGAGCTATTCCAGAAAACAATGCCTTTGCCTTACGAGAGCACAGTAGCTGGACACAGCAAGGACAGTCACAGCAAAGGGGAAAAAAAAAAGGCATCTGTACATTCAGAGTAAGAATATACAAAGTCTGAGGAAACGTATTTTAGAGGACTGCCGTTGCTTCTTCCCTGAACCTGCCTACACCAAGATCAAAGCTTAACACAGGAACAAATTTTAAGAACAACCAAATTAAAGTCACATTTGTGTATCTACACAGCTTCTAATTAATGTGAAAATAGTTTATACTTGCAGCTATAACACGTAATCAAAAGCTAGTATTTGTTTTTTCCGAATCTGAACATTACTGTGAAAATATATAATACCAAGCAACCTGAAAAATATTCTACAAATTACATTATTTCACAAATATTACTAAATATTTACACCAAATAGAAAACTAGAGCATCAACTCCATCAGCTGAGTCTCCAGCAAAATCAGTGAACATTACCTTTGTATTCAAAACCAGACTATGTTGAAGTTAAAAGCCATACATGTACTTCTAGGTCTCAACTTCAGTTTTACCCTATACTCTTCTCCATTGCTTCCAGATTGCATTACTGTGAAACTTCCATAAATAAAGTAGCAACAGAAGTTGTACTTTTTTTTTTTCTTACATCAATTCAAGTCATATCATCCTTAAACAGTACTTAAGTTTTATGATACCCTAAGGGAGAAAACCAGCTGCCCCTGCCCCCAAGCATGCAGCCTGGTTGTACAAGTAATTTCCCCAGATACGCTACCAGCGAGCCCACTCACATGGGCTGTGGGTTGCCGCGGTCTGAGCAGCACTTGATGGTGGCCCGTGGAGAATTAGTACGCCACAATGTGTTCACTCCCCTACTCATTACCCAATGTTAACATGAGAGTTTCAAACATACCTGTAACACAGCGAATGCCTTCCTGCATGTTACTGACCTGGAGTGAACTGCCTCACCAATGGCTTTTCGCTGCCACTTCCAAAGGGTAAGGTGCAGTATAAAAGCTTTAAAAATCCAAAGGTTTAAGACCGCTTCTCTGAATAATAAAACGCTCATAACTAGTCAAACTTGAAGAGCTGCTTACAAGTCAGACACAGGACGCTCTGTAAAGCCACCATCAAATCTAGAAAGTCTATGCTTTTTAAGTCACCAAGTTAGTTAGAATACACGAGTCACAAGTGAGGTTTACATCTTTATAACTCACTAAGATTATCAGTATTTCACCTCTTTATTAAAACTTTTAGGCTTTGGGACTATTTCGGGCTATCTCCTATAGCCCAATCAATCACTGAGAAACAGAAAATAACTGTAGGGAAAGGCATCGACTTCAAATCGCAATAGGTAGCTACTTAGAAATTAAAAAAAAATCTTGAAGTGTGTATTGCTAAAGAACAACTGAGCATGAAACTCAACTTGAACATTAATTTAATTACTACAGCATTGCAATCTGCTTTGCAGTTTGTCCCGCTGGCTACAGACAGCGACGACTACCAACAACTGCAAGAACAGAACTTTCCACACCACGCTCAGCTACTTTTTTCGGACCATCACACATCTACGGAGCCGACGATTCACCGGGCAAGAAGCCCCCTCTAAGTCGGCAACCGATGGATGCCATAACCGCAGTTTAGCCGTGAAGAGAAGCCGGC
>VZSZ01007047.1:417714-447639 GCA_013398815.1 Ibidorhyncha struthersii | reverse complement strand
GCGGGAAGGGGCGAGGGGGGGCGGGGCGCCGGCGGCTGGGAAGGGCTCGGGTCGGCGGGGGTCGGGGGGTGCTGCGCCCTGGGAGCCGGGCCCGCTTGAGGAGGGGGGGGAGAAGGGGGAAAGGTTACCCCATGGCAGGTGTTTATATATAAATAATTACTTATAAATACTTCATATAGTTGAAAAGTCCTTCCTGCGCTTTCTAGGAGAGTACGGTCCTGTTGCATAAGCTCCGGGTGTTGTATTTCAGAGCCCGAGGAGTGCGTGGGCCATAAGGAGAAATCGTCTCTTCAATACTACCGATGTTCGGGGCTTTCCGTGGCCGAGTTTCATCTTCGCTGCTCATACGACTTGAAAGTGAAATTTTAAATTGAAAACTAAACTAAGGTCGTGAGAGGGAAATTGTAGGAGCTTTTTTTTTTTAATTTGGGGGGGGGGAAGGAAATTCAAATATACACCCCCAAACCCTCAAACTCCTTTATACGAAAGTGAAATTCATGCAGTCCACTGTAGTATCCTGCATATATTGCAAGTTACTACTAACAAGTTAATTTAAGAAGTTTCATAAGCATTAGTTGTTTCTTCAGAAACAAGGAAAATGAGTCCTTGCCATAAATTATAAATATTTAGTATTTAGACAACATGAGGAGAGAAGCAAGTAAAAATATGCTAATCCAAGTGATTACAAATATATAAGAGGAAGACAAAGAAATACTGAAATACGCTTATAGGAAATCTTTATAGCCGAGTGTGGTATACTCATAACCAATGCAGACTGATGCTGCTTAATTTGAAATATTTTCCCCTTTCTGTCATATTAAACTTTTGCAGGAAAAGGAGAGATCGTTTTCATTACGGAGATGAATATAGAAACATGCCAAGTGACATAGAATAAGTCCTTGGCAGACATGGAGGGGAAGAAGACATATTTTAAAGATACCCTTTAAACCAAAGCCCATGCTAGATGGAACGTCTGATGATTTAATTCCCCGACAGCCAGTGGGACACCATAGCTAGATATAACATCTGACGATTTAATTCCCCGAGAGCCAGTGGGACACCATACTGTTGGATTCTACAGCTGTTGTTGCAGAGCCTGTCAAAAGTGAACTGGTGCAGTCCTCTACCTGCTGATAATTTTCTCAGGAGTCTGAAATCCGGAAGCCCAGACAGCATTAATCCTGCTTCTTAGACCTCTGATGTGGTGAAACTGAGAATAAACAATAGATGTAAGAATAAATGTCTGCACGATCATAGATAAATCACCAGTAAGAAGAGCAGAATAGAAAAGAGCTTTTAACACTGTCTTCTACTTCAGGAGCCAAATGGGTATTCATGGCTTCACATGTGTTCTTCACCTACGAGCTGTAGCTGATGTAAACCAAACAATTTATGTGCAGATTTATTAGAAAAGGCATAAGGAGTCCTTCCTGCTTTCATTTTCCAGTAGACTGATGAGCTTGTTTTCTGGTGACTCACCCATCGTCATTCATTTCTTTTTATAGGTATTAAACTGAATTATGCAGGTCAGAAAAGCCAGGCAATTTTTAAGTTCTCGATGTTCTTCACAAAGAAAGATGTGTGTATACATATATGTAGCTTCACAGTTTTTATTTGCAGGGAGATTCTGTGATTTTAGAAAGAAGCAACAACATCAAAATAAAACTGAGATGTTTCATGGAGGTAGAGTCCAATGAACTCATACAACCGGTCAATATGATGTTCTGGGAGGTTGATGCAGATGAAAAAGATGTTTAAAAGCTGGCAGTTCCTCAAAGAAATAACATCCAGAGTGTAAGTTAAGTGAACTAGCCATGCGGAAGAGGTAAGAGGCACAGTGAAAGATCAGGCTGGCTGAACCTCAGATGGGAATGAAGCATCCAGAAAAGAGAAGCTGGGTCAGGTTACTTGGGAGAGCTACAAAAGTGTAGCCCGATCGTGCAGGGATGAAATCAGAAAATGAAGGCAGTAACTAGCAAGGGATAGCAGGAGTAACATGAAATCATTTTAAGTACATTACCAGAAATGGAAAAGAACCAAGCAAATGATGACTCCAGTATCAGGCAGCACTGGAAAGTTTTTGGCAGACAAAACTGAGAAAGCCAAGCTTTTTAATATTTTTGCACCTAATTTTCGTTGTTTTTTTATTTATTTATTTATTTATTTTAACTATCAGGCATTATTGATACTTGGAAAAGCAGATGTATTTTGGACCTGACTATTAAAGGACCAGGTGAGAAATTATTCAGACAAAATTTGATGCTTTCATATCACCTGGACTTAAAGGACTGGCTGATGAAATCTCAGTTACTAGTGGTTATCTTTGAGAATTTGCAGTGGAGGGATATTACAGGACAGAAAGGGACAAACAGTGTTGTTGAAAGCAAAGAAAGAAATAGGAAGTTACATACCAATCTATTTCATTTCAGTGCTGGGAAAAGATACTGGAGCGAGTAAACAAGCTATTTTTAAGCACTTACAACAAGTAACAGCCAACACAGCTTTGTCAAGAACAAAAGATGTCAAATCTAATCCCTCTTGCAACAAAATAAGAGGAATTGTCAGTGGAGGAGAAGCATTGGGTGGCATGTTGGGTGTTACTTTAGTAAGATTTTTGACATGGCTTCGTATAATATTCTTTAAGGAAACAAGGGAAACAATATAGATGAAGATACTTGGGGAGCTGGTACAAGCAGCTCGTTGTTAGAAGGACATTAATGAACTCAACAATGGTTCAGAAAACGTGTTTACATAACTGCAGATTATACCAAACTGGGAGGCTTTGGCATGCTGGAGGACAGATGTAGGATTTAGAAGGATTTTCACACACTGGAGATTGGGTCTGAAAAAAAGGAGGGTACTATTCAACAGGGATAAGTGCATGCTACTGGATGGGGGCATATATGATCAGCTGTCCAAATAGGAAAGGGGGAACTACTGGGTGTTCTGCAGGAAAAAAAGCTGCAATTATGTGAAAAAGAAAAAAAGAAAATCTGTGGTTATGTAAATCACAGTCTCGACAAAGGGGATAATGTCAGAGAGCTGCAGTGAGAAAGTCAAACCACATAAAACAATACAGAAAGAGAGCACAGACTCTTTGTGAAACAGCCTGATTTAAATGGCCCTAGAAGAGCCCAGTAGCTGTGCTCTGGCTGGCTTCAGTAATATGTAGCCCGTGAAGAGAGCAGAAAAGGACCATTTGAATGATCGGATATCTGTAAAATATGCCCTATAGGAAAACTCTAAAAAACCCCAACAGAGATTAGGTTGAAGGGGGGAAAGTGGAAAAAGAGAAAATAACATACGCAGATATACAATAGAGATATGAATGTGTATCAAATATATGCAAGACTGCTGTAAAGAGAAAAGGACAAATTTGCTCTCCGGTTCCATAGTGTGTGGGTCAAGAGACAAGAGGTTTAAAACGTGGCAGGAAAGATTGGAAAATAAGAATGATAAGGGTAGGGGGGAAAGTTGGCTGGGTGGTTGTGCAGCCTCCAACCTCAGCCTCTGCAAGAAGAACTGGGCATCATTGCTCAGAGCTGGCACAGGTAGACTGGCCCTCGGGCGGAGGGTGGACTCAAATCACCTTCCATGGTCCCTACCAGCAACATGGTTCAATGACTTGTCAGCTTTCTTTAAGGGCATTGGAAAGCATCAGCTTCCTCAGGGAAAGGATTTTATTGTTTCTGCAATGAGCATGCCAGTAGCTTCCAAAAATAAATTGTTTCAGTAAGAATGTTAAACTGCCTTCCTATTTTCTGAGTCTTCCTTCATTCAAGCTGTCACAATATGACTGTCCTATGTAACTAAGTGTATTCTAGATACACAAGAGGATGCACAGTTTCACTACCTGAACAGAGCCGTAATTTACACATAAATAGGTCTGCCTTCTACTCTCGGTTATGTGAATTCAACAGAAATTACAGATTTTTGTCTGACAGCAAATTAACAGTTCGTTCTTTCCCAAGAATGAAGTTTACCTTTTTCAGAAGAGCCCCAGAAGTACTTCATGGCCTGAAGTGTGACAATGACATATTCTTTTAATAACATCTTTTTTGTTGGTTTTGTTTTTTTTCTATTCTGCTTGCTTGTAGGAATTGCCATCACCTCCTTCACAATTTTTAAACTCTGTAGATTAAGAACAGGAATAATTACAGATGACAAGTGTGAAGAACACTCTCTGTGACTATATTAAGTAAAAATATTCAGACATTCTAAAGCAGTTTCATTTAATGCCATAATTTTACAGTATATACATAAGATGTATGTATATACATAAGGTGTATATGCATGTAGGAACTGGTAATGCCGAAAGAAAAGTTTTGTTACTTTCATTTGCATGGCTGCAAACCTGAAAATAACTTCTCTGAGGTACAGGAAGCTCACAGAAATAAGTGGGAACAGAATATTGTTAACTTGTTAAAATATTTTGCTGTATTAGTTAGAAGTTGATTTGTAGAGGAAAAGCAGTGAGAAACCAATTTCAGCTAAGATGGACTTCAGCTATGCATAGTCTTTTGCCATTGGATGGATGGTGATTAAAATTGCCCCAGCAAGGGAAAACAGATTTGCTTTACTTAGTTTTGTATTACCTAAAGTGAGTGCTTCCTGCACAGTGACAAGCAAAAAGAAGAAAAAAATGCTTGTTCCCAAAATGTTGGGGTTAAAAACCTGTAATGGATTTGTAATACCAAAAAAAGATAAAATTTGGAGTGATGAGGGGGCTCTTTTCCCAACATCTATCAAGTTCTCTGGAGTTTCAGGCTGCCTCTTGGTTGGATAAATAATATGCAGCGTTGGACGGAAAAATGTTTTTCCTTCCCTATGAATTTTCCGTTTCTATGGTATATTTTCCATAGCTGAACTATCAAAATCCTGAACATGTTCATAAGCTGACCAAGTAAAACTGTTTCAGTAAATAGAAATGGTGTGTTTCGGTGTTTCCAAATACCCCATTTTGACCCTTTCTTTGTTTTCATATAAATTACATTGTACTTGCATTGAAATGTTGTGAATCAAATGCTTTTAGTTCTAAATATCCTACTTTGAGAGTTAAAATATCCAACCTTAGTTTTTTTTGTTTGTTTGTTTGGAACTAGGAACGGCAGAAAAATCATCCCTTTACTGGATATAATTTCAGTGAAGCAGAATTACTTGTGTAAATGTAGTAGGAAGCTTTCCAACTAGTCTAAAACACATGAGTAAAACAGGAGAACATTTTATGGAATGGATGTAAACATGGGATTTGAAATAAAAGAGCAGCACCAGGAAACAAAACTTCTGGGTCATAATAATCCAGATCAGTGATTTGTATTAGGCGGCCAAATGCAAAAGCTGTAATACACGTCCTAAGTCACTGATCCTGATGCATCAACAAATATTTTAGCGATACACTTGACCCAAATTCCGATTAATTTTGCAACAGTTAAAATTCATGATTAATTTTTCTCATTTGGTTGAGGCGCTCCACAAAACAGTATGGAGGGTGGCATAACTTACCCCTTTTTCTCTTAATGCAGTTGGTTTCTCTGCGTGTCTAGGTAAGAATTAATATCTTCAAGGGGGACGGCAAGTGTCCTCCGACAGGGGGTATTGAATGGTTGAGCTCTTTAGTTACCACAGAGGCAACTATTCTGGCTACAGGTTCACGTTTTGGCAAACAAAAGCAAAGTCTCCTTTTCTTTAATACACTAACATTTCTCCTTTGGATGCTCTTTAAAAAGAAAAAGGAAATTCAAGTAAAACAGTGCACCCTCTTCCCTAAGAGCGAGAGCAAACAAGATGAAGTGCTAACAATCCCTGCCTTTGAATTCAGCGGTTGGTGCTAACGCTGCCATGTCCCTGCTGCTGGGGCTTGTCTAGCTGTCCGGTGGGATCGCTGCCCAGCTCAGTCCCAGGCATGCGGTGGGGAGGTCTGTCTGGCAAGGTTTGACGGCTCTCTGGGGGGTTAACAAAAAATAAAAATCCAGCTCCTCTGGCTGTGGGAAAGCTTTGAGAAAATGAACAAACTTAAGCAAGCGGACTGTTGTCTCCCAACATTTTTAGGCAGTCTGGCACGGTCATACAGGTATGTGTGACGGGATGAATTTCTCTCACGCGCAGCCTTTGGACCTCGTGATCCTATGGCTTCCAAATCCAGTACGTTCTCTGTGATGCCACCGAACCGAGCACTTCTGCCATGGGATTTGCCAGTGGCTACCAATAGCTCCCTGACATTTTCTTTTGTCTCCTTGCCCTGCCAGAGCCTGCCAGCAGCTGCACATGGCTCCTTGGCTCTGCTGACATGGGGGGAGGCAGAAGGGGGCCAAGACGCCTGGTGAGGGAGCGAGGGGGGGCCCAGCTGGCGAGCGGGGAGGGAGAGCGAGCCAGGAGGACAAGCTGGCCACCGCCTGGGCTGCCTCTCGGGGCCGGGCGGCAGCTGTGAGCTGGGGGAGTCGGGGAAAGGAGCCGCTCCGGCTGGTGACGGGATCCCGAATTCGCCCTCAAATGAATCAGACCTCTGAATTAGCACTGTGTAAATCCTGCTCGTGCTGTAGCCCTCGGTGGATGTGCCCCGATGAAATGCAGCTGATAGGGAGTGCCATGTGTGGGTGAGGGGCTAACTGCTAAATAAGTGTGCTCCATAAGAATAAACCCAAAATTGTGCTTTTCTTGAAGCCGTGAGTATCAGGGTGTTTGAGCCAGGTTGCTATCTGTTTCAATTAGTACCCCAAGACCAAAAGAAGAATTAACTGATAATAATAGCATTAAAGCACTCTTGAAAGTTTAGTTTCACGTCGTACATTGTTTGGCAAGATGCGACCGACTACGTACACCCTGAGAGGCCACCGCAAGCATGAATAATATGACAAATGCCATTCTTCGTGTGAACAGCGCTTATTTCCATTTCAGTGCAATGAAACCTGAGATGCCAAAGTGGTTAATCCTGTTTAGTGCTACCGTCAAGTTAGGGATCTGTCAGCGTTGTGGTTTCAAATGATGACAGGGGCAGTTCGCTTGCAGCTCTCGGCTTGCAAGCTCACAAACACCATTGACTTCTGCTTTCCTTAAAAGACTATTCTTTGTAAACAGAATAGCTTGATTTAAATAGAATACATAAGGTGCTGTTTCATTTATTCGGCTTCTCAATTATTTACTTATTCATTTATTTATAGTTTCATTTAGTCGGCTTTATTAGGAATAGATGCTTCTGCCCCCGAGGGCGCTTGACACCCATCTTCAGAGTGATGCGGGCACTGGTGGCATGTGAGGGTCTCAGCCTTCCTCACTTTTCTGGGGATGGATCCCCATCAAACGCAGAAGGCCCCAGGGTATAGCCTTGCTGCTGGAGAGGAAAGGGCAGATTT
Source organism: Ibidorhyncha struthersii (assembly GCA_013398815.1). Taxonomy (NCBI): domain Eukaryota; kingdom Metazoa; phylum Chordata; class Aves; order Charadriiformes; family Charadriidae; genus Ibidorhyncha; species Ibidorhyncha struthersii. Next base: position 440,290 of record VZSZ01007047.1, on the reverse strand, counting down.
TCTCCTGGGAAAGGGCAGGTGGCTGGGAAAAGGGGGTAGGACAAGGGCCAGGAGCGCGAGCAGCGGCTGCCAGCACCTATGTCTTTCCCTTTCTGCAAGGCAAGGGTGGTCACCTCCTGCCACCCATGCCCGTCCTCCTCCGGGGCTGCGCCTCATCAGCACAGCGACGAGACCGTGCGAGGGAGGGACAGCTGTGGAGCAGAATGAGAATGCCAAATGGAGCCGCCTTATCAATATTCATAAGTAAGGATTATTTTTCCCAAGGCAACTGTTTGAATTAGTAATAGACAACTCCGAATCGGCAGTACGTAGAGGTAATGGGGTTTTCTTTTCTCCGTGCGGAAACATTACTGTTAAATACTTCAAACAAATATGTAGTTTAGTTTGTTAGCATAAGAAATGAAGTTATGGCAGTTGAAGTATTTCTTTCAAAGATACAAAAATAACATGCTTTACCGTTCTTATATGTATACCACCTTACCTTCAGCTTTCAGCATTTGGGTGAAGAAAATTTTATAATTTGAATATTTTAAATATTTAAATATTTTAGCTAGCTTTCGATTTTAACAAGATTTTCCCTTGTGTTACATATTTTTTTAAAAAAAAAGATTGTGTAAATGTTCTTTGTTAAAAATATGAGAATATGAGTAAAGTTTAGGTGTGAAGGAGGGTAGAAACAGCAAGAACATGTCAGAATAGCCCTACACCATTTCTGTCTTACCTCCAGGTAATAAAGATGAAGATTGAGGAATTGGAGGGAGAGGCGTTGAAACAGCAGAATGAAGTGAAGGACAGGTCTTCAAGGTTAAATGGTACATTCAGAGACTTTTGAAATAGATGGTGGAACTGCTAAAACAATACACACTCACTCTTAGGCCAAAGAAAGAGATACTTCTCAGGAACTTGTTTAGCAAAAAGTTTCTCTGCTACGGTATTTTTTTCAAACATTTCCCAACAAAGGGTCAAAGATGCCAATGGTCCCTAAGGCAAATCCTGCTACACTTTGAAAGTGTCTACATAAAAGGATCATTATCAAGAAAGGCCTATAAGCATCATCGAAAATAACACTGACAATATACAAACATTATATAGATCAGAGGTATGTTTTCTATTGTGTTTAGTTTTATTCTCTCCATAGCAAAACAATGCAAATAAAATTATTTCAAAAATGGATGATGAAACAAATGAGAAATTCTTTCAAGACTTTTATACAAGGAGAGAGTGTATAAATAAATAAGTTTTAAAAAAAGGAAAAAAATACAAAGCATATCAACTCATATAGTCTTTTATTCCAAAAATAAGAACATACACTGAACTTGAATATCAGGAAATGCAAAGAGTTAAAATGGAGCAATCCATAAAACCCCTCACCACAATATAACACTGCTATCAAGAGTTAAGACGATATCACAAAGGAATAAACCTGTAGAGGTTAAAATAGGCCTGGCCATCTTATGATGATAATAATAGAGATAATTTTTAATAGGGAACACCCCTTCAGATTTTTCTTTTGCAGCTGACAGCTGCTAAGGGTAAGAAATAAAATTCTTTTTTTTTTGCCTGTGACAATTGCTTGTATTTTTTTTGCAACGAGTTGGGTTATCATTGTCAGAGGAAAGTCATAGGACTGCACGAACCTCTGATCTTATAAAGTACAAAAATGCCTTTGTTCTTAAACATGAAAAACTGTCATGACCAAAATACCAGCTGAACAGGAGGCAGGAAAGGAGAATCATATTTCTAATGGAAACACCAGGGATGTAAAGAAAATTAGTTGCGTAAGAAGCAAGATATCAAATGTCTGAACTATCAGAACATAGTGTTTCTCTTTCTAGTAGTTCTTTTTCATGAGTGTAAGTTCTTACATGCTTGACATTAACAGCTTTTTCTTTATTCTTTCACTGTCTACATCTTTATTCTTGTGCTATGTCTTTATTCTTGTGCTATGTCTTTATTCTTATTCAGTTGCTTGTGAAATTATTCCCAAAATAACTTCACAAAATAAGCTCTGATGATAGAAAAACTCTCAAGCATTCAAAGTAAAGGAGGATATGAGCACTGAGACTGAGCCTAAACCTTTTCAAATTAAACCCTCTGCCCTTGCAACTGGTTGTTGATGCAGAGGTTGATGTTCCCATCACAAGTGGAGTGTTTCTATACATGCAGTAAGGAACCTTGAGCTCTGCTACCATCTTATGTGCTTGGTTGGAGAATTCTTTACAACAGGATCCTGCTGCTGCCTGAGACAGCAGCAGTGCTATATAGATATGTACATATCAGATGTATGTATAAACAGTATAATACCTACAGTATTTTATAAGATATAGTATTTTATATATGTAAAATATATATAAAATTGGAGGGAGCTGGGAGAGATCGGAATTGGGAATGGCTGGAAGGTAAAATGGAAACTGAGAAATGAAGAAAGCGTGGCATGAGTACACCATACAACTGAGTAAGCTGATATGAAATAATATGCAGTAAGGTTCTGCAGTGCTAAATCTGTGCCCAGCTTCTGGTGGCATCATCTGGTGTGTGCAGCCCGCTGGAGGCTGTTAGCCACCTTTGCCTGTTACGGCAATTGGTATGAGCTGTATGAGTAGTCAAAGCACCCCTAAATTGTAACTACGTACTGGTCAGCGCTCTCCTCTCCAGATGCGAGCTCCAGCTGGGATTTGGGCCCAGCTCAAAACGCACAGATCTGGCATTTTTTTTGTGTATACGAGAGGAGTTTTGCCCCTTACCTGTTTTAAAGGACCTCAGCCTCTTAGAAGGAATGTGAAGTATTAGCCCCTTGGCCGCAAACTGGTTAGAAACACATTGGTCTCATCAGTCTTGCCAGCCATCTGCGTGAAACTGTCTTAGCGGGAGCTGAACGTGTCTGAACACAGTTTGGACATTTTTGTGCTAGGAATTGGCTAATCCAGTCAAGCGGCAGCACACTGAAGGGGTTCCCGCTATGTGAAGTGGCAGGTGTGATCCTATACCTGATACAGGTCTTTTCCTACCTCCGTGGAACACACAGAGTTAATTTCTGGAAGTTGTCTTTCTCAGATTAAAGATGTCAGTAGCTAAGGAAAGAAAAACGATTTACTTTCAAATAGTTCAGCAGACCTTACTCATTTATCACTTTACAGGATTTCATTTTTCAATGGAGTCTATTGTTTCAACACCATTACCTCCACTTTTAGCAAAGACAATTACAGGGCATTTATTTATACACCAGAGACTCATTGCTTAGACTTTTACATTCTTTTCACCTGAAATAGTTCTGTCACAAAACAGTTGTTTGTCTCAAGCAAATATTTTTTCTCTCAGAGTTGTACTTAGAAGTACTCAAATGTCTTTTTATTTGCACAAAACAAAGACCTTTTTTACTAACTGTGACAAGTGAAGAACAAGTTGGGATAACACACTGACAAGACATGGTTTACTTAGATAATGTCATACCATTGCATCGATAGACTTTGTTTCAGGTGAGATTTTTTTTCTCTTTTAGTTGGGCTAAAAATTATCTTTCTACCAGACTGCTCTTGTAAACAAATAGCAATGTCCTACTTACAACTACTTTGTCACAATGAAAAATTTAGTTATTTTCGATTTCCAAAAGATTTCACAAAACTCTCCACTCCTCCCCAGTCCCCTGCCACCAGCCCTGTGGTAACTAGTCAATGTGCATTATCACCTAAATCATTTGAAGATAAAAAGAAACCTTTTTTTTTTTTTTTCAGAAACTGGCATGTTCTCATGTGTGGAATAGGGCTTTCTATCCCCCTGACTTGTGTTCACAGCAAACCATTGCAGTTCATGGCACCATGGCAGTACTCGTGCCATCTGCCACTCTTCTGGCCATGGCCAGCTAGCTGTGGTGATGCTCTGGTCAGACACACCACAGCAGCAGTGGCGTCATTTACAGTACCCTCTTAATTCATAATGTTTCACTGAAAACTGTCACTTAAATACATGTATAAAACCCCACACATAATGGAAGTGTACCAGGAGATTAGCCCATAGAAATTACAGGCACTGTGATCAATTTTTCTCACCAACCTGAGCCCACATTTTGGGGTGTTTTATGCTTCCAGCTGAAAAGAGACCACCATGGAATAGCATATAGCTGTGATTGATCTGGTTGACTTTTCTCATCTGAGCCAACATAGATACCTAAAAGAGGGATGTTGAAGGACAAAGAGAGAGCTGTAATGCCCAAGCAGTGCTTCTGAGATCATGGGATAGGAAAACATTAATGCCACTGCACTGACCCCATCCATATATCACTACTCCATCCAGTCCTGGTCACAAGAAACTCCTTTTGAAGGTAGAAAGTTTTCACTACTGAAAAGACTGTAAACTCAGTTTATTTTAATATACAAAGTCAGGAAACTTTATTTTCAACGTTTCTTGGTGCTAATTCAGTAATAAAACATTCTTTGCAAAATGGTGTCCTAGAATTCTTTGTTGAGCCGAGTTTAATAAACTGATGCTCTAAGATGCCTGAGGCGTTTGGACAAATGACTGCTGCACAGAGATGAAACAAAGAAGGGACAGTTTCTCTTAGTTATAGTTAGTTTAGTTATAATTAAACTAATGTACTGCACTTTAATTAAATCTGCCCTTTTATGCACGTTTTCAGTGCTTCAGCAGCTTTAGAAAACAATAATCCAAAGAAAATATAAGGGTAGGATATAAAGTTGCCTTACTCCAAAAAGTCAAAGTAGTTATGCAGGGAATGAGGAGGTAAACACTAAAGCTTAAGAACGGGCTACAAGCTCTTGTGAGATGGTGTATGTTCCAGCAGAAGGAAAAAGCAGCAGACTGAACAGAATCAAGGAACTACTGATTTTGTTTTGCAGTTTTGGAAAGCCACCACTCTAGCTTAGCACATGTTAAAAAAAGAGGTGAACTAGGACTGCATTGAAAATCAGATACTGAATTTGATCAAAAAGGGGCATATATTCCAACAAAGATACGTTCACAGGGAGAATAATGGGATCAAGCCCAAAGTAATTTTCGCTCTCCTGTGAGTCAGGGCTATGGTAACATGGCCTCAAATAGCACTGAATCTGAATCATATTGCTCCGAACAACTCTCACATAATACCAGCCCTGACATGCATGATGTTACAGGTCCTAGTGACCCCACCTTCAGTCTACCTTCAGTCTGAGTATAAGCGAACCTATGAAAAAGATAGAATTATACATGGGTGGTTCTTTTCCTTTAGCTGCATTTGAAGCTTATGTGCCAGAATAGATTTTTTATATATATCAACATTTTTATTATATTTATCAAGACGCTTCATGTTTTCCTTAGATATTCTGTGTAAAACAATGTGCTGCACTCATTCTTAGGGCTGAAATATTATTATAGTGTCCGTAAAATCACATGGCTAGCCAGTATTTGGGGCTTTATTGGGTATTTCCACTAGGAAGAAAGCTAACTGATTACACGACTATTTCTTTGATGCTATCTTTGGTGTGATTTACAGAGACTCTTCATACATCCCTGTTTCCCTGAACACAGGAGAGGTCAAACAGGAGGAAACTGGTCTCCTCCACAGTTCCAAGCCTGCCTCTCCTGAAAGCAACCTGATAAAGCCTCCTGGCTCTATCATGTACCACTCTCTCTTTTGCTGTCCCCTAATGAACTTTTCAGCTGCCATTACCACAGTCTCAGCAGCAGACAGTACCTTATGTTTGGCTTTGTCCTTCAGTGGTGGCCCCATTTCTGAAGCTACTGTTAAGCAAATGGGCTTCTTTCAACTCAGAGCCTCCTACCCAGCATATTCAAACCAATCTGCAAGCCCCAGACAAAGATATACCAGTTCAGAGCTATTAATGTCATATATAATCCAGAATTTTTAAAAATTACTTTAAATCCAGCATTATGCAGATTAAGCAGGACATCTATTACTACAGGCCAACTGGCTCCTACATGTTCACCACCTCCTGCATATTTTCTTCCCTCTGTTCACAAAGCAATATATTACAGACTAAAAATGCTTAATATTTTAGCATATACCTGATTTGGCTGCTTTAGTTCTCACAGGGATCAAAAATTAGAAAATGCTTCAAAAATGAACTAAAAAATTGTATTTTGGACAACCTTTCTCTAACATCTTTTAGACTATTTTTCTACATCACTGCAAAATCCTGCTGGAGTACAAGAAGCTAATAATGAAACGAGTGTTTCATTGAAGGCGCAGTTAAAACTAGTAGAAGTAAGGCATGAAAGACAGCATCAAAAACATCAATCGGTGTAAGATAATGAAGTCAAACAGAAAGAATTCATCCTGTTACAATGTCAGAAAAAATGGCAGATATAAAATGAAAATTTCTCTGCAGTGGCTGTGCTGAACAGAAAAGAAAGCTCTGGAACTGTAATAATAATAGTAACAACAACAACAACAACAATGAAAATAATAACTAGGGACTTAAGGTGCTGAAAAGGGCTTAGCAAAGTTGCATCATTATCTAGAAACATTCCAACCTCATCAAAATTACCAGAAGCAAAGATTACAATTCAAACAATCATAATGCAAGTGTGGCAGTAGTTTTTAATTTTTTAGGTAAACAAAAATAGTTGGGAGAATCAAATAAGCCATATTTCAGAGGTTAGTTCCGCATAAAGGATTCACCATGGCACAAATTTCAGTAGCCACTGCCTTTAGGCATAGATGCAAAAGTCCAAAATACAAGACAACATATAGTACAGAATCCTGTTGAGCACCTGGTCAAGATGGAGGTTTCAGATATGACTTGGGCCAAACCTTTCACAGCTGTATACACTAAGGCAGACTGAAGCTGGATCTTCCATGAAATGAGCATGCAATATATGGAGTGTGAATCAGGCTGGCTGTGTTCACAAGGATACTAGGCATTTTCAGTGATCTGCTGTATGCAGTGAATCAGCAAAACAGTGGAAACCCAGAAAACCCAGGAAGATGCATGTGATACTGGTATGAGGTAACCATGAAATAAATAAGGTGTGATATGTGCAAACTGCATAGATTTTAGCATTAAGCTAAAAGCTTAATGTGACGCATGGCTTTCCATGAGAAGGGCACCATCAAAAGTGACTTGAGATTTTTGACCCGGTATTTAACACGACTCCATATGAAGGAAAGCAAAACAAAGAGAGGATAGCCTTATGAAAAATATCCTGATCCAACAACACTCCTGTTTTACTGCAGTTGAGGACAAGATGGCTCAGAAACATTCATCCACCAGCATCACTCTGGCATCCCTCCCAGAACTTTCAAGGTCCGCTTGGCAGAAAATACGTAGCCAAGTAATTTTAGTGTACTCAACATCTCTTATCCCATGCTTCACAATCATCTTCCCGGAAGCTCTGCTTAAACTTAAGGTGTGTAACCATCAGAAACATCTGTATTTCAGCTTCTTCAGTGATGAGAAGGATACAGCCTCTGGGGCTGTTGCTTTACACTGCAGGCTAAGCTAAGTGTCGGATAGTCTGAATCGTGCATGTGTGGGTGCAAAGAGGAAGGGACACACGTACATCAGACCAGAGGCAGCAACCCCGATCAATTGGCACTGCTAATCAATTCTAGAGAGGGTTATGATCAATACAAGCGCTAGCAAGACTGCAGAGACCTCCTGCGTTTGAAATAACAGGTCATGATCAGCAATATCAGTATGAATTTTAAAGTCCAGCATACCCAAATGAGTTTACTGATCTTAAAGCAACACGCAGCCAGTACTCAGGACCGGCATGATCTTGGTTCTGCAGCAATGCCAAAACTGAGCTTGAAATATACCCCAATTGTAGCTGAGGTCAGCTTTGCTTCAGGAGTGAAGGAGCCTTCCCCTCCCCTGTCCTTCTGAAAACAAGCATGTGGAGAGGGAAAGACAGTTGGTGAGGACCCTGCACTCAAGGTCATCACATTTTTTCAGAAAAGGTGATATTTTTCCTTCCTTGAGCGAGGCACGACAGCAGGTGCCAGCCTTGGCACTACTGCCTTGTCTTACTGGCCCTGGTAACAGGCCAGGGGTGGAATTAGGAAAGCCAGAATATCCAAAACATCTTCATCAGAGACCAAATTAAACCCAGGAAGAGGTCTGTTGTGACTTTTGGCTTCTCGTAATAACCAGGTAAATTAGTCCATGCTTTATATTTCCGCAGCCTCTGCTGTTTGATCTCTCTGTGCTATTCATTGAGATTTAGACTCTTTCTGTGATGCTTGTTTGTGTAATTTTCTGTTTTCTCTCCCTTGCACAAAATCTCTTCCTTTAATGCTCTTCGCCTGAGCGGATATCCTCACCCTGTTCACGCCGAAGGGGAACCCTCCTTGCTCCAGCTCGGGCGGTGTGCTTTCCCCACCGTGGAATTAGGTCCCACATGTGCAGAGATCTGCATTGGGATCCTCCTCAGGAACAAAACTGAGTGTTGGATCAGGCCTTAACCCACACACACCTCAGCCAAGGTTTATAAAATGGCATTTCAGCAGCCTCTACTTCCCTGAATATTAATTTCCTCACCTTTCTATATAGCCTGCGGAGGGGATATGTTATTTAACCTGTTCAATTTCGAAAGTCTCCTTTCTCAAAATTAAGGATAACTGTAGCACAGAAGGTCCATGTGTGACTCCTGGGGCGTGTGTCAGACAATCATATCATAGCCAGTACCTCGGGCACATCCAGACTATCTCCAGAACTAGCCTACAAGAAAGTCAAAGTGGCCGCTTTATCAGACGATGTCCATATGCTAGCTGGAGTAGATTTTAAGCTGAGTTTACTACCACTGTGCCCTTCCCCGTGATTAGAGAATATCATTTTTAAAAGTAAGATAATGGTCACAAAGAGAAAACACAGAGTTTGGGAAAAGAGGAAACTGGGAAAAGAGGAACCTACAGGAAATGTTCTAAGAAAGTCAACGGCTTCCATATACACCATGCGTAAGCAACAATGTCAAAGCCGAAAAAAACCATTGCAGACCTCAACACTAGGTAAATAACATGGCAGTGCTTCTCTTTTTCATAATAGTTTGGAAGGTCTAATCATCAGTAGAAGGACAACAGAATTGTGCTATTGTTTAACATATATACGTTATTTGAAGAGCTGATGGATCATTACATATTGAGTGCAATCCGCAAGCCACAGGCCAGTCACGGTTAATTCATATGACAAGGTTTATTTCCACATTTCACTGTTCAGACTGTTACAGAGGGTTTGCATGTTTTTATTTCTTTCCGCACCTTTCCACCTCCTCACTGCCAATTTAGGAGCTGTTAGTCTCAGTTCATAGTAATTGTGAGAAAATAAAATTCCATCTGTTTCTGTCAGGAAAAGGAAAGATGGGAAAGGGAATGAGGGAATCAACAGAAAAATTCACTTGCTAGACATCATTTGCTGCTAGCTATTACTTTTCTAAGGGATGCCTTGCTCAGTTGTATTGCACAAAGTACCTAGCACTTAGCATATGCACAATATTTTAATTTTATATATGTCCTTAAATTCAGCACTTCTGAGAATATTGTGCCAAGCACTATTCTTTCACTATTCATCTAGACCCATAAATATGACTGCCATGTGCAGATAGTGCCATACAGAACTATTTAATAAGCAGCCCAAAACCCGTTTTTCCCTCACTGGGTTTTCAGCTCCATACATATTTTTAATAGGAATGTGTAGGAACTCATGCCAGAGTTGTTGAGCATAATAGCAAAATTCAGGCTTCTGTCTTTGCAATCTGTCTTTCCAATAGCTTTGGAATGGCTTAAAGGTGAACAAATAATGAGGAAGAGAGACAGCGGGGGGGGGGAGGGAGACACACGCTCAGACAGAAGCAGAGATAGATTTAGGCTAAAAAGCCATTAAGAGTTAAATGATCTGCAAAGAGGAAAGCCTTGAAATTAAATTGCACTCAATATCAAATAGCAGATTTAAGAGTGATACGTTAGAAGAGCCTTCTTTCATGAAAATGCAAATAGCAGCAAGCTGTTTTAATTATCGGCTCTAAGTGCTGTATGCTGGGAGACTAGAAAAAATCCAGAAGAGAACAGAACCATAAAACCTTCCCATCAGTATTTTCAGGTCTTTTTCAAACAACAGTAATCTCAATCAAGCAACATTTTGCAGCTCCGTTATGCTTTTTTTCTAGCTCATTGATAGTTTGGCACATGCATAAACATGGGATTTCTTCTGCTTGGAGGTATCCCTTCAAGGAGGGTCTTGCAACTAAAAAGATAAGATGCTATCTACTTCAGAAGGGTGGAGGTGCAGGTGTGAATCCCACTTTCCTCCTGATCCAGAGGCTTGCAAACACTGCTGCCAGTGGCGGGAAGATTAGATCCCATAATCCAGTCCCCTGAAAGAAAGAGATGGAAGTATCCAGGTGGGGCAGCTACAGACCACAAACCTTTGCCAGCAAACAAGGTTGATCTTCCCTACAAGCAGCTGTACTAGCACAAGTCAGTAGTCAATAAAAATGGCTTCAGTTTCATTTCCAGTATAAAACAGTGCTTGCTGGCAAGAGGAGAGCATAAAGAAAACACATCATCAGATATGCTCTACCTAAATGTAATACAAATACAAGCAGTTCACCTTAATAGCAGAAGTGACAATTGTCCTTGTGCTTTCCACCTCTTCCCACCCGCTGAGGTGCGCAGGTCGCAGCCAGCTCTGTCTGAACACCTTGTATACTTGCCAGACCCCTAAATTCTAATCTCTCCCCTCCTTCAGTGAGATAAAATTCCTTCACTTCCATTTTCAAATGCAGAATGAACTAAAACTAAAACACCATCTTTCAGGAATTAAATATTTGCATACAAAACAAGTTGCAGAATACATTAGTTAGGTACGTGTTTGTTTAAAGTCTGGAAACATTGTGATGATGGTGCTGAGTAACAATCAGATAATAATAGCGCTGAAATATTCAAAGGGAAAAATATGACCCCCCTTGGTTTGATGATTGTGTTATGTTTAAGAGGCCAACGCTGCTTTCCTAAGGTTTTTTTCACTTTCCTTCAGTAGATGTCACTGCAGTACAGGACAACTAGTTCCAACACCGTTTTGGGGAAAAAGATAATTTCACCAGGGAGTGGTCCACAATGGAGAACTGAAGCCTTATGCTTTTGGATTTTCAGCATCACTGAGTACCAGTCCTCACTTCCAAATTTTTTTCTTATGCTTTCGTTTCTTGGTTGGGACCAAACACAAGAAACTATTTGCTGTCATGGTTGGATGCAGCTGAAATCACATCAGGGGAGCTAATCTGGGACAACTATCATTCTGAACCAAAACCAGCTTTCATCCACTTCATTCGTTTTGCTTCTGAGGATGCAAATCACAACCTTCTTTCTGATGTAGCCTCCAATTAAGTCCTTAATCCCATGTTTGCATTATTCTGATCAAGATTAGACCTCTCCTCTCTGCATTTCTTGCTATAACATGAAAGCAAAATGTCTAGCAGATTAGTTTTTAATTTTTCTGATTTAATGTATTTCACTTTGCTTGGTTTAGGCTGAATCAGCTACTGGGGACATGGGGGACCCCAGATGGGACTGACAGATGCTCCCCTCTACCCCTCTTCAAAGAAAGAGGCAGAGGAGGGAAAAAAGAGACATGAGTTCAGAAGGAACTAAACTACTTTAATAAAATATTAATAATAAAATAAAAGGAAATAACAAAATATATGCAAAACCATATCAAGCTCCCAGAATGACAATCACATCACCGGCTGGCACTGGGGCAGTCCCAGGCTGGACTCAGTGATGGACAGGAATGGGATTCCGGAACTGCATTCAGGATTGGGACCAAAGACAGACAAACAGACAGAGTCCTCCTCAGACGTCGGCCATTGAAGAGAGAGGTGACCCTTTGATGCCTCAGCTTTTATACTGAGCATGAGGCAGATGGGATGGAATACCCTGTTGGTCAGTTTTGGGTCACCTGTCCTGTCCACTCCTCCCCGCAGGTGGGACCTCAATGCACTTTTCCACTTCCGACCTTCCAACAGGGTAAGTAACAAAGTTAGGCGGCCTTGGGTGTTATAGCAATAAGTATAAGCAAGAGCCTCTCTGCATACCATGCCTGGGCATCAGCTATAAACATTGGTCTTATCACTCTGAGCGCGAACATTGTCTGCACAATATGCTGTTGATTTCAGTAGTTAGAAGAGGCCCAGCTAAGAAACAAAGTTACTGAACAAAATTGGTCCTGTTTTACCTCAAACCAGGACACACTTCTGAGATGGTTTGGCTGCTCATACAGTAAAACAAAATGTTTTTAACCAGGATCGAGGAGTTTTACTTGAGACAAGAAATCTTCAGCCATTAGACAACAATGAAAATAGTTGAAAGTGGTATGTTTACTAAGTTGAAAAAATCCATTTTAAAATATTCCTGGAAATGCCTGTATGTCAAACACGCAAGGATTGAAGCTAAAAAGGGAAAATAACAGGATGTGTGTGAGAAGCAACATCAGAAATTGAGGAGGGTTTTACAAGATTAAAAACATACTTTCAGCAACCTCATGTACAGTTAAAGAAATGTGGTTGCTAACAAAGTCATCAGAATTTAGTCAGACTGTACAAACTCCTCCTCTCTTAGTCATTCCTAGAAAACAAACCAGAACCGCAGTCTGCCGTGGCTCCCTGAGCCTAACAACAAAATCCCTTTTCAAACACAGGAAGGAGAAAGCTTATCTTGGAAACAGGCTTTGTGGCTTCAGGCTCTTTTGCAGACATAATGACTGAAAGAATAATGCTCGTTCAGAGGACCTTGTTGAGCACATAAGATATTATATCAGTAGAACTTTCCCCAGTATAGGAGAGAACAGAACCCCTTCACCTGAAGAACCCCAGTTGCTGCGTTATTATAAGGAGTTAGTGCTGTATTCAAGCGAGATGGATCCTGTCCCAAAGCTTTGCAGTGCATGTAAAAACACACACTTTGAATTTCACAGGAGCCAAGGCTGCCCGCTGGGAACGTTAGGAGGAACTCGCTCAGCCAGTGGGTGTTCTGCGCTCACGTGGGGAAGCTCCTTTTTGATCTCTGGGCATAGTTTTATGGAGTGCTGTCTGCAGAAACCCAAACTCTAGGTGACAGAAGCACGGAGGAGTGACAAGGCCCACGTCCAGGGAAAAAAAGTTATTGTTATGGTTTGAGAAACCCATAACAATTTGTTGCCATTTAGATAATCATTTTAGCACCCGATGACCCCTCCCCACCTGGGAAAGGAATCGGGAAAAAACAAGGAAACCTGGAAGTTGAAGTATAAACAGATTTAACAGAGTAAGATTAGATAATTAACATTAATAACACTAAAGAACCAATATTGATCCCGATACCAATACAGAATATGCACAGATTATACTCAGCCAATTCTATCAGTAGGAAGCTGTGCACTCCCAGTAGTGGGCAGCAAATGTCGGACACTGCGAGCACTATGGCTTCAGGAGGAAGGGAAGGGCTCAGGGGTCCGGCACCGGGGAAGAAGTTCTCAGGATGGCAGCCATCAAGGGAGGGAGTGAGCTTCTCAGCGAACTTTCTAATTTATAGTGAATGTGATGTTCATGATATGAAATAATCCTGTTGGCCAGCTTGGGTCAAGTGCCTGGGTCTCGCTCCACCTCATCCCTGCACCTGGCAAGTTCAAAAACACTGACACCTTGAAATCCACATACCATAGCTGGCTACAAAGTAAATATTTTCACAAATTCAGACACTACAGTCTTCTAAAAGAACAGTCTTCCCAAGTATTAGAGGAGAAATCAGTCCTGTGTCGCTCAGACCAGAAGAGGTATCCACTTCCAAGCAAAGCTCACACTGAAATATGCTTTCATGGCTGCTGCTAATTTGCAGAAGCAGCTGGAGAAACAGGAAAGTCCCTAAGATAGAAACCAACGCTATTATCAAGCAGCAGAGCCCCCTAGTACAGACTGCTGAAATAAACCTGGTCTCAGTCATTGCATGTTGCATTCAAGCTCAAGTCCATATTAAGCATTAGTACTGACATCATCCAACCAGACCTGCCAAATGTGATGAAACAGAAAGATCTAAATTTGTTTAGGAATGACGCTGTTAACATCTATGCCTTCTCTCATCTAAATCAATCACCTGCTACTTTATTAAATATGGTTTCTATCAGCCTTTCCACCAGCCTTTCCACCAGCCTACTGAATACATTGAACAGGAGAGAGTAGAAATCAGTAGTTCATTTCCCCCTGCCCTCCCCAGAGGAAAGCCCACACATCTGAGCAACTATTTGCAGGTGATCTCTGGAAAGAAAAGAGAAAAATGTTTTAAGGGACTATGCTTTAAAGCCACTTTCTACTGAGATGGCTAAACAGAAGTTAGGGCCATTATTTTTACCATCCAAACTTGAAAATTTTGTCTTGCCTTACTCTACATCTTCCTTTCTTGCTGCTTCTACCTGTCTTGTTTCACAGCTTCAAATTTTACACCCACACCCTCCTTTCCTCCCACTCTCTTTGTCTCTCTAAAGAAACCCTGTCATCCATGACTTCTTCATATGTCTCTCCCTTCAGCCTCACCAAGTCCTGGATCCTTTTGTTTCTCTTCCCTCTCTTTCAGAGGTTTCTATCTTCCAAGCATTTTTACCCCCAGCTTCATTTCGTGGTGGTCACACTGGGCTTCTGCTCTCTCCCTGCCTATGCTTCTCCCTGGCTACATCCCTTATACTTTTTCTCAGTTTTTAGCAGCATTAAATATGACCATTCTCCACGTCCCCCTAACATTTTCTTGCTGTCTGCTCTCCATGCAGCAGTTCTCTTCAGCCTTGTTCTCTGATTTCAACTCAAGGCATTCTTTTATTTTCACAGTATCCCGTGTAAGTCTTTGCTGTTCCATCCAGTCCCTTTGCTGAAGAGTCCCACGTCTCCCTTCTGTGTTCAGCTGGCATTCCTCCTTCAGCTCACCCTATACCAAAGCTTGATACCTTGCACTGATTTTCATCAGCCATATTCTCAGATCTCCGGTGCTGCGTTCCTCGCTTTTAAACACCGATCAAGTATCTTTCAGCTTCGTACTTAAGGTCGTCTTCTCCCTCTTGCTTTGTCACTCAGTCTTTCCACAACTTCCAGGTCATCAGTATTTATCAGTATTTGTCTCCCCTCTCTTTTCCCATGTTTTTTGTTTCATTTCTGCTTCTATCTCAAGTATTGTTGTTCATTTTCTGCCTACTTCACTCTTCACCCTTTACTTTTGCCCCTCTCCTACTCCAAAACAGCCAGCTCTGAGTCAAGCTGCCTTTCCCAACTACAAGTTTGTTTTATCCATGTTGAGATCTTCCAGTTTCCTAGTTAAGTAATTCTCCATTCTCCAGTTGGAGAACATCTGTCATCTCAAGTAGGCTTTTTGCTATCCTGAATCATCCTCCCTCTTACCCTGCTCCTGCATCTCCTTTGCTCTCCACATTGGGATCTCACCAATGTCTTCTACATGAAGAGATCTGCTTTCCATCACTTCCCTTTCTGTAACTCCTTTCCTTCTTCCATGTCACACACTAAGAATTTCTCTTTTCCAACTCCTCCGTTTGCCTCAGTTTTTCCATCCTGAGCAAACTGTTGTTCACTCCTCCTTCAGTTCTCACGCTCCCACCAAAAACATGCTTTTTCTGATCCCCTTTTCTCACCAGCTACAGACTGCTCTGCTCCTCTTTCCCATCTCCAAGCTCATTAAACATATCTCTTCTCCAGTTTCATCCCAGAACCTCTGTAAACTAGCCTTCTCCCCTTAGAAACGCCATAATCTGCTCTTACCTATGTCTCTCACTGGTTTTGAACTTAAGTTAAGAAATAATAATCCATCATTGAAACCTTGTCCTCCTTAAGTTTCCATGACTGTCTTGTTTTGTTTTGTTTTTCCTCTGAATCTGTCCATTACCAATTCATGCCATTTGGAGTTTTTTCAAGACCCACCTCCAGCATTTATGATGTTATAACCCTGTGATGATTAGTTATTATTTTGAATATTCATCTCTTCTCTCCAGATCTGCCTGTTTTTATTCAAAGGAAAGTCTCAAAAAATCTGGCTCAGATCTGTTCTTCAGGGACACGACCCCAAGAACAGTATGTTTAAAACAACACTTCTGGTTGCATCTCCTTTGCAGTCACCATGACAAATCATATCTAGCCTGCCACTTTTCTGCACTTTCCACCTCCATCTTTTTTCTCATGGCCAAATTATGCTGTAATCCTAACAAGACTTTCTTCTAACATTTCTAGTAGAAGGCTTCTTGCATTCATCTGCATACTAAAAACTCATCCGAATTTTCATTGTGCCACAGATTGATTGCTGCAACATCTGTTTTCTTACCCCTGCCATGCATTACCTTAATAATTTGTCACCATTCAGGGAGATGGTAAGTTGTAAATCTTCCTGTCTTACAATCCTTTCTTTGTTCTCCTCATCTTTACAGCACCAGTGTATGCTGTCTTCATTTTCAAATCCGTTTGCAATCTATCCCCACCATACCTTCTCTCAAGCTCTTACTTCCAGCCTACCCAGGATGATAGCTATCATCTGCTTGTTAAAATTCCAGGTATGCACATCCACGGTATCTCCCACACTGCTCCTACGTGCTCTTGCTGAGTTTCTCATAAACATCAACAAAGCCACTTCAGTATTTTCCTTAAAAAAATCTCTATCTGAAATTCACCTCTGCCATGATGCTACAGATTTGGTTAAGTCTAGCCAACCGTCTGTCATGCTGTGTGAACTACCTCATCCTTTCCCAATGCTCTCTCACCTGTTACCTCTTGAATTAAAAGGTTTTTGGGGCAGGGGTCATCTTATTTTGTGTTTGTATGACACCTGATCCACCTAAAAAGTATTCTGTCCAAGAGTAGGACTCTTAAGTATGATAGTGATGATAATACATGTTACAATAGGTAGAAATTGTAACATCTCAAACATGTTGATATTGTTGTACGATCCCTCTCTCTGTGCTATATTTAAATTCATATTTTCAAACATATTCTTCTGTATGTCAGACTACAAAAAACATACGCATCTTTTCCCTTGTTAAAAATACATTAAAAACAAGTCGTATCTTTGATTTAATTGAAGATTACATTTAGTGAGACACTGCTAGCCTAGATGCAATATTTCATATATTACTGTTTCATATATAAAGTTTTGGGATTCTGTATACAGATGCTAAATGTAGCGGGCATGGGCTTGGCTTAGTATGACAGTTAATAAAGTCTAATTCTTCTAGAGAGGAAGGGTGATTCTTCTTTCCCTTGGAAACCTATTCTCTTAGAAAATAGGTCAAAAGAGCCCTAAGTTGGGAATACTGCTGGTACAGGTGAAAACAATGCACTGACACGAGTAAAATAGTAACTAATAAAGAGTAAATGAAACCAAGAGAGAAAGGAGAGTGAGGGAGAAGTAAAACAGAGGAGGAAAATAGAGTATTTAAATATAACGAGAGGAAACTGTTTATGGAAAGTTACAAATGCTCTGCAAACAAAACTGATTTTAAGAAAATAATCACTGGAAAATATGTGAGCTATCCTGTCTGCTATGTTTTCATTCTGACATCATTGCTAGAGACACCAGAACTCCGTGGGGGAAAAAAAGGGGTGGAAGATGATGTGATCTGTGAGACTATAATGATGTGTGTCAGTACCATTATTCTGAGATGAGCTGAGGACTGCAGCGTTGATGGGTCTAGACATACAGGAATTGCCCTCAGAGCTTAAGACGCAGAGTACTGCAACAGAAAGCCTCCCTACAATCATGTCATCTTACCCCCTGTCTTGTTCCAACCAAATGCTGACATAAAACTATGAATTATGCTCAAGGATGAAATACCTCATGGGCAAAGCTACCTACATGCATGCTGAAGGTGACTATTATGCACAGTAAGACATATTAGGATGAATGAAATCCTTTAACCGTAACTGGTCATTATTATTGAAATAAAGATGTACAGTTCTTTGAAATGTCAGATTGTCTGAATTGCCATAGTCTTGAAAGAAGTATTATTTAACTTTATTCCATGTACTATTTTCTTGTCATGGAGAAGTTATAAAAACACACTGACTTTTGAATCATAAAAGAACAACAAAAGTGTTTTTACTTTGCTAAAAATCAATTTAGTTCATTGGAAAATACAATGCTAGTGATGGCTTGCAGACATAGGTCGTTTTCATTGGGTATCAGCACTGTCATAAACACAACAAATTACAGTAAAAAGCGGACGGAGTTCAGCATATCTAAACGAATTAAATGTCAACAACTAAATTATTCATCTTTGCTTCTGCAAGTCAAAACAGTCACATCCTGATCTTGCAGGTTATAATTAGGCTGAGTCCTGGCTCTGCAAAAGCAGAATGTGTATCTTGCGATCTACCCACATATGTTTAGGAAGCCAGAAGAAAGGGCAGTGGTAATGCATAAGAGGAGAATACAGCAGGTGGCTAAGCAGCACAGAAAACCTATTTTTAAACTAAGAGGCAGAGAGTAGGTAAGCTCTAGATCACTGGTACTTTTTGTAGCCTAAACAAGTCTTGTTAAATAAGACAGTAAAACTATTTCTTACAGACCAAGCACTGTTTCTTCTGTTACTTCCNTGGGCAGAGCAGCTAGCAATGCTGCTGGGGGGTTGCGCAGAAAACCCTCATCCCGGCTGAATCCCCACAAACACCCGTACCAGGCAAACCTTATGGAGCAAACCACTTGCCATTTCAGTGAAGGATGGCTGCAGCACCCACCAAATGGAGCAGGAAAAAATTGGTTTGTAGCCCTTGCATGAAAATGATTGCACAGGGAGGAATAAAGCCGTAAGTCTTTGATCATGTGCCCAGTCTTCAAAATGAAATGATCCCATTCAAGAGCAATACTTGCAAATTACACATTTTAAAATATACATTTTAAGAAAAGCTTTATAAAAGAATGTCAGTACAGTTATAGCAAGCTCTACCACCTGAGAATTGTGACTGTCGGCCTTTATTGCACGTATTAAATATGCAACGCTGTATAGGAAATTCATGATAAAATTCTTTTAAAATTACTGCTTGCTCAACTGAGAGCTTGGTTCTTGGGAAAGCAACAGCCAGTTTGTACAGAATAATAATAAAACCAGCATCACTCCCTTTTGTTGCATTGTTTTCTCTCAAGACCCTAGGAAAGAAACAATATCTATTCACTTCCTCATGGTTTTTGTTTCTTCTGTATATAATGAAATGTCACTGCAAGAAAGAATAAATGAATAATCTGCTCTATCCATGTGCCAGTTTCTGCACTTTTCAGCTAGGCAAAAATCCCATTGATTTTTGTCTTTTTAAAGGCTCTTCTAAAATGCTCTGATAGTATTTTGCTCCATGAATTTATATTTCTACCTGTCTAAGCCATGTGGATAACGCTCCTCACTCAGTATCCTCTTGCCATCCACTTCCACTGATGCTTACATCAAATTTATTCCTACTTGGCTCTCAGTGTCAGTGGCTTGATATGGGTGCAGTGGGTAAGCAGCTTTTTCCTACCGAGACTGTATTACATTGGTTAGCCATCAAACCAGTAGCTGCCTGTACGCCTAGCTGGTACAATGACTCATAGGCACTCCTAGAGAAGACACGTGTAGGACTTGGCACTTCACGCCGTTTCCAGCAGAACAGATCAGACTGCTCTGATCTGCACTGGAGGGCCAGCCTGACAGCGAGCCAGCTAGTTTGTGGGACCAAAAAAGGAAGCCAAGACAATCTGGCTGCTGTCTTCAAGTGTTTGTCTCTGGCCTGGATCACTCCACAACCCCCTTAGGAGTCCCTGGAAAAAAACACCTAGGTGGCCCAAACTTGGGCGTTTCCCCTCCTTTTTAAGGGAACAATGTCTAAAAATGTTATCTGTTTATGAATAAGACCTGCTGCTTATTTGTATTCAGTCATATATGCTTGATCTACCTGGTATATCATATTTTTCCTATATTTATTTTAGTGACTTGGTGGAGCCTAGTCTAGCTTCTCAAAACAAAATCTCTATTCTAGACCATGATGTGCATAAGGGGAAAAAAGAAAAAAGGGCTTGGATTCCACATCCATGCCTGATTTGCAAGGGTTCACATTAGAAAATTCCATCTTTTCAGTTGAGTGAAATTAGCCTTAAACTTTTGGATGCAGTAAACAAAAATCTGTTGTACTCTAACATTTCTGTCACAACCACAAGATGAGGGAAAAAATATGATGATGAATACTGAAGAAACCCAGAAGACAAGTGAGCTATGATGTTTGATTTCAGGCATGAAAAATTATGGACTGCTGTCCTTATTGAAGCAAAGCTCAAGATTAAAGATTATTATAAAGTGTTCTGTCTTCTCTATCACATACCATATTATGAGAAACATCCAAAAGAAGGCAGATGTCAGTAAAAAGGGTAACTACATCATGTTAGTGCATGAAACTGGTTCCTTGTGAGAAGCACTATAGTAAAAGGAAATTGATTTTGTGTAGGTTATAACACAGAGTCCACACTTCTCTGCTCATGATTTGCCACAGCAGTGGTTCTGTCTATGCCTTCTCACAAAAACTCTACACGTACTACATCACTTACAATCTGGCCTCATATTAAAATGACAAGATATGCTGATAGAAAAAAATTGTTTTAATTGCTAGCATATGTTACTGGAAATTCATTCCGTTATTTTTAAGCATTAAAGCATTACACAGCCATTTATCTTAATTTTTAACTTGTAGCACCACTGCCTGCTATCCTGGAATCAGTTACAGGCATAGGGGGATAATTAAGGACCACAAAAGCCATTGACAATCTGTAGTAGCAACATCAGTGGCACATTTTCTACCCTTTAGACAGCAGCATCACATCTTGAACTTCAGTTCAAGTTATCCTATGTTAGCTATGAAAGATGTACTCCTGACACAACAATATGGGAAGATCCATGTACAAACTGGAAGTTTTGGCAGACTTTGAAGCATCAAAGTTTCAGAAGATAAGTATGACTGCCTGTTGTGAACCATGAATTGGGTCTTTCAAATGTCACAGTCCTCTGAGACCTAACTTCTGAACTACAAAGCTCTGAGTCTTTGACTACGCTGGCAAGCACCAAGGCCCAACAGAAGACTTGTAGAATGCAACAGTTGGTGTGATTGTGCCCCTGTACTCAGCACTGGTGAGGCCACACCTCGAGTATTGTGTCCAGTTTTAGGCACCTCAATACAAGAGAGATATCGAGGTGCTGGAGCGAGTGCAGAGGAGGGCAACGAAACTGGTGAAGGGCCTAGCAGACAAATCATATGAAGAACGGTTGAAGGAGCTGGGACTGTTTAGTTTGAGGAAGAGAAGGCTGAGGGGAGACCTCATCACTCTCTACAACTATTTGAAAGGACACTGTAGAGAGGTTGGTGCTGGTCTCTTCTCACAGGTAATTAATGACAGAACAAGAGGGAATGGCTTCAAGCTCCAACAGGGTAGGTTTAGACTGAACATTAGGAAAGAATTTTTCACAGAAAGGGTGGTTGGGCATTGGACTAGACTGCCCAGGGAGGTGGTTGAGGCACCATCCCTGGATGTGTTTAAGAGACGTTTAGATGTGGTGTTGGGGGATATGGTGTAGGGGAGAACTTTGTAGAGTAGGGTAGATGGTTGGACTCGATGATCCCAAGGGTCTCTTCCAACCTAGACAATTCTATGATTCTATGACGGCCTGATCTCCAAGCTATACATTTCAGGCATTCCTAATGTTCACCTAGTTCAGTTTGACTCCCACGAGTGCTCATTTGTGTCTGGAATGCATTAGGCGCAATCCTGGAGCACCTCTGCCAGTTTAGCTTCATCCAAAAGGGATCTAGTTCATGCACTCCAACACCGCTCCACACTGTGAATCAAAGCACTGTAAACAGAGATGATGACAGCATTTACTTCAAAAGTGCATCCCTGATCCAAATTAAGACACTTAAGTCCCCTACATGAAGCAGTCTGTGTGGAACAACAAATGAAAATGAGTCTGATTTTTATGCACTGCAATGCCTTAAGTTCTGTTATCTGTCTGCGCAGATTTTGTCAAGGTTCATATCCTTACAAAAGAAGTATACTTTTGGTTAGTGTTACATTAGCAATACTCAACCATTGCTGAGTCTTACGGCATGTTATGTCCAGTAGGCTTCATAACATTTTTCTAATTTAAATAACCATTGAAGCATACCAAGAAAATGGGAGCTGAGTTCAAGCATCTGTAACTTGCAGAACTGCATTTTGCCATGATGCATCTGATATTCGATGCTTGCCTGAAAGTGGCTTTAGTTTTTAACTGTTTCTCTTAATTTGTGTGAGCAAAGCTGGAAAGTGGCAAGCCTTACGGGCACCAGCAACAGAACCTGCAAGCCGAGATTACGGTTTTGTAACGGTTGGAGAAATGCTTGAGTGCTGGAGACATTTTCACCGTTGCAGGAGCTGATCTGAGGAAAAAGGAGATGCTGATTTTTAACATTCCCGCTGCCTTTCTCTCCATCCATCCATCCATCCATCCATCCATCCATAGCAGCAGCACTTCCTACGGTCCTTCCCGCCCCCCCCGCCCCGTTCCGCACGCGGGTGACTAACGGCTCCGCGTGCCGGGGGCGTCGACCAGTTTCCATGCCA
>VZSZ01007047.1:373608-416636 GCA_013398815.1 Ibidorhyncha struthersii | reverse complement strand
CGGCGGCCGCCTGTGGGATTCCGGCGGTGTGCCTTGTCTGGCTCTCCCCTCTTCCTTCCCTCATGGCTGGAGAGGGAGGCTTTTTCAAAAAAAGATATTCCTTAGGTGGTTATGACTTGGGGGAGGGGAGTGTTTCTCTGGAGGGTTTTTGTGTTGTGTTTGTGTGTTTTTTTTTCTTTTTCTTTTTCTTTTTTTTTTTTTCTTTTCAAATCAGTCGCGCTGTTGCTGGGCTTGTGCATTTTTTGTGCCGGGTATGAGAAAATAGACTGGTCGTTATGAGGTAGGTGGGTGGTGATGGAGAGCGTCAGAGGGGACAACACCCAGGAGAGAAGGCTGTTCCCCAGTTTGAGCCGCTAGGAAGAAGAGGGGTGCCGCGATTCCCGTTGCTGGGCTATTCCTTGCTTCTGCTCTCAGGTTTCATCTTTTATATCGGTCGGTGAGCAGGGAAAACCCGGTTGCTATCCCTGGACTTGAGCGTGTGGAAGGGAGAATGATCTTTTTTTCAAGCAGGGTTTTGTGTGTTTGCAGCAGTGCCCCTTCCTGGGCTGGGGGAGCAAGAAGCTCTATTCCTATTCCATTTTCTTTGGTGTATGTGAGGGCTCTGGGTGCTGTTGCTGAACTACTCCAGCCTCATTCTCAGAGATCCTCCTTCTGTCTGCATCGTGTGCTGCCTACCATTGCTGCGGCAGGTAGCTGTCTGAAACAGCAACACAGCGTGAAACTGCCATAGTGAAATTAGTAATGATCATGCAAATTCCCCTGTGCTGCGCCTTGGGTGAGGGAAGCTATTACCTGACTTCTACTCAGTAGACTTGTCAAGGTGGTAATATATTAGTCTACAGTCATATCTGAAAGGGTTCTTATTTATTGCAAATACATATTTATATAGCAAAGCTTTGGAACATCTCAAATAGGCTGTGAGAGAATATAAAATAGAGGAGGGCTAGGAAGACCCATTGGCATACTGGTAGATGCAGACCATGAATGGCCTTCATGGGTTCTGCAGTATTGCTGGAGAGAAGTTTTAAATTGTTCTGTTAGTTTCTTTTGTTGTCCTCAAGCCTCTGCTGTTTTTCAGAGAGATGTTGAGCACCGCAGGCTTCCAGTATTATAAGTGATCGAGTTGCATATTTCCGGTTGATAATGGTTTCTTGGCTAGTACAATCTACAATTTCTACTTCATTTTACTATCTATGAGGACGCTTAACTATTTTTTTTTTCCAGATACCAGTGTAAGGTTGTCAAATCTAAGATTTCACATAGTCCGTTGGGTTTGCCTAAAACAACATGATCTTTAAGATTTTCCTTGTCTTAGTGCATGTGTGCAGAAACCTGCAGTTAAAAAAAAAAGCAAGCTTTTTATAAAATATACCTGCCTGTAGTAGAAACATGAAGCGCCATTTTAATAGGTGGATTGAATAATAGAAATATTGGCTTTTTCTATTGTACAGACTTAAATACTACCTCTAGTTGTGTGGGTGTTTAAGATTTCTGTCATTGTGCTCATTTGGCAATAGAAAGGAAAATCTCCCCCTTTGTACTTCTGGCAAGATATTCTGCAAGGAGAGAGCTCTCTGCCTAAAGAAGCCTCTGCATTGAATAAGTCTGACCTTGTTTGTGTCAGAATTTACCCAAAACTGTAGTTTTGGGGGATTTAAATCAAAATTGTTTAAAAATCTTTGTCACCACCCTTAGATTTTGCTGGCATGCAGGAAAACTGGATGATACATTACAATGGGTGAAAGACCATAGTTTATAGGAAAGAGGAGAAATCTAAAGCTGTAGCAATCAAATGCTGCAAGGAGCAAGTGCTATACCATATTTTGGAACTAATTTTGGAATTAATTTCAGCCAATGCTTACACCTGCAGTTGAAAGCAGTTATCATTATTCAAAAATACACATGTAAAAATACTTGCATTACACCTGATTTTTAACTGTAATTGAATATTGACAATTGTAATGTCTGATATATAATCTGTTGTTGGTTTATGTTAAAGATCTTTTTTAATTGCTTAGATTTGAACTTTATTGAAGCTGAAACTAGAAATATGTTTTGATTCTTTTGGTCTGACTTTAAAATGAGAGTTGCAGCAAACCTGTTAAGTGTTGTTGCTGATCTGCTCTGGCTTAGTTTTAAAAACTTCAAGTGTTGAAACAAAGAAATTGCAGATCCATTTTAATGTTCTCATGGATCATTTCAGTTTAATTTAATAATGATGAGGAAGAAAATACACTTTGAGATGCAAATACTGAAATGCTTCCTGTAGCTCTGTGTTTCTAACAAACCCCTTAATATCAATTTCGTACGCTTTTTTTAACTAGTGAAATAGCTACTGGAAAATGTAAAAAAAATTGTATGGTCAGTATAGACAGAGCTTCTTTTTATAAAGAGGTTTAGGCTGGTCTGTTGGAAACTATTATTGGAGCACTGGTATAGTTAACTATAGCGCCAGCGTGGTTTGACACTAGCAGTGGCTATTTCTGTTGTTGTATGGAGCAGGACTATGTGAGTAGGAGGAGAGCTAAGACTGCAAGTACAAGGTAGAACAAGAGAATAATTTCTGTGCAGAAAACACCCTCTCTCTATATATAAGCCAGTTCAGTGCTGTTATAAAAATAGCTATTTATAATACTGACTATATATGGATGCTCTTGAAAATTGTTCACATATAAGCATTAGCTTTCTCTCTTTTGAACACTCAACACTCAGCAGTAGAAATCTGGAAAGAAAAAAACAACCAGCAGTTTTACCCAGGTATTATTTAAGCTCTGGATAAGATATGAATTCTTATTTATGAGAATTTTCTTGAGCTTGTATGCTTACTCTGAGCAGAGCGTGAACATGCGTCACGAAACAGTAATGAGAGGGAATTACCCTGAAAGTGTGTTGATATGGAGGATAAAATGAAGTCATTGTGAACTGTGTGCTCATCATGTAAAAGGAACAAGAATGGCTTACATTTGTCATAACTTCTATTTGAGAATTTTAAGGAATTTTAGCACTACTCATGAGCTAAACCTAGCAACTCTAGATTTTTATCTTGATTTTTTTCACATCAGGACATAAGAATGATTAGTGACTTGCTGTCACTAAAGAGTGTATGTAATGTAATGAGTAATAGACTTTATTTCCTGGTTCTAAATTCTGTATTAGAACTATAATACTTTAATATCTAGAGGGAGTTTTGTTTGTGAATGGTAATATCAGCTTTCTGCATCAGAAGCAGTAAGAATTATTTTCATTGTATAAATTAAAGTGAGCATTAAAACAGTATGTATGTAAACTGAGGAAATCACTGTTGCTGCATCAGTCCTTTTGCCGAGTCTGTGCAGTTTCATAATATTAAATATGGATGAAGGAAAAATGTTAAACTTCTGAGTGTTCACAACACTAATGTATTCAGCTTTTAAAAATAAGCTTTTTTGTTTAGAATGTGATAATATATTTCTTTGTCACTGTGCTAAATAAGGTATTTTAGCTTAGCAGAAATAATTGCGTTAAATATCTTGAGGAAACCACAATGAAAGAACAAAACAAATTTGAAAGGTTCTGCATATGTTAAACTCTGTTGCTATAGAAATACTGCATTTTTTTCCCCTCCCTTCTCTGAGGCAGCCATGAGAATTCTGTAGGACTAGGCTAGCCTTCAGAGAACTTCCATGTCTATTTCCTTTAGGCAAAGTAAGTTTCAAAAATGAATGTATGGGCTCTCAAGTTAGAGTTGTGTTCTGCCTCTCTGTTCATATGAAGATTGATAAGTAATTTAGGTTTAGTTGCTGTGGAGTCAAAATAATCTATTGCTGTGTCTTAACATGAGGAAAATGTGAACAGAATATCTGATGACTTTCTGTAATACTTATCTGTGATACTGAAGTGTTTAGGTCTCCAGAAGTTTTTAATTCTAGCATTAGTGCAATTACATTTATTTTTCTAACATGAGTTCAGAAGAGGTGTTAGCGTGTTCCAGTTTGGCTTCAAGTTTGTATTCTGAATCTAAGCTGGTTGAACGTTCTAGTGTTGGAATTGTCCATTAATGTCCTGCAAATTAATCCTTTAGTTGGTGTATTTTTAACAATAGGATAACTGAACATTGACACTTTTTTTTGAAAAAGATAATCTTGCTGTGGGTGGCATTCATGAGAAATACTTGCCTGGCAATATTATAGAAAAGGAGGGGGGGGGAAGTCCTCAAACAAAAGAAAAATCTCCTCTCAAAAAACCCAAAATGTGAATCAATTCTTAACTGAATCCAGCCACATAGAGCTCCATTATTTTGGTATCACTGTCTCTGTTAACCTTTTCTTACAGATGACTGTAGAAGTACAGATGTTAATGCTACCACGCTGCTTCATTCAACTGAAGGAAAGGGAGGATGTAGCTGTAATGTTCAGTAGAATCAAATATTTATTCAACTATTAAGTATTAAAAAATAAGTATTGGAGCTTGAATATGAAAACAAAACTTTTTTTACTCCCTCCACTTTTCTTCATAATTAGCTGTCAGTGTTTAAAAGTCATCATGTATTGTAGGAACTCTACATTTCTTAATGAATTCAAATAAATGGTTAACACTTAAAATGACTTATTTGTAGGGAAGAATTCTTATTTAGCTTAGTTCCTTAGAACTATATTTTGCTTGATCTCGTCATCTAACATAATTGTGAAAGCCTTGTGTTTCTGGGGAAACCCTTATTTTTCAAACTCATACAAGTTGTTGTGGTCTTGAAATGGATTTTTTTTTTTTTTTTAAGTTCCTATTGAATTGATAATTACTTGGGGTAACTGTCTGGCGTAGAATCACTTGGGAGTTCCTCAATACATTTGGTTTACTTTGAGTGAGCTTAGTGCTTATGAAGTGAGCAACTACTCTGCTGTAAAGTCGTACTTACGTGTGTAGTAACTGAATAGCTACTTGAATGCACATCAGTTCAGTGCTTTACAGTCTCATCCCTTTCTGACCTTGAGAAGGTAGATCTTTCTGCTTGACCTGTATGTCATAGACTGGATGACATTTTAACGTGTTAACTGCCAGCTGGTAAGTTTTTAAGCTTTGTACCAGCAAGTGGGACTTTGTACTTAAATATTTATCTTTAAAGCATAGAAACTTTTTAATTAAATGTGAGAGCACAGTAAATTTGTGTTTATAAGCTTCCTACGTGTTGCTAGATTTCCTAATCTTAAGAAGATCCTATTTATTTTTTGTGTAATTCATATCTCAAACTCCCTGTGTTTCCCTATGTGTACATCAGCACAATGCTGGCATTGGTAGAGCAGAAGGTCCGGTATGCCCTGAATGTTGCAGACTCATGATGCTTGGTGGTGTTCAGTCCTCTTTTTGTCTCCTCTCCCTTTTCATCTGGACAACACTTCTAGATGATGGTGAGGAGCAAACTGTGTTCTGATCGAAGTCCTGTAGTAGGTAAGCTTCAAAAGCGTGCTGGAAGGATTTGGATATTACTCTATGCTGGCTCTTACAACAAATTTCAGTATGTCTGGTAAGAGTATCTTGCATGCTGCAGCTTATCATGTTAATTGCTGGTTCATCAGAACCATTTTCCATGAATAAATGTAATGTAGTTTGATTGTTTCGCATCTTCCAAGATGCTGTTTTTTTTTTTTATAGATTGCATTTTTGGCTGTTATCTGAAATGGCAATAGCAAAACCAAGGTGCATGGAAGGTGGGATATGTCATAGTCAGCTCTTCATAAAGCTCCTGTTGTTACAGCTGTTACGCTTGTTCTAAATTTCTGTTAATCTGTGGTGTTCAGTAAAAACTTTACAGTAGCTGAAAACAAATTGCAGGAAGAAGCTTCCTCTTCTGTTTTTTATTTTGAACACTTGGCAGCATTTGTTTGTTTCCTGGAGTCACTTAAGCCCTCTCTACAAATATTTGTGCACGTGTAATAAGTTAAACATATGTTCAACTTCAGTTGTATTGCTTATGGAGAAGTGTATGCAGGATTGGGGCACATCTGACTTTAGTTTTTATGTGACCCCCTTCAGAGGTGAAGAAATCTTAAAACTGTCAAAACATACAGCACCTCATACAGTATATATTTAATTCCACATCTTAATTGATATTTCAAATTCATGTTGTTCAAAATAGTTGGTAGACATACTGGCAGCTTGTGTTTTCTGTGTTGTTAGAATATGCTTTGGGGATGAAAAATAGGGAATGGGCATAGATTTATGATATCTTAGAACAAGGTTGCTTTTTGTTACGTTCCATTTCAGAAATTTGCTTATGGGTTGCTTATGTATAGAACCACTCATCCAAAATGTAAAGGTGTTTATTAGTCAAAGAGTAGACAGTTGTCATAGCAGTGACAATAGATGTCAATAATTTTCAGTTGTGAACCTCAGAACATACACTTTTAAAAAATGATATCCTTTTTATTGCAATGTGGATTCTCACTGAAGTGAGGCTGAATCTATTAATGAATATAGAATACCTGCTCTCCAACTTTCTGCTGCTGTTTTTAATAGAATTGCTTAGGGTATTTTAAAGTGATAATTGACATCAGGGATGGAAGAGGGACCTCAGGAGGTTTTCTAGTTAGACCTTCTGCTCAAAAGCAGTATTTTCCAAAAAATATATTTATTCCTAAAATGTCACTAGGAAGAAGTTGTGTAAAATCAAATTANCCCCCCCCCCCCCCATGCTCAACTTATTTTAATGGCACTGCTGTATTATCTTATTTTGAGCATTTGAAAAGAGAATTCCAGCTAAAAGGAAGCAAAAGCCTTTGGTGCAAGCAAGTTTTGTTTTTTTTTTTTCCTTTTGACTCTGATCTCCCCCCTTTTTTGTTTCTACTCTCAATCTGCCACATCCACAATGTTGCCATCTGGTTGTTTGCTTAACCTGTGCAAAAATGCTTCCAGTCTTCCTTGCCGCATTTGTCAGACAAGGATGGAGCTGCAGTATCCTCAAATTCACCACTCCAGACATGCACACGTAGTATACTGCTATCTACATCTATAAGCTTTAAAAAAAACACCAAAAGAAGCCCCTTAAATCCGTCACCTTAACTAATCCTTGTATGAAAACACCTACAGTGAGTCCTATGGTTGCTTCAGAAGTTTCATGCTTTAAAAACTTGAGTCTACCTTATGGACCTCTTCACACTTTCCTTATCCATCTGTTCATCTAGCACAGCTTCTTCTCTTATCCCTTTACACAGTCTTAGGCTGTTGAAATGCAAGACGCCTTTGCAGATCCTTTAATTGGTGGTAGTCTTTATTTTTACTTCGCTACATATTTTTGTATTTCTTAAAAAAAAAAAAACCAAAACCAAAGCCCAACACTCACAAAAATCAAAACTGAAACCCCCTAAAAACCCAACCCCCAAAACCCCACCCCAAAATCTTGTGTTTCCTTTCTCCTTTTTTCGTTGATGTCATTATTAGGAAATTACGTGCCATTATAATGTTTTTATACAACTATTATTTTTCTACTTAACTGTGAAGTCTTGTTTGGGTACAGTTTGTTAAAGACAGTTATTTATGGAGCTCTGTAGCTGTACATCATGATGTATAGTCAGTAATGTGTTGATCCGGTAAGTCTATAGACTAAAGCTACTTCTTTATGCAGTATAGCCTATTACAAAACAGAAAACCTTGGACGTGAGGAGTGGCCAGTGCTGATGAAATGCTTTGTGGAACAGGTGGGACCTCAAAGTTTTATTTTGGTTTGAGGGAAGGTTGCTTATGCAATTGTTCCATCTGTCCGTTAGCCTGTCCTCCCACCCTGCCAGTAACTTCTCAACCACTTGCTCAGTTTCTACTCAACTTTGTCAGAGGTGCAGTGTTCTCCAGCTCTGTTGCAGACATACGGGTCTTGCAGAAACAGGCAGATGGTTAGAGAAGAGACTGGGTGAGAAACGGGGAACTCCGTTCTGTGTTGCTGTGGTCAGCCTGTAGTAATACGTGATCATGGCATTTGCTGTCTTTTGCCAAGCCAGCGTGCAAAGTAAATGCAGTATGGAAAGTGGGAGAGGCACAAAGCTGATGTGATAGGTTATTGCTGTGTGCATAATGGGAGGGGGGGGGCGGCATTGGGGGGGCAATAATGTGGGGATGTTATTCTACAAGGAAAGTAAGGGTACTCTCATGGGTGTACATGGGACCTAAAGTTATTGTGGGAGACCTGTTTGACATTCCCTGATGTAGGTTTGCAGAAATTGAAAGAATTTCCCATCTTTAAAGGAAATGGGGGGAGAGCTGCTCAGTTAAAACCTATCATAAAGAGCAAGGAAAAGGAGAGGATTGTGGGTGGAATAGAAAACATGTCATCTGATGTACGTGGGTAAGAGGTTGTACATATCCTACAAAATGAGTGACAGAAATACAAACTTGATGCTCGAAGAAGAGTGGCAGCCAACCAGGAGGAGCTTCAAACATAGAACCTTATATATAGAACAGAGGGGCATTAGAGAGAGAAGAGGTGCTGTAGCACAGCAAAACAAATCAAAATCACTGAAATGTTTCTTAAAAAAACTTGGAGGGCTGGACTGTTTTGTTCGGTTTAGGATTTCAAGAATTCTGCAATTTCAACACAACAAATGGGTTGCTTGACTTTCTTTAAAAACTATACTACTGCTATAAATGAAAACAGACTTCGATATCAAGGTGACTGTGGGATGCCCACAGTAATAGCAACAAAACAGTATTTTCAGAAAGTGAACCTTGACTTTGCTTTTCTGAAGCAAATAGCTTTTTCTGTCATTTGGAGATCATTAAATCTGTTTTAGTAAATTCTATACATATTGACATTTTAGTTGCCTACAGCTCTGTGAGTGAACAGCGTATTTGAAAAAAGTCATGGCCTTACTTCTGTTAACCTAGTTGTTTTTCAGTTGCTTCTGCTGACTCAAATTATGTGATGTAACTCAGGAAAAAAAAATCCATGTATATTTTTAATTAATTTATTTGAATCTTAAGATTGTTTTAACTATGTTTGGAGACTGGGAGATGTTTTCTAGGGGTTTTTGGGGGTGGTGTTTTGTTTGTTTTTTTTTTCCTTTGTGAGGTAAATGGATATTTTTTTTTTTTATACAAGTCACCATAAAATACAGTGACTAAAATTGTGTTGCAGATAATATGTATGGATGGGTGGAGATAGGAAGGTATTTGTATTAAGGCCAAAGTCTGCTTAGCTTTGATGATACAAAGTACTGAACAGTCCTGGGAGGCCAGGAGGCCTGTCGTGTATTTTTCCACACCAG
The DNA here is from genome assembly GCA_013398815.1 of Ibidorhyncha struthersii. Taxonomy (NCBI): domain Eukaryota; kingdom Metazoa; phylum Chordata; class Aves; order Charadriiformes; family Charadriidae; genus Ibidorhyncha; species Ibidorhyncha struthersii. Next base: position 407,409 of record VZSZ01007047.1, on the reverse strand, counting down.
TAAAATGGGTGACCTTTTGTTTGACTGTTCCCGTTATATTCACTTAAAAATAACATTTGAGCTATTGTTGGCTACTTCCCTGAAAATTGAATGGCAGATCAAGCTTGTTAACTTGCTCTTCTTCAAAGAAATTAACAAAGAGGAAGTATGCTGTCCTTCTAAATAATTAGGCTACATAAAGCTTCAATGCTAGTGTAAAATGATTGTTCAATTATTGAAAATATGAATAAACAGTTTTACTTTAGTAAATTTGCTTTCCCACTCTAAAATCAATAGGTATGGATTTTTTAAATACTAGTTCTTTTTTAATAGCTCAGACTTTTAAAGAATTTATTAACAATAGATGTAATTTTCATTTTGTGGCTATCATACTTTTCTGGATTTTTCTTACGTTGCTTAGGCTTTAATATAACTTCTTGCTCACTTCCTGATTTTGATCATTAGTTTTATTTTTTTCTCTTTTTACTTTGAAGTACCACAATAGTTAGAACAAAACAGTCCCCACCACAATGCCAGACCCCAAGCACCTTTACTATCTGACAAACACATATACCGCCAAATTTGTGAAATGACTTGTAGTATAAAATGCACAGGGGTGATGGTGTAGGGTGTGTAATGCATGAGAATAAGAGTGTGTTTTTATACTGTCGAATCTGGAGGGTAGGGGCTGTATGATGGGGACCCCCATACTACTTTGTGCTTATGGAAGTTACTGTATTGATAAATGACCACTTCCAGTTTCTTCCACCTGTTGTGAATGTAACTAATACTTAGAAAGGAAAATATAGTATCTTCCCTATCCTTAAAGCTGGTTTTGCATAAAGTGCTGAGAATTAAATAATGAAAACTGGGTTGCAGTTGTGGCGTGGAACAAGGGATGAAAATGAGACTATTTTGTTGAGCATATTTACCGATTTTTTTCTTCTGCTGTGGAACCCTGACATGGGAGATCGCTGCACTGGGTCTTACGGAAAACTATGTGCCTTATGCTGGGCCATGTGATCAAGAAGGGCCAGGCTGTGGTGTGAGCTTGCCCCTATGGATAGGGTTCCCACTAGCCTTGAGCCTTCCTGCTCAAGGTGAAACACTGCCTGGGCAAGCTGTACTGCCCAAGTATGGTATTATTCAGTGCATAGTAGTCCTTGTGCTGCGCGGCTAATGTTTTAATGCTAAAGGTTTAAACTAGGGAGCTGCAGATTCAGTTTAATGTTCAAAGTGTGGGATTTGACAGCTCTGTATGTAGCATATATATTGTGCAATGTTAATTCATGGGCTTTTTTTATCATTTCATGGCTCATTCATATCTCTTGGGATGAAAATCCAGTCCACCTGTGAAGCTGAAATAATTGGATTTTATTTCAGGTGCAATGATAGATGAAGATTAAAATTGGCTTCTAGAATCAATTACTTTTGTGAGATGAATGGTGAATTTTCCCGAACTTCCTTTTCTTTGTCTGATAGACTTTACCATTTTATTGAAGAACTATGGGACAGATGAAAAGAAATTATAGGCTTTCATATTCATTACATATGGCAGACTGTGGTGATGAAGTTCCTCAGCTGAAAACCAGAAATAAATTTGAATTTGATGTGAATTGTTTAATGTCTACCAATGCCTGGTAGTTACATGGAACAGATATGCGTCATGATACCACAGCAGAAGTGGCATTACAGTATGTTTTTACTTGGAGTTTGAGTCTAGAAGCAAAATATCAAAAGACGAGATTGTTTTTAACATGTAATAACCCTTGCATGAAAAAGCTTTTGTCTAGCAGCATTTTGCAAGGAAAAGCATGAGTGTATTATTGTAGCATAGTATGTGCTCATGTTTAGGTTCTATAGCGCTTATCATAGAACAGCAAATGATGCTGGGCATGTAAGTATGCGTAGGCTAGAGAATTTCCTGTGATGCTTTCTTTAAGATTGATTCTAAGAGTACAAAAATCTATGAAATATACCGTTAACGCTCTACAGTTTTATTATAAATCAAACTGATTAAATATTTGTTACAAAGTTGTATCTTAAATTACAAAAGCCGTATTTCATACTGTACTTAATCTGGCTTGGCTAAAAAGTAGCTCTTAGGAATGTCTTGCTGCTGTTTCTAGTATTACTGCATGCCACCGATTCTCATATGGACCGCTTCTGTAGTCATTTATGATCCTTTGTGTGGGACTGCCAATGGTGATGTACTGATATTGGGAAAATACTATTTTTTTTTTAATATGAGGAATATACCTTTTGTGCCTTTGATGTGGAATATTTAAGAAACAGAGAAAATGTTACCGTATTAGCAGCTTATTTTCTCCTGATAGATTTTTTTTTTTTAGAAAACTGAAGACGCTTTTACAAAGGCCACGAATTACACTGAAATATGCCTCTGAAATAAATGACCTGAAGAGAAATTATCCAAAAGGCATGAAGGGAAGTGTTCTGACATAATTTTCAAGGAAGTCTTCTGCTGGGATATGTGCATATCGTATTTTTTTTTTTTTCCTACTAACTTCTTCAGTTTGATAAGTATTTTTCCATGTTCTCTGAAATGAAGACACGTGGACATTCTCTTTCAAACATTGTTCCTTAACAATACAGAATAAAGTGATGTGTATTGTGCTTGTCAATTTTATAATAGTTATAACTCATTAAGATGCTTTATAATAATTCCACCTGAGGAAAATAATACTGCCATTGAATTAATAGCAAAACCAAATCATTTGAGGAGGAAAACCATAGCTCAAACTAATGTAAGAAAAGATGAAAGCAAGTGTTGAACAATTGCACTGCAGTACCTAAGAGAAATGTAATCCTCTCGGAGAAACATACAAAATAAGTTTCCAAATTGACTTGAAGTCAAGATGTCGATTGTGGGGTGGGAGAATACTGCGTGTGTGGGAGAATACTGCGTGTGTGCCGTTGCTAGCTATATGTGGTACAGCTATGATTGGAGTGCTAAAAAAAGTGGAATATAAATCAAGGTAACTACCAGACTAAATTCCAGTAAGAGCTCTAGGGTGCAGTCATTGACTAACTTTTTTGGGGTTCAAGGTACTGTATTTCTACAATATTGTGAATATGTCATATCTGAATTAAAATGTAAACATTATTAAACATAGGTCCTTATGACCCTTTCCTTTCAGAACGGAAGGATTAGGTGAAAATAGTACTTGGTCCTTGGGTAGTGTGAAACAGTTTAATTAAATTGCCAGATAATTAAGAACAATTTACCTGCATTTGTTATATGTTGAATGCTCTGTCTCTTCTGTCAGCACTTTTGAGAGTCAGTTTTTGCAAACAAGTGGTTTGAGCTTTTTGTTTAAAATTCTACCAAAATTATGGGACATCAAGTAAGCATAGTATATTTGTTTTTAAATTGCCCTCACACCTTGAAGGAGTTTAGGTAATAAAGCATTGTGTGCCATGACTTTAACCAGTTGTTATATATATAAACATAAAAATATCATGACTTTAACTAATTGTTCAAAGATCTTAAGTGAAGTAAATAAAATATATTAAATTTTGAAAGAGTGGCAAAATAGACATGGTTTTAAAAATCCGTGCTGTACAAGTTGTGCTGAGCATGACCTGAAACAATAATTTGAGTTCCACGAATGGTCCTATTTAATTGTCTTGGTTTCCATGTCTTAAGAGGTTTGTGGAACAAGTTGGAGAAAGACAAATTGGAGCAAAAACTGAGAAAACAGAAATCTATAGCATACTTATGTTTTTTGATAGAAACTGTGAACATCCTGGGCTGTATCTGAACTTTCTATGTGGTTTTCACCTTTCCTTGTCTCTGTTCAGGGTGGTGCCTTTGTTCTTTCATGCACCACTATTCATGTGCTGTTGCTTATGCAGTTTTAAGGTAGAAAAGTGGTCGGTGTTTTCTTTGACATGATATTTGTAATGATTCTTTTGGTTAAAGAGTATCATCATCAAGTAGCCCTCTTGCAAAATAACAAACATGATTTCCCCACCTCTAAATATATGGTAACACTATAAGCTATCCCTGTATTGTATTCCTTGCACTTGAGGCACAGCTTAATTGAGTCAGAGCTGGAGGATGCAAACAGCGAAAGTTTTCATCTATTCCACTTAAGAAACAAAGGTGGAGTTTAAGCGGAAATGAGTTTCACTGGTGGATATACCGAGAAGGGCATTTTAGGTAGATTTTGTAGCTTTGTCAATCCCATGAGGTGGGATGTTCTGAGCAGACTTCAGAGTGTCACTGCTCCTGTTTCCATATATAGGAAATTGGAACTTCTTAATTTTCTTCTTTTGAATTACAGGGACTGTAGAGTTCTTGGCTCAACATTTGAGATTACTGAATAGGAACCAAAACAAAAAAGTCTCCCTAGGTTGTAGACAGCTTTTAAGATAGAATACTGAAGTATGCTGAGCTTTCTTATTTGGTCATAATCGTCATTATTCCCTAGAAGTTCCAGCAATATGTCCTTTACTGTTTTGTCTCTTTGTATTAAAGATGTTAGGATGGTGCTTCAGGGTTTTTGCTTGTGGTTAGTGTATGTTTTCAGTTGGGTTTTTTTGTTGCCTTTTTTTCGTTCTCTGTTGCAATTTCATGGAATCTTGCAGGCTGTCCTTTCTTGTTGGGAAATATTGCTCAAGTTATGAATGGCTAACTGCTTAGTGATGTATTTTAATGAAGATGAGCATTTTATGCTGTGGTTTGCTTTGAATGAATTTGCTTATTTCTAGGACCTTGGTGTGTCTTCCAGTGACCCTCTAGAAGGTATGACAAAGACCAGTGGTGGAAACGGGCCTTTTTTGTGTCATGGTTCTATTTTAGGATTGCTGCCATGGAGGGCAGATGAATAGGGTAAGTTTAGGAAGTGAATGGGGATTGTTTTAGCTATTAAAATTTACTTTAATGTGAGAATGAGGGTGTTACTTGCAACATTTTTCTGATTTTGTTCATTATGTCTTTTTATGTGCTTTTCAGTAGCTTAACCATTTACTTCTAGAAATGATTAAGACTATATGATGAATTACTGTTGAAGGGAATTTGTGGATGGTAGTCCTTTTTCTAGAGAATAAGCAGATCTTACAGGATTTGGGTAAGTCTTTTGGTAGGACTTTGTCCTTGATATTATGATATATAATTAGTGAATATTAACCACAGAACTTGGAGTTCTTTTCAACAACTGTGTTTTCAGTGGATGTTTAATAAGTAAATGTAACAAACGTTAGGAGTTGGATCTCATGGCTCTTCTGTACCCAAATTCTCTGTGCAAAGAGACACTGAGATTTATTACCTAACTTCTGGTTTGCGAACTTGAGTAACAACTCTAGCACCATAATGAAATAAAGTTGGAGTCCTGAATCCATATAGTGTTCAAAAGTTTTTGTTTATATGGAGGTTAAGGTTACAATAATCTTGTCTTCTGAAAAGGTAAGGCATTTCTGTTGTGACTCTGTTTTGTTTAGTAACATAGTTACTTAGCATGGTTTCTGGTGAGAAGCAAGGTTGTGGGTTATTGTGAGTACCTCAAAATCTGAGCTGTCTTTTGTATAATTCATTCAAGTGGAGAAAAAAAAAGTCGCTTATTTAGTGTAAGTTGTTCAGCTGCATAATGCATTTTTTTGGTCATACATTTAACAGTTTTGTTCTTCTAATTAAGACACAAAAGCTCACTATGATCTTGGTAATATTTTTATCTTGAAGGCTAAAGGCCTGGTAGTAATTAAGTCATAATTACATAACTTTACATTTCTAGCGTTGCAGTTCAGTTGTACTCTTGTATATGAGCAAATAAACTAAATGAAGTTAAGGAGTATCTCTTACTTATAAAATATGCAGGTAGCATGTATTTGGGTTTAAGCAATAATTAACAAATGAAATAATAGAATGTGGAAGTACCAAGAGAGGAGCATTGCTTGTGAGATCAGGGGAGGAGGGGGAAGTCTTTTGCTGTAGTACAGCTATAAACACATTTTGCAAATACTGTAATTCAGGAACTGCAGGAAATACATCTTTAAGCTGTCTGTAAAACAGAGTGTAAAAGCAGATCTCACTAATATCTGTAGTTCTTGAATTTTCCAGTATGGGTTACTCTGGTAGGCTTCTACAGATCTGAAATTTTTGGGGGGACTTATGCAAATGTTGCATTGAGAGAAGAAAAGTATTGATTGGGGAAAAATCCTGGTGAAATATCAAGCTCAACACTTGTGCTTACTTTAGCAATAAAATTTAAGAACTTCATGCTTAGATGCCAGTTGTGTGCTGCATCAAGTTGAAACAGAAAAAAATATCAGTCTGCACTGTGCATATATTCATTTTCACTAGAGCAAAAAATACACGTGTAAACTTGATTCAATCCATTTCTGTTTCTCTGAAGTTTGAAGTTCTCTGTCATTCTGAAGTGAAGCCTATTTTTTTAACTCTTAAAATAGAATTGCATTGAGTTTTGTAATACCTGGTGCCACATTAGATTCTGTGATTACATTCTTACAAACAGTCCACTTGCATGATACAGAAATACTATGTGTATAGTTTATGAATGCAAGATGATCTTCTGAAGGGAAGGAGTCTTTAGTATGGTATGTGGGTTTTTAGTCTTGTCATTTTTCTCTTACGTTGCCTACTTTTCTTCCTTAAGCATGGTTTTGAAGCTCTTCAATTGTAACATTATTACAGTGTCTTTTGAAAATTATGGTGAACTATTTTTTATCAATTTAATGAAAAAAAAAAAGACTGAAACTAGTTAGCTAATTGTCTTTTATTCCTGCTGCTTTTTTGATAGTTACTTTTAGATTTTTACAATACACAGTCAATTTATTTTTTTTACTTTTTTTTTTGTTTAAAGATGTGGCTATGATAGCTTATCCATAATGGTGACAGTAATAAAATGAAATACTAAACTAGAACAAGTCTCCAAAGTCTTATTTGCTGTCAGATATCCCAGAAAACATAGAATGATGCAAGTGTTTTAATAGTAAATCATATTTTGTGCATAGGAAATCTATCCCAAATTAACTGGAAAAGCTGATGCTCGTTTTCTTGTTTCAGATAAGACAATAATGCATTGGTCAGGTACTTCGGAAGGAGAGAACAGACAAGAATTCATTCACCTCTAGAAGACTGATATGTATTTGTGAAATTGATGCTATTTAATAGGCTCTGCTAGTGGGTATTAGGTGTAGCAAGTTCTACTTTGTTAGTGATCTGCTACATACGGACGCTCCACAGCTGCTCTGCTGCACTTCCCAGTGGCTAACATCTTAATACATGGTGGTATTATGAGATTACTATCGTCAGCCTTTAAAATTTTTAATTCTGATTTTTATCAAGGTGTATTTCGTAGCTGGATCATACATGTGTGAACTCTTACTTTCTGTTACTTTCCTGAGAAGAAAAATTCACTATTACTGCCAGCAGGGTTTGGTTTACAGCCTAAAATCACGTGTCAGTGTCTTCAATATTGGTGCTTTACCAGTGTTTTTCTTCTACTTGGTCTGGATAATACTTGCTCCCTCTGCATATTTAAGGCAGATACAAGGTACAGAAAAGAAAATTTACTCTTTCTACAAGGCTTAGATAGTTTACTTGGTGGCGAGTATAGGATTCTGTTGTTAATGTCACATGTTTGTCTGTTAATCAGAAATACATCGAAAGAGATCAGAAAATATTGAGAGTGGTAACTCTGTATTATTCTGTAGTTTTGTATCAGTTAAACAGAGTTGCTTTTAATCCAGTAAGTATAAGTCTCTCTTTCTTTCATATGTTTTGCTTATAATTTCTAAATATAAAACACTGTTTCTAACAGTTGAAATTAAAGAAATTTATTCCGACCCTTAATGAGTGTTGAGATGAATGAATCAAGTGATCTAAACTTCTTGAAGTACTGAAAACACACCCTATTCAATTTCGGTTCTAATTCCATTTAAACTAATAAACTAAATGGAGAGGCAAAGAACAACAAATAGAACAGCTGCTGTATACTAATGTGATGTTAGTCGTAAGGGTTCCTTACTTAAATGGGATATTACACTTAATAGCTATCAGATCAGTATAAAAACTGTATTTCAAAGGAAAAGGGTCAAAATATAGTCACTGTTGTTTGGATATTACAAATCTGCAAAAAACAAAGGGGCAAAATAATTCTTTGAAGGCATAAGCAGATAAGCAATGTTCTGTTTCTCTTAGTAAACTTAAATGAGAATTTCACAATATTGAAATCTGTTGAATCTTGGCATAATTGAGAGGAAGAAAGGGAATTCTCTTTGACTTGAAACACAACTCTACAAAAGTGTACAATAAGTGTGCTATTTTCCCTTCTCTCCCTGCCCCGTTCAGCTCCTTTTTTTGAGTAGAAGTTCTAATTAATCAATATAGCTGAATTGCTACACTCAACGGCACTGACTGATAAAATGAGAATAATCACTCCTGACTAGCTGCAGTCATAAGAACACAGATAAACTGTGACTACAGCTATAGCTTAATAACTTTTGAAATTTCTAGGTTCCTGTGTTCTTTCAGACAGATACCACTTAGCATTATTTTCAAATCCGCAATCTGAAAGATGTGGTAGAACCGGAGTGCTCTGATTGTTCTGTGGTTCGTGTGAGCTATTGTAGGTGAAAAATCCTATAGCCTGTTGTTAGTTTCCCTGGGTTCCTAACCTTTTTTCTTGGCATTTGGGGGTAACTCAGTTAGGTTCTTTAAACAAGCTACGTGCTTTGTGGCCTTTTAATAAAGAATGTGACATTTTTTTAGAAAAAATACTTTGAATATATGGCTGAATTATTACTCAGTCTTTTTGGATTAACTGTTGTGATTCTTGGTTAGCTAAGTCAGTTTGTGTTTTAGCTTGTTCTGTTCCTTAGAGCTATGTTTGGTGTTTTGTTTGTTTTGTTTTTTTTTTTTTTTTTTACCACAGGGTAAGGCTAATAGGTTTTAAGTCCTGGAGTAACTACTGTAATCAACTGCCTTAGTCTGCTACAAACCAGTTTCTAAAACTCAATCCAGTAATTTGTGTGTAAGGATGATAATGTCAAGTTTGAGCTAAACTAGTATTTACTTGCTAATCTATATTTGGTAAATTATTCTTGTATTAAATTACTTGTCTTGTAACAACTGTGCTGTTGTCACTATGGCATGAGGCTGGGGAGGGATTTTTAAATGATACTGGAAATTTGGTGACTCAGATGTACTGATTGGATCTTGGGTCTGATTCTAGTATGTAGCAAGTACTTTTTTAGTGTTACAAATAGGATTTCTACATTCTTCATTTAAAATCTGACTTGGTAGCTGTGAGGAAACCTTTTGAGTTGTGTAAAACAAAAGGTGACTGTCAAGGAAGGTGGAAGAACCTGTACTAGAACCAAATAGAGGAGGAAAAACTAACAATATCCTTCCTTACTCATTAACTGGAAAGTAGGCAATAAATAGGCATTTTATTTTATTTTTTTCACAAAGATATTTGGAAGCACCAATCTGAACTTTCGCTTAAGCTGCAAGTCTTATGCCTTGCTCTTCACTGTGAATCACTGGTTTTATGACAGTTTTGTTTTAAATGGGAAGGTCCAGGTGTTTGTGCCCATCTCTTCCAAATATTTGAATGATTGGGTGTGATAGTGAGACACTTCCTAATGGTGAGAAGTAGCGTATCTGCCTTCAAAAAATTCCTCAAGCAATTCTATATAAGGAATTCACTAACTGAAGTTGTTTAGCTCTTAAATGAGTTTTTTTGCATACTGCATTTATAACATGGAATAAAACAATGTGTTTTGGACACATTTAATAAATTGTGGGCATATGATCATGTGAGGAGGTTTTTATTGGGGCATCTATCTGCGCTTGCATGATTTTGTATTGTATCAGGACCAGGGTGCACTAAAATAATTTCTCTAACAGTGTCCTGTCTGTCAGCATTTAGAGAATGTCATCAGTAGATCACATTTTACTGTGAACAGGATGGAGGAATTTGAGGCTACTGAAAACTTTAGGAACTCTGAGAAAGGGAGATAATTTTTTAATCCATTATGATAGATTAAATCATTGTGATGAAAGAGCCTTAAACAGGTCAGAAGTCATGGTTTAAATGCCCGTTATACTCAAACTGTGTACCTGGGAAAAGGACCAAAAATAATATCTCTCTCCTGTTTTATGTTGGTTTTCTTGATGTAATATTAAATGTTGCAGTAGGCACATGATGTCTATGAATGGACATGCTCACTTGGGCTTTTTCTTGCCCTCGTGCCCCATTGTGGGGAGGCGATGTTGAGCAGTTCTTTGATACGTGGATGTGATTTGGCAGCCTTTGAATTATGCCTTGGCAGTCTAATTGTAAAAGGCAAATAGTGCAAGCATCAGTTTCAAAACAGAGTTAAGAAACTTAAAATCTCTTTTCTTAGAGCTGTGTCTTTACTGAGTGCCAGGCTGTCTGTCCCCATATGCTCAAATGGGAGAGGGATATTAGAGAGAAGGGACCTTGTAAGCTGAGAGTTTTCTCTAGATTCCCGTCTCGCTCAGTGTGGCCAGTAGGAGGGACAGTAAAAGCCAATCATCCTTCCTTGATTGTAGGAGGCTATCCTTTCTAATTTGAACAACCATTGCCTAGTCAGCGCAGGTACACTCCAGAGAAATCATAAGTACACTTAGAGTTAAGCAAGCAATGGAAAGGCAAAAACCTGTTGTTCTTGTGGGAATAAAAGTACATAGTCTGGCCCTGTAAGTAACTTCTCACTGAAACCTTTTCCAAGCAGTAAACTTTTCCCTGTCATTCTGCATCTCCACAGCAAATTAAAAGACTAAAATCGTAAGGAGAACCTGAGATGGTGATGCAATTTTACATGTTTGGTTCATGGTTTGATCAGTGTCCTGCTTTTACGTCTGAAGTTTTATAGCATTATGTCTTACATTCTCTGAGTTATACTCCACAATGTTCTGTCATGGGGTTTTTAGACTTGATGGTCTTCTTTGTAATACAAAGTAGAGAATTTAAGCAGCTAATAAGTCATTTGCTATACAAATAAAATCACAAAGAGGGGATAATCCACTGGTGAAGAAACACTGGTAATCTAGAATGTCTTGAACAGTTATTTCAGGCTGTGTGCAGCATCTTCAAGGGAAGTTAAAGTTCATCTTGTATCTCTGTTTTATTTTACAGTCCCGAAGGAAGATAGCATGGCTCCTATTGCTTCTTCCAGTACAGGAAGTTAGCCCAGTGAAATCATTCCGTTCCTGGGGGCCTCTGATAGGGATTCTAAGTAAATAACCTATTGCCTTAGTTTTACTAGCTTTTTATTGATGGATCACTGAAACTATTTCAAAACAGAAGTTGCAATTGCTGAACCATCCCTGAAATTCACAGGCATTTGTGAATTTGTTTGCTAAAGTAGCTGTTTCTGTTCTGGTATGTACAACAGTATCAACTGTCTTCTACTACACAATATAACATATTGGTTTACTTAATGTAGAAGATGTGGGGAACACCGAAGCAAAGCTATTTCTCTTTTTTTTTTTTCTTTCTTTTAATAGGATGTCTATAAAGACATCATTTGAAAATTCAAGAGACACTTAGCATTGAAAGACAGAACAGGCAATTCACCTTGGGCAGAATAGGCATCTGACACAAGATTAGCCATACGAAGTTTAAGAACTGTCTTAATTTAGACACATCTGAAGGGACTGTGGATAACCTAATGTTTAGAAAACTGCTAGCTGCCTTGAAGTATGGGCAGGAGCAAAGGAGTATCTCGGGGCTAAGGAGGATTAAGGCAAATTAAAATGTAGGAGTTAACCACGGACCAGGACACAGCAGAAAAAGAAAGAGATAACATGAAGTTTTGCACTGCTTCTCTTGAATTTGGGGAATGCCTTCCTGTTGTCATGTAATACCCTCAGACGTATCATGAACTATACTTTGAGATAACTCCAAAAGTTTCAAAGAATCACAGAGTAATTAAGGTTGGAAGGCACCTTTGGAAATCCAAACCCCTTCTCAAGCCATGTCACCTCGAGGGGGTTGTCCAAGGACCATGTCCAGTCATGTTTTGAATATCTCCAACGTGGAGACTCTGCAGCCTTTCGGAGCAGCCTGCTCCAGTGTTCAGCCCTCCTCGCTGTTCCAGTATTTTCTTATGCTCAGACAGAACTTCCTTTGTGTCAGTTCATGTTGCTTGTCCTCTCAGGGGCACCTCCAAGAAGAATCAGGCTTCGTCTTCTTTACACGCTCCCGTCAGATACTTAAACATTGATAAGATCTGCTCTGGTCAGCTGTCCAGAGTCCTTGGCACCTTAGTGTAGTGTATGGAGAGTAGCAATGCCTGTTGACTCATAAAATCACCCTGAAAGCTCAAGTGTTCCTGGAGTTTCTGTTGCACCATCTCAAGTTGCTTGTGTAGTTGCAATTCATCCTGCCCCTTAAGTTTCTGATTCAAAACTTTGACTTTTTTGATTCTTAGAGCAATTTTGTTTAATAATATAAAAGTCTCGTTATTGTGTTTATGGATCTTTACTAAGAGGAGGTATTTTCAAAAGTGAAATTTCAAGATTCATTTAATCATATTTATGGAAATAGCATATGAATATTTCACAAAATCCTGTAAGTTTCTCCAAATGACCTTGAAAAGTTATCTGCATCTATATGTCACTGAACTGGTTGCTATGCTTCATTTGGTTTGCAGATTTAAAGGAAAAAAGGTTTCTGTTCTCTGACTTGGGAGATGAACCCTGCTAATTTTGCATGTATTCTGAAAGTGCTTTGAATGACCGGCAGAATGTCTGAGCATTTTTTTCTTTTCTCTCAGCCATAAGTGAGGTTCACAGATGTTCCTTATGCAGTTGTAAACAATGTTGCTCAGCAGTTTGTAATCTGGTCACAAGACACTACCATATCCTTTTCAGTCTCACCAATACATGTTCAACCTGCAGGTGGTTAATTATCTTTGAAGCAGCTCCTCTCTAATTCGGTGGTATACTCTGCTTATTTTCTGTTTCTGTGGATTAAGCTTCTGAATTAACAAAATGACAAGAGGAACATCACAATCTGATTGATACAATCATGATGATGAAAGCAAATGGGTTATTCCGTGGCAGCGTGCTCTTCATGCTGATTTTTATCTTGGAGGTGCAAGTTGCTAAAGATTCTGGTCATGAACAAGCAATGTTATTTTTGGTGAGATTGCCATGGTGATCAGGTAGGTTGTGGAGCACAGTGAAAAAATCTTTTCTCAATTTATGAGCTTATGAGAAAAGGGGAATTTGGGAACCTCCATTAATCTGAAGCTGTCAGGATTTTTTGTGTCTTGCTAGTACTATTCTCCTGTTGTTAAAACTGCAAGGGGCAGAGCACAGTAGCAATAGTGTTATGCTGCCAGTGTGAAATTGGCTGACTAATGCTTGCTAGTATTTTGAGTTTATGGAGTATCCTTGGTTTACAGGTGCATGTCTGAGTAACGAGGTAACCTCGGCAGTCTTCTGCAAGTGTCTTGTCTTTTATCACAGGACATTCCAGCCATTGCTGGAATTGTGAGGTTTCGAAGTCAGTTTTTTTTTTTTTTTATACCAGTTCACCTGCTCAGCCATTCCTACTGTACCTCCTAACTGCACACAAACCAAGTGGCATGAATGTAGCATGAGGAAAATTCTTCACACTCAGTTAAACATTTTTTAATGATCTCCTCCTGTTGCTACAGCAGTTGGTCCAAGAACTTTTATGCTGTTATTGCAATTTGTTTGTTATTACTCAGGCTGACTTGCAAGGCACTACGTTTGTCTCTACAAACCACAGTGTAGTTGCAATGATCGCTGTTATTGTGGGACAGTATAGATTAAACCAATACTCTGTTTGTTGGTTGTTGCTGTTGGTGCAGAAAGAAGTAGCTCCTAGTATTCTGGTTGCAATGGTGCATTATGAATCTGTTTAGATGTCCATTTATTCTTGCAATGTTCTGCTGTGTAATCCCTAAAGTAGGGGTTAAAGATGAATGGAACTGGATCATGTGGAAGGGGATTTAATACAGCAGAAGTGCTTAATGCATATAGAAGCAATGAATTAGGCTTAAGTGAGGCTGTGCTAGAGTTGCTGCAGGGAATAATATTATATATATAGTCCATTGTTATTACTCTGTATAGACAAGCTCAGCACCTGTGCTAGAGATATAAGCCTTTTAACAGTAGTTTGGTTTCTTATAATGAACAATATCCAAGTTAATGACATCTTAGTGTCTTCTCTCAGAAGTTTATAGTTTGACCTGTAAAATGAGTAAGTACAGTACAGTATGTACAGTGAAATCAAAAAGGTGATTGACTATTCTTATATACTGAGTTTTAAACATGAACATCATGCCAGCGTGGGACAATTTGTAGTTATTTTGAAGAAGATAGGTCATTATTGGGAATCCCTCTTTTTTTTTTTTTTTTTTCAGGGTAGAGCACTGTGGAGAAAAATATGAATGTCAAAGTATCTTCTATAGAAACTAATAACTGGATGGAATGCAGGCTTGGTGCCCTTCTCCTTGTGTGCTCTGATGCAAACTGATTTGCCTACCAAATTGTAGTAGCCCAAGGAAATAGGAACTAAAAGAGGTACCACTGCAGTACAGTTTGAGATACAAATGAAACTCAGGATTTTGCCAAAGTTTGGGTTTGTGGAAACCAGTGTTGCCAGTAATTAACTGGTGTATATGATCAAATATCTCTTGCTTTTCTCCAAGGCTTCCATTTCTAGTTGCAGTTTAACTAAGCTGCAAAACAGGTTCCATGATCTATATTTAAACAATATTTAACTGCTGAGGACGCTGGTCCGAAATACCAATCTTTAATTGGTTGTGTAACATTTCTCTCTTCGCAGGAACACAATGGTAGTTCCAAAATTGAATCTGATAACTTCAAGTCTTACAATTACAAGTAGAAGTTCTAAACGGTACTAGGAAAATGTGTTGTCATAATTAAGCATTTCTTTGTAACTTGTTCATTTACTGTAGCGATACTCTTTTATGTGGTCCCTACTGACCACATGGATACAGTGAGTGATGCTAAGCCTTAAGAGAAATAAGTACTGTGAATGAACATTGAATCACATTTTCTTGACAGATGTATAAATCCAGTTATCAATATTAAACTGCAGTGTTAATCCAGGAAGCAGAATTTGTTAATGCTTTTCATGGTAGTGGAATGACAACACAGCATCACCCAGAAATCAGTTTCGAAGGCTCTGGTGAGAGTATGCTGAGTCTCTACTTGATATAAAACAATATTAAACACTTAATGTGTTTCTTCTTAAGCTGTAGAGTTTTATATTTCTTGTTGTGACAGAATAAAACCATTCATGCAGAACACTTTAGAAAGTCCAGGTAATAAGAAGCTGTGATTAAAAATGGATACAAAGCCTGGGGTTTGAGGGGTTTTATGCCAGTTACCATTCTAGAAAATGCTGGTTTTACTAATGAAGCTTCTGCTCCCTTCAGGTAGTCCTGAGAATGTCCTACTGAGTCAGCAGCTGGCAGTCTTCAACTTAAATTACATTCACATCTGTTTTAAGTCTGTATCAGTTTGCTGATCTAAGTTTTGTGGTAAAGAAATTATACCCATGCAATATCTAATGAATTGCAGTACTTCAGAAGGGAGTGGTTCCCCCACCCCATATGTATGATTTGAGGCACTTTCCTTGGGTAATTGCCTTTTATTTTGTAGCCTATTATCTTTCCCTTTTTTTCTGTTGTATTTTTCTGTTGTATTTAGGTTTGTTACAGTTCTCCTTTATTTCAGCCTTTCCTTTTTCATCAGCAGCAATTCATCTGTTCTTGATTGCAGGTCTCTCCCCTTTATTAGATCTAGCAGTAGTCTAGTGTATCCATGATTTTGCATGAGCTGCTCTTTTGATTTAACCCCTGGTTTGTTTCATTTCACTAAGCGAAACTTCTGAAGAAGCAGTACTATGCAGGAAAGAAATGCTTCGGTAACTGGTATGGGCTTCTTGATGTGGTCTTAAACTTACAGCAGAACAGAAGACAGTTTAAGACATTAGAAAAAAAAAAACAAACAACAAAAACCCAAACAAAACCCAGATCCTGGTTCAGTGTTTGTGCAAAGGTGTGGGGGTTTTAGTTCCTTGTTTTTTCGAGACCGCTGGCTGCTCTGTTTATGATTTGCAATCCTTAGGCTCATTTTAAGAACTTTTTTATGTTAAAGGTCAATTCATATACATTTAAAGCAGTCTTTTGTGTATCTTGCGGTGTCAGTTTTATTTGTCACTGAGAGTGAGGGAACCACCATTTCCACACTATATACATCTTACTGAATCCACCCCTTTCTCTTTGGCTCCGATCTCTGCTCTAAATGGAACAAAGCCTTTATCAATATCATGGTTGTCAGCCTGAATTTTGGAAATTTGAGAGCATATTGTAACAGTACTTATCCTGTGATATATACGGATTTGGAGACAAAATGTGAGAACTATTAGTTTAGAATAAATGCTGTTTTATATGGGAGTTTCTAAGCTTATAAAAAAAAAAATTGATGTTTCTTTACCAAATGCACAAAAAGAAGAAATTGAAACATCTAGTCTCACTAGGGGGTCTGGGGGTCTTTTTGGTGGTGTTTTTTTTAGTGGACAGGTCTGGAACTACTATCTATAATTAATGTTCCCAAAGCTTCTCCTTTAAGACCCAGCTTTTAAATTGCTTGTGAGTTTTGCCAAATATGTCTGGGCTGACTAATTATTTTTTTTCTTCTCTCCACCCTCTGTATGCTGGATGACTGCCTCAGCCTGATTATTCTATGGATTTGCATGTGGTTTGGTTCTGACTCTTTTATTTAATTCAAGCCAAAAGATTTAATTGTTGAGAAAGAAGCTACTTCAGAAGAAGAAAATTAAAAGGTTTCTTTTAAACACTTTCAATGCTGTTATAATATTTAATAAGGAATAGAAGGGTCACCTTTTCATGTTTATGCATTTGGTTAAGTTTTCACAAATAATGGTAAAATCCTGGCCAAGTTTCATACACAGAGATAGACAGATAGATATAAAAAACCCCGTGTTCTTTATATATATATTAAAAAAATCCTGTTTGAATGTGTTTACTGCTGCTTGGAATCTAGCAGTTACCTGGATCGAAAGACGAAAAGAAGAGTAGAAAATTGATCTAACTAGATATGGAGACAGGGCTTAAGGTGTAGGTTAACTGTCGTGTATAGGATTTTTCTTAGATGATTTTCAGGTAATTTGGCTCTTCCATAATAGCTTGCCTGTATTAGGGTAATTTAGTTGGGTGGGTGGTTTTTTTTTGTTGGTTTTTTTGTTGTTTTTTTTTTTAACTGAGTGGGTTGGGGTCCCAGTACAGGTTTAAGTAACTCGCCATAAAAGAATAGATAAACTTCTGCTTTTTGGAGTGCTGTAGGGTTTTTAAGAAAGCAAAATGTATCTGTTTTCTCAGGATGATTCATAATGCTTCACTGTATTTATATCCTCCTGCAGGTCTTAAATATTGAACTTAACGTAAGAATATTCTACCTCAAGTACTAGAATGATGTTATCCGTTACACTAGGAGGGGAGGGATGGGTACTGCATCTTCATGATAGTTACCTTGTAGACGTGTATTCTTGCATAGATTCATGGGGATGCTGATCAATTGTTATGCTTTCTTTTTGCTTGCTCCAGTTCCCTCGTCATTGTACCTTAATGATCTATGTTTAATATCTGTAACCATTGAATTAAACAGCACAGGGTAATGATGTCACATACTTAAATCTGGGTACATGAAAAACACTCGTCGCTGTTAAAGCTAAGTGCATTTACTGCTTTTTTTAAAAGTCCTCCTGTTGTTCCTCATTCTTTGTTCAAGCTAATCAGTGTTGCATTGGAACACAAACATTCATTTTTTTTAAACAGGTATTATTTTTACCATTGCAATTGTCATGCTACTAAAAATTTTGATGCTACTGATTTGTTAATACTACAGTGGAGAGTTAGTCACTTGTTAGATACAGAGTTAGAAGACAATCTGGAATGAATTTGTAGTGTTGAAATACTAAGCGTTAACCTAGGCTAGATTAAGAGGAGGTGTGTGAGAATCCATGTATTCTAGGTAGCTTGATCTGTGAATTGTCTTTGGTGATACGGGGCTGGGATTGTCATTTAGCAAGAGAAAACAGTGGCAGGATTCTGTAAAAGCTTTCGTCTCTGCTTGGAGTTGTCGTATGAAAGAGCTTTATTAATCTGGCAATGTGGGATCCAGATGGCAAAGCTTTTCCCAAGTGTCCCCTTGAGCCTGCTGTGATGGTGGCCTAAAGGGAGAGCAAAACTTTTTTTGGGGAAAAAAAAAAACCCTGCTATCTTCATTGTGTAAAAGCCTCTGGACTAGAAAAAAAAGAAAAATTATAGTAAATATTTTGCAAAGGTTTTTGGAAACAGTATCTAATTTCAAAGAAGAAAGCCTAATAAGTGTGTGGGGTTTTCTTCCTTTTTTAAAAAAAAAAATATATGTATATATAAAACCAAATAAAACTAGTGTAAAAACATATAGTAGAAGAACTGCACTTTAAGCCTGGAGTGGTAGAGGTGGTAGAAATAAGCATTTGCAATCAACTATGGATACTTGGATTTGCTGACAATTTTATGTGGATCAGTAGCAGCTAGGATTGAGTATCTGATTACATCCTAAAACACTTTACTATTGTCTTGCAAATATTTGTGGACACTTTTATTTTTTATTAGTTTTGGTTTTCAATTCTCTGACCTTCTATAAGCTCAAACAAAAAAGCCTAGCATACTGTACAGGCTTCTATAACACTTACCTAAGGAAAAACAAATCCATGCTCAAACACCATTGAATAATATTACGGTGCTTCACTCTTTCAAACAGCTGCTGGGCTTACCATGGTAGAGACTGTTTTGATGAAGAGGCCTTGCCCAGCTTCTGTAATCTACTCTGAGCAGACTGATCCCTGCAAGTACTGCTTTTACAAACCAACAAGCTCAGTTTTCCGTGTCTGCAAGGTTCATAAATTTTTGTTAGATTTTCTTCTTTGAATCAGAATGAGGGCTTTTTAGGTGGGGATTTTTTTTTCCTTTAAGAAATAGATAATGTAGTCCTGTGGGTTATTTTTGATGCTGCATGGAAGTTTTCGTATAGTAGAGCCCTGAAGTACTTTAACTGGAAAATATATTAGGGAAAGGGGAGGGGAAATAACAAAGGTTAAGATGTGAAAATAAGTATTGTCTACATAAATTTGGTATAATTTAACTTCACCTGAAGAATCTATGTTAATTAACTGAGAGTTAATACTAATTAATCCTAATAAGTAAACTTTGAAATATCCTTGAAATGACTGGAAGAGTGATGTGTAGATTTGAATTAAAACTCACATAAACTGAAAACTGAGGGGAGTAATCAGTAGAGGATATACTCTCTCACATGTTTTCTCTTATAAAAAGTTGGAATATTAAAATTTGTAAGGTCTTGGAACACTTTTTGCTTACATGAAGTCAACAAGGGTATATTGAAGTCCAGCTGGAATCTGTTGCGGATATTATTTTACACCTTTTTGCCGGCAGTGTACTGGCCTGACAGTCATTACAGCAATCCACAACCAGTTATCTGTTTCATGTAGAACAAGATTTTGGGGAGATTTGATTGAAAAGATAATAGATACCAAAAAGTAGCATGTGTTTGCATATGGTGGTGTTTTCCCTTCTGTGTTTGAATTCAGTATTGCTTTTTTGTGAAGACTTTTACTTTTTTAAAAGGTGCACTGCATACCTGTATGTATACTGAATACTTCTTTCCATGTACAGTTTATTAATGGTTTGAAAAATACAGTCAAACCTTTTGTAACAGCAAAAATAAACGTTAAGCTGTGCAAAATTAATATCAGCAAAGCACCTCAACATAAAATCCTGCTGTTTTCAAGAAAAATAAAATCTGTAGTATTATTGTATGACTAACATCTAAAAATAAATACCATATGTCTTGCAAAATATCATCTGTTCTCTTGAAAAGAAAGTTTGTCAATGCCTTTTGCTTACTGTAGCTATTTAATTTAGTTGACTGTAGTCCCTTATTACAGTCATTGTTCTGGCTACTGATGAAGTTATTTTAAAACACAGCTCTTAAGTTCTTTTAAGTAAACAAAAATATTACCTTAAAAATGTTACTTTTTTTTTTTTTGACCAAACAACATGAAAAGACTAAAGGCAGAGTATTTTTCTTGGGCCTGGAGAAAGTACAGGCTTTATAAACTCTTGCATGTAGAATTTCCAGTGATCCATTTCTGTTGTGGTTTATTCAGATGGACTGAGCTGTGAGTTCTGTGGAAAATTTGCTAGCAATGGGGGAACACCTGAGAAAGCACCCCACAACCTCAGTTGATCTTGTTTGATTATTCAACTCATCCGGCCCCTAGCTTCTCCTTCTGCAACATGTTTGCTGTGTACTGAACTCATTTAAACAGGAGAAAGCAAGTAAGCACAGGGCTTTTCAGAATGGTAATTTTGGGGATTAACAAGCACCTTTGCTCTGTTCATCTTGATTTGCAGGCTTGGAGGGGTTCCCAGACGACTACTGAGGTCTTACCTGAGTGCAAAAAAGAAGCTAATAGGCCGGAATGACACTAAAGAAAATAGATGAGATTCCATTTCAGGTCACTGCAGAGAAGAAAAACTTGATTTTATTTTAGAGATTTTTCAAGACTAACTGGGTGCCATTAGAAAAGCTTTTAAGAGGAGGAGATGGAATGAAACTTAGAAGTACTTTCATAGACTTCAGTTTTCTTAGCATAGGTATATAGTTATAGGTTGGTCTGATACTGGGGTATAGTGCCAACAATTCAAAACTAGCAAGCAACAAAAAACGAACTTTGGGCAGTTGACATTGAGCTTTTTGTTAAATGTAAATGTGTGAATACAAGAATGTTCAGTACAGAAGCTCCCTTGAGACTGTTGAATAATTACCTGTTCATCCTTGCACTCTTAAATTCGTTGATTTGGTTTGGGTTTTGTGTGGGTTGTTTTCTTGTTGTTACTGATTTGGCTGTAAATGTGGTATAGGTTTTGGTGTTTTTTTTTGCTTCAGATACTACAGTCAAAGCACTTCTGTCATCACGTTGTTCTCGCTTGTCTTATTAGAAATGCTCTGCAATCCTAATAAGGATTATAGACTAAGTCCTGTGCAACCTGACTGAATGCCTTTGTCCTGCTTTGAGCAAGAGCAGCCCAGGCATCTCCTCTGGTGCCTTCCAGCCAGAATTATTCTGTGATTCTAATCTGGCGCACCTCCTTCAGAGCTCTGCTGCTCAGTTCTGGAAACCTGCTTTTTTCACAGGCTAGGTGTGGTTATTAGTGTGCCATCCAGGCATTCTCGGAGACAAATGCTTCTTTATGTTTTTCTCTCCTATTATTTTTCCTTATAACTATGTATACCACATAGTATGTATGTATTTTTATAAATATATACACACATACATAAAAATATATGCTGTATATATAGGACAAGTGATGCGTTTCTGGCTGCTAACACTTGGTTGATGTATCTAGAGCTTCTTGCATCTTTTCTTCTACTGTCTGACAAGTTATGTGGTGTCAAATGTTTATTATAGGAAAGCTGGTACTTGCAGCTTCAATTATGGGTGTTAGAAGCAGGTTAGTAAATTAGTGAGTGCTTTCCAGTGAATTAAATTACAGGTTATAAAGGTGAGCGTTTTTAATTAAGGTAGTAGGTTTGACTGTGGCTGGTTTACACACTCATGCCAAATAACCTGTGAGTGTTGAAAGGCACACTGATCTAAATTACTTGTTGAAAGAGAAGCTTAGTGTAGGTGTAGCTTTTCTGGAAGCCAAGCCTTTAGCAAATGTTGATTCCTTCCTTCCAGCTGTAAAAGCTCTTATCTGAGTGTTCTACTCTTTTTCAGATCAGGCGAGCTTTTGAAGCTCAGTATTGTGGTTACAAGTGTGAGCATAGATGCTTGTTTTACTGCAAATGAAGATGTCCTTGGAAGATTGACATTTCTCTGGTGTGGTCTCACTGCTGGTTTTCCGTTTCTTGTATCTACATGTGCGCAGACCTAGAAAGACTTTCCTGGTTCGCTGTGGGGAAAATGGCTATCTTACTGAAATGATGGATTGTTATCTGTTGTGGCCTAATGACATGAGATTACATTGGATGGTATCTCTAAACGTGCTGTAAAACTCTACTACTGTTGTACCCCCACCACCCAAAATCTCTCTTTATATTTCACTTTTTAAGGTAACTTACTTGGGGGAATATTAAGATTGTATGGCTTCTCTGAGCTAAGTTTCCAAAATTGGTTTGTACTGCAGGAAATCTTTTCGATAAGGAGGTTAGAGCCCTAGTAGGAGGTTGGGACTGAGACCATGGGTGTCTAATGAAGAAGGCGATGGAGAGGACTGGAGCCTTGTGCACTTAATTCCTGTTGTCTCAATTTGCTATGTGAAAGTTAATTGGTAGGTGTTAACTGAAGGCTTGTCAAGGTTTTGGCTTCATTTCTGTGTGGAATTTAATAAACCTTAGAGCCTCCAGTGACACAGCTGTGCTTTGCTCTTCAGTTCTCAGTGGTCTTTTGCTGAGTTACGTGCAGAGTTGGTGTGACACTCTCTGATAAGACTTTTTTGAGGTGATAACTATTTTTCATCCTCAAAAACTGACTTGGATTAGATCTCCAAGAAAAATGGAAGTAATCTTGGGGTTTTTTTCTTTCATTTGTACTTGAAACTCTGTCCTGCTCTGGCAGGGGGGGTGGACTAGATGATCTCCAGAGGTCCCTTCCAACCCTGACTATTCTGTGATTCTGTGAGTGAGGAGAAATGTTGTTTTGAGATCAAAGCAGTCTTATACTTTGGGGAGGGGGGGAGGTAGGGGTAGGTGCTGGGGTCCTTACTCTTGTCAGTAGGTAGCTTGCTAGTGAGGATGGTGAATGCTATAGTTCTACGCTTGTGAATGAACTGGAACACACCACCAGTGGTTGATGCTTTATATTGTGGTCACCTTGGTTTGTAGGCTTTTCCCAAGTAGTCTACATAGTCTTACTCTAAAGATTATTTTCAATACTGGACAGATTTGACTTCTCATAGCAGTAGGTTTTCTGCAGAATATTCTTGATACCTTTAAATATTGTATAAATGTTATTGGGGAAAATCTTGATTTTAGTTTAGTGTAAATCTACCATCACAAAACTTATTTTTAACTAATTAGGTTAGGAATGAGAATAAATCAGGCTTTATGTATTAAAAGCGTGTTTTCCTTGCCAAATTCAAGCTGGCACATTCTGTGTCCCAACAGTTCACATAAACTAAACTCTATAACTTTCAATTGGGCAAAGAATTGCTAAAAGGACATCAATTAAATTAGATCTGGGTTTTTGCGTGAGTTACATTTGCCTAATGGGCACTTGAGAATACCTCTGTTAAACTAAAATAAGTGGTGTATTCTGCCTACACTTAGTCTCTTAAATTCTTGAGCTTTGAAAGTTTATTGGTTTGCCACTTTAATTGGATGCTTGAAACAGGTTTAAATACTATTTCTCCTTTTTATTTTTACTAAACATTCATTCCAGCATGTTTTCTGAGGAAGTAAACAAAAGTTTACAAACAGCTTGGAAGAGAGCTTGCTTCTGTAGAGTATGTCTGGGGAGGGGATTCCCCTTTTCCTCCTACAAAAGAAAAGGATGCAAACTATTTTTGATGGCATGGTGCATTTAAAAAGTGGGTGAAGATAAGAAATCTTTTGCTTCTACTTTTGGAATCGAGTATTGCAAAATCTCATTGCTTGAGGTTTTGGGGTTCAAATATATTTGTCTTCCTAATAATGACATTTGACATTCCCGTTTTTAATTATTGATAAAACTATATACTGAACACAAATTAACCTTATTTAGAAAAATTCCATCAGCACTTCTTTGAGCAGACTTAGAATAGTTGCTTTTGTTTGCAGTATGAATGTCTGTGAATCTTGGATTCAATATTTTGCTAACCTTTTTCTTGTGTGATGGATGCATGTGTTAACATGTGCTCCAGAATGCCTGAAGTTAACCACGTTACATGTTCTCTTTCTAGTGTCACTTAGCTGCTACTGCTGCTTACAAGATGAATTAGAAGTAAGGTCATTGCATTTCACCACCACTGGAGCTAAGGGTACAAAATTACTGAAGTTCTCAGCTTGTGAAGAAATAGGTCTCTAATAGTTGGAAAATGTGCTGATGGATTCCTCCTCCCCTACCCCCAATTAATTGAACATCAAGAGCTAGAATGTATTTCTGAAGTGAATTGAGAGCTTATTATTGGAGCAGATTCAAGTACTATAAGGAGAAGTTCTTCTAAGGGAAGAAAAAACAGGAGAAGGCTTGCTTTTACATAAGTAAAAGAAAAGGGCTGATACCTCCTCCTCACACCCCCAAACAAGATGAGAATGGTATTAGATTTTGCATCTCTGTTTTTAATTGCAAATTAAAAATGGCAGTATAATCTGCTTTCACATCTCAGGGCAATATTGACAGACTTCATATTTTGAGAAATTGATTCTTTTAGTGTTGGAGACAGTTGACGCTTTCCTTACAGTTGTCTTCATTAAAGTGAATATTGTTCTCCAATATACTGGGCAAATCTCTTACCTGCTACTCAGATTTTAGCAGATCGTGGTGTGATCTGCATTATCTGTTATACTCTCATGCAGATGTAGTTCCTTTGTTAATTCATAAGATGCTATCTGTACAGGTTTGTAAATGTGTCATTTCTTCAGTCTGAAGTGTTGCTTTATTTTACAAGTGTTTTGTATGTATAGCTTTCAGAAAGCGGTTGTCTCTGTCAGTCTTCCAGTCCACAGGTGTATGGGGGATCTGGTTTTCTCTTGGTTTTCTTGGTGCTTTTTGTGTACTGAAAAAGTGTCATTTATTACTGTAATGGCTTAGCCTTTTATAGCAGATCTTCCAACCATGGAGGAATATATCCATCAGACCCTTTCTTCATTCTTGTAGAATTCAACTTGTGAACTTATACTAAAAATATGAAATAAGTGATCTCTTCTTGCCTGGGCAACTTGGGATCTGTTTAAAAGTGCTAAAAAGAGTGAGCTTTGATTTGGAGGAAGCTTTTGGCTTATGTATGATTCATTTGTATAAGGTGGAGAGAGTAGAAGAGGTAATCCAATTTATTCACATTCATTTTCAATAAATAAAAGAAAGGTGATCATTTAGCTGAAGTTCTAAGAAAATAAATTTACTGGAAGAAGGACTTTGTCCTATCATTAGAAGTAGGTGCCGTGTACATGTACATTTTTTTGTGTGTGTATATATAGAGAGAGATTAAAAGAAACATTAACTTCGTATGTATGTGTAGCTACTTGTGGGTGTTTTTGCAAGGGGTTTTGGCTGTTGGTTTGCATGAGAACCAGTTACAAAACTTGCCAGTCATATTTCTAGGAACAAATTGGCCAAACCCTCATTTTGTCAAGCTGAGTGAATTGTAATCATGTTTTCAATCAAAAAAACATAAATGCCCCAACATAAGTATAATGTACTGTTTGAGATAGTTGGGGGGGTTGGGGTATTTTAAACGAGGGGACAAAGCACATGAAATAAAAGCATATTTAGATTGGATCATTGTTTGGACTAAAAGACCCATGATGGCAAGAGATGTCATGTTATAAGTTTTTTCTTGTTGAATTTCTTGAAAAAGGCAAAGCTATTGCATACTCCCCCCAATGACAGCAGTGACAGTCTTCAAAAGTTAATCTGTAAACCAGTTGGTAATTTTTATTCGCTCTTTTTTTTTTCTCCGTTGAATTAGCATGTTGGGCTGTTTTATCCTCCTCTTTATGAAGTTAACTTTTAGTTTTCTTCCAGATGAAGTAATTTAAAGGTATTGGTGTAAATTCTCCTGCAAGCAGGGTAAGGGAGAAGAATAACACTAATCAGGGAACACTTAACTAAAATTTTGAAATTTTACTAAATATGAAACTCTCATTGCTTTTTATGTTTTTTCTGTATACTGTCGTTCTGCAAAAAAAAAAAAAGTACGTATCCATAAGGTGACAATAACAAATTTTATGTCCATTTTACATTACTGGCAGCTAATTAGATTTATTCTTTTAAAACAATAAGAAAGCATGCAGGGAATATAGCCTATTTTTTACCATTATTCAGTATTAACAATGGAGAAGAGAAGGTGGCTTCTAAAGTTGGGTACTTAATGCAAATTCATTCTCTTGCATAAGCTACAGAGCAATAGAACATAACACTGTCATTAAAACTGACTCATAGCATTCAAGAGAAGGTATGTTACAAGCTTTAAAAGTGCTCAGAGAATTACTGCAGTCTAGTAAATACTTTGCAGTGGGAAAAAACACTTTAGCTGTGATTTGTTGCAAAATGCTGTTGTGCAAACTGTCTTGAAAGTATTTTGCTTTTTAAAAAAATCTAAGCATGCAAGTAGAGAAATTGAGTTATTCTAAACTACTAAGTATTTTGATCGGTTGAAAAATAGATGCAAAGAGACTATGAAATGCATTTAACATCATTATTTGAAATTCCAGCTCAGGAGACTCTTGCATTACTTGATTGTCTTTCAGTTCTGATTGTTGGGGGTGGGAAGGATGTGTCCTATACATTACAAAAATCTCTCTCTAGCAGTAGGTATTCAGCTCTGTAAACCGGTGTTTTGGTGGGTTGAGTTTGGTTTGGGATTTTTGAGATATGAGTAGATAGGAATAGGAAATGCGTATCTAGCATCGCAAGAGGCATAAATGTTAAACTTGCATTTAAATTGGTTTAGTATGCAGTCTCAGCAGCAAAGAAAGTAAAATAATCCAAAGAAGATTACAAGAATTATTTCTGACTTTTCGTTTGAGTAAATAGTGTATCCCCATTCTATCTGGGTTACAAAGAAAACTGCAGGTTACTCTTCCAATGTTAGAAAGGCACAAAGAGAATGTTAGTGAAAAGAAATAATACGGTGCAGTTAAAATTGTCATTTTACATGTTGATTCCTTACCTGTTGGGCAGTGGCTTCTTCGGTTGCATGTACTGGGTTAGGCACGGGGTCAGCGTGCTGCTGCTTTGTGGTTACTGCCTGGAGTGGATGATGAAATGTCTTGATATGCGCCTATTCAGTTCTAGTTTCTTGATGACTAATATTTAGGCCTGTCATTATATGTATATGGTTTTGTACAACTTGTTTAGTGCAAACAAGAGTCAGCTGTTTTATCTTTTTGATTTGAAGAGTCTTTCACCTCGGAAGCTCCCTAGCAGCCTCCATCACTAGGTATAACTGAACTTTAGGAAGTTCTTTTTAATCCTCTGAGACATGGTATGGCCTGTACTGTTGCCAGACCTTATTTTCTTAGGTGTTTTTACTTTTATAGGAAATAAATAATATGATTTTCTGGGAGTAGACTTTTGTGTTCAGATCTCCCAAATTACTTCTGTTTCCTTTAATGTTACAAGGCTATTTGTACAAGAAGTAACTAGATATGTTAGAAACAGGAAAGTCAGTTATGCAAATATTGACTTTTGGGTGCTCTAAGTCTGTATTTTTTTGTAAGCTAATACAAATATCAAATCTCATGATGAATGCATTGCTCATGCCTGAAGCATCTTCTTAGATTTTTATTTTCCTCTTTTCTTTCATTCCAGAACTTTGCTGTATGCCAGCCTTTTGCTGTCTTCTTCCCTGACTCCCTGGAGTAGCTTCCTTTCCCTTCCTCCCTCACCCACNTTATGAGTTTTTTTTATTACCTTTCCTTTGGTAGGCCTGCCAACACTGTTTATTGTTTAGATGCATCTCTCTTTTCTCAAGACCTGTTTTTCAGGTCCTCTTTTGGGTCACTTACATATCCAGACATGCTTTTATTGCCATGGGAATCTCCCATGCAAGAAACCATCAGCATACCAGAGGGGAGCTCTATGGGCACTTGTGAAACAGTCTGCTTGGGAGAAAGGCAATGCACCTGCCATTTCCTATTTATGTTTAAATATTTTGCTATTGATACGTAACCTTCTAATCTGGATGATTCTTCAGTTCAGAGTATAGTGACTACCTTGTAAATACTAGTCTTTCACTTCTTTCCCTTTTGTCTTTTTTTTTTTTTTTTTTTTTGAGGTAGCTCGTGCCTTTCAATGGAAAGCTCTTCTACTTAGTTGAGAGATATCTTTGCCAGAATAATAAAGGTGACTA
Organism: Ibidorhyncha struthersii; assembly: GCA_013398815.1. Lineage (NCBI taxonomy): Eukaryota > Metazoa > Chordata > Aves > Charadriiformes > Charadriidae > Ibidorhyncha > Ibidorhyncha struthersii. The sequence goes on along the minus strand of VZSZ01007047.1, from coordinate 379,266 downwards.
GGGCTGTGGCATTCTTTCATTGAGCTTTTATTTTAAATACTAAACTCTTTGACAAAAATGCTAGTTAAGCACAGTTGGTTGGATATGAATGTTTTGGCAGTATATTGATGGTGGTGGATGAAGGTATAGAACAAGTACAGGCTGCATTTGTGTTAAAAAAGTTTGAACATTCTTACTTTAGTTATAAGGATCGTTTTCATATTATGTGAGATTTAAAATATCTTTTCTTTTAACTATTAAATGAAAACCACTAGGTTGAAATTGCAAGAGAAGCTGTTATTTGATTTTATTTTTTAAAGTCATTATGGAGGCTGGCATTGAAACAGTGTTGTTTATTATTAAAAAAAAAAAAAATTATTACCACATCCTGTTTCCAGAGATGAATCAAAATGCCTCCTAGTGGTTTTGAAGTTTTTTCCTGAGTCATCTGGTGAGACTTTCATTTACCTCAAGACTCATTTTACCATAGCAATTCTGTTCATGCAAAGAAGTGGTACCATAGCATGGTTTCAAACATTGTCTTTATAACTTATTTTATAACAACACCCAGAGGCCTTCAACACAGCAAAAAAGGTTTCCTAATCAAAGAGCTTAATATCTAGTTAAAGACAAGACCCAAGAATGCATCTAACAGTTGAAATAAGCAGGAGAGGAAAAGTGAACATAATAAGTGATTAAAAGTCTTTGCAATTAAGTTTCATAATAGGGGTTTTGGCATCCTTTACGTTTGAGAAATAAAGTAATAATTAGAATTTCACCTGTTCTAACACAGAATTTGAGAGTCCAAGTTTAGAAATGACAAATAATTTTTCCACTATAGCTTAAACTCATAGTGTAAGGGGAAGGGACACACAGGGGGAGGTAGTCTATGAATTTCAGTAGTTTTCTCAAACTTTCTTTTTAAGTGCTCCAAGCCTGGTTGCAGGGTTCACATTCAGCCTGGCTGTGATCCACCTCAGTCCTTGGATGGTATGTGCAGGGTGGTGAACTGTTAGCCTGTTACTAGAGTCTCAGTTTCCTTTCACCTTTATTGAAGGTAGTTCTTCCACTGGTTTCCTTGTAGCAATCTGCTCCTGACACTGTGACATACTAATACAAGTATGTGTCTTCTAACCTGGAGTTCACTTGCAGCTTTGCAATTTGAAGCACAACGGTGGCTCACTTGTTTCTTTCTTGGAGGGAAGTTGTTTTAAATCCACAGCCACTAGATTTTATAATTTTTAAACTGCCAGGCTCTGAACTGGCCTGATTGTAGTAGTTTTATTTCATGTGTCTGAGATGAAAGTGGATCTTTTGATCAGTGAAGAGATTTTTTTGAGTCCAAATATTCAAAAGCAGATAAAAATCACAACAGCTTGTTTTTCCCACCACCACCCAGTTTTACTATAATTTCAATAGAACTTAAACTTTGTGTTTAAGTAAAACAAACGGTACATGAATGAATATGAGTAAGTGTTGCTCCCAGCATATTTTTTTCTTGTATACAGATGAACTCTTCATTAGTATCCATTCACTGATGAATTTAGCAGTGGTGGAGATAAGCATATGATCTTGTGCAAAAGATAATATTCTGGTCTTCATTGCCTTTGCCTGACTCTTTTCAAGTTAATATTTTGCTGCTTTTAGATGAGATCACTAAATTAAATTTGTGGGTTTGTTTATGGTTTGGTTTTGGTTTTGTTTTTTTTTGTTTTTCATAGAATCCTAGAATAGTCTGGGTTGGAAGGGACCTTTAAAGGTCACCTAGTCCAACCCCCCTGCAATGAACAGGGACATCTTCAACTAGATCAGGTTGCTCAGAGCCCCATCCAGCATGACCTTGAGCGTTTCCAGGGACCTACCATCTCTGTGGGCAACCTGTGCCGGTGTTATACCACCCTCACTGTAAAAAATTTCTTCATTATATCTAGTCTAAATCTTCCCTCTTTTAGTTTTATCTCCACTGGAAAGCTGTTTAAATGTTTTGCAAATTGACTTGGTCACCTTAATATACCCTACAAACATGTTTGCAGTAATTTACCTAGCAGATTGAAGTTCCCCTAACCTGAAGGTGTTCTAGGTGGCTCAGCATGAGAGCATCTGTCATAACAGCAACAGAGCAACCAGCATGTGCTGTACTTTCTCTGCAGTGGATTTGCACTGAACACAAAGTTTATTTCAGGGGTTTCAGTTTAATGTTCAGAGTCCTCCTAGAATTGCCCTTGGTACCTGATACATTGTTGCTGCTGCTTCTGTGGCACTGCATTCCAGAAGACCCAAAACTTTCATCTTCTGTTTTTTTCGTGGGGTTTTTTTCTTCTTTTTTCTTCTTTATCTGGAATGTGATTTTTTTTTTTTTTAATTGAACTTCAGCTTATTATAATGGTCATAAGGTCTTAATGCAGCCTGAGCCACTTTAGAGATTAGTCTTCTTGACTTGGGTTTCACTCGATGTATTCACCTGTGTAAGTTTAACAGGGTTTTTTTTAACTAGAAAGTCTGGAAAAACTCCCCTTTTATTTAAACATGGTTAGTATTCAGTGACTCTGATCTGATGTTTGTTAACATCACAATAAAAAAAAATCTATGAAGTACTAAAATAATCACATTCAAATATTTTCAGTATTAATTGTATTCACTGGTACCTCTGAAACCTGTAAAATCGGAGCAAATGTCTTTTAATAGACTTTCACACATTGAAATAGTAGCAATATCTTCAAATTCAGATAAAACTTTGTATGTAGAGATGTTTCTATAAGTTTCAATTTCTTTGGGTTTTTTGAAGCAAGCTGCTTTGAGGTTGGTGGAGTTAGAGTCTTTTTCTAATTAAAGGAAAAAAAAAAACAAACAAACACAAATGAAAAAACAATTAAAAAAAAAACAAACAAACAACGCAACACTCCCCCCAGAAACCTGTACTGTACACTGCCCACTATGTGGTTTAACCACTTGCAATGACTTCTGTGAAAGAAGAACCAAAAATGAAAAGCCTTTGAGTTGTTTCTCTAAATATTTTTCCTGCACATTTGCTTGGATACTGATGTGAATTTATTCTTGAAATGACCTGTCTCGGGATGTTAGGACAGTTTGTAATTGAGTGGGTTCTTTTTATCCTTTATTGAAAACTTTTGATGGCTTTCTTTGCAAGGTTGACTTTGTAAAAGGGGGATTTTTTGCCTAGAAAATGCATCAAGAAGAAATGATTAATAAATTGATCCAATTGTAGCTGGAATGCCATAGAATCATAGAATGGTTTAGGTTGGAAGAGACCTTAAAGATCATCTAGTTCCAGCCCTCCTGCCATGGGTAGGGACACCTCCCATTAGACCAGGTTGCTTAAAGCCCCATCCAGCCTGGTCTTGAATTCTGTTAATAATAATTAACAATAATAATGTTCATTTGCATGTATTATATTTTCTTTTTAATTTAGTATAAAATTTTGGGGGGCTCTCCCCTTGTATTTTTGGGTTTGTTCCGTATCTTTGGTATGCCCTTTTAAAGGAAAAACTGATTTCTTGAGCGTGTTTTTTCTTTTTACTTCAGATAGTGAGCCAGTAATCTGTATTTAATGATATGTTTGAAGATTACAAGGAAGAGTAATCATTGTGGTTATTTTGATCTGCATTAGAATGTAGTTTCAGTATTCATTTGCTATTTATAAATACTTTATATTCACCTTTACTTTTCTGTTCTGAGAAACCTCCATCTCAGCCAAAGCCAGTGCAGACAGGAACTTCTGACTTCTGAATGGGAATGGGAATTATTTTTAGAGCAATGAACAATGAAGACAAAACTGGGTTGGTAGGAGGGAGAAAGTTTGTCAGATTAGAAGAATTTCTGTCTTTTTTTTTGTTAGGAGACAGTCTTTTTAAATCACCAGTATGCTTTGTGTGTGCACATATGAAAGATTTTGTGGCTGATCCAGTTAGGAATGCATCAAAGGACTTTTTTTTTTCAAAGTGGCTGGGTCTTCTGCTGTTTTGTCTGCTGACAGCATGGCAGCAAAGGATTGCTGGTGCACAGTTAGTGGTTGTTGCCATTGTGGAGAGGCACCTAGCAGTGTGCTTTTTGACAGTAGGATGCCAGAGAATAGAGGGACCAGAGAGTGTGATGGAAGAACTGAAGAGGCCCTTTCTTTCCAAGAGGACCCTGCTGAGGTCAGACTTTAGAGCAGTCCTTCAGTTGACTGGCTTGGCTGCTCTGTGCTTCTAACATGTTCCCTTAAAGATAATATATTGTACTTTTCTTGGACAGGAACTCACTCCCTCTGCTCAAGACTTTGAATGTGTTCTTTTTTCTTCTTCTCTTTTTTTTTGATGGTAAAGGAGGAAGACTTTTATGCTTAACACTTTTTTCGTCTTTTTGGTGGTGTTGTGTTTTTTTTTTTTTTTGTTCTTCCAAGCATGAATCTTCAAACACAAATTTGGGAATTGAGTCACAAAGTGAGTCCTAATGTGTAACTCTTCAAAAATAGTAGCTTTTTTGGTAATTATTAAAAATGAAAAACTATGCCTGTAATATTCTTTTCTAGCCTGGGGATTTAAAGTCCATGGCAGCTTGTCAAAGATAATACGAGACTAAATAGTAAGCAGCATGGCAAATGAATATAACATATTACTGGAGACTGGTGTTCTGAGAAGAGAGAAGGAAAGATTAAAATGAAAGAACCAACCTCTAAGGAGACCACTGCAAATATTGTGTCAGATAAAGAAATATTACCTTCTTCCACAGGAAGATACTCTTATGAAATAAGACCTTCTTTTATCTAAAAACCAGTATTTTTTTTCTTTCTTTGCCCCCTTTGCCTAATGGTATTTTGGTAAGCAGAAGTGTGCTTTTACTTCAATTTCAAATGTTGGGCACTTCTCTTTGATAGAAGTGAATGCATAAGTGCCAAGCTCCTTGTGCCAGATGAAACTGCAAAGGCTTTGGATTTAACAGGTTGCTGTTGAGAGTGTTATCCTCTGAACACTGGTTGTTATTCTTCAGAGCTGCTACAGGTATGGTGAAGATGGCCCAGCATGTGTAATGACCAACATAAACTGCGTAAGAAGCTGTCACACCCACAATAGACATATTTGTTAAGGGTCTTATCAGGGAGGAAGACTAAAATGGAAGCAAAATTGTCTTTCCTGTCCTTCTGTTATGACTCATGGGAGCTGCTTTTGTGCTCAGCGCTTTGATAATCAGACTGCTTATTTGTCACTATGGTCTTAGAAGCATCCTGCTAAGCACCCACTCTTTTTGAGTTAGCCACAGCTGTTAGAGAAGCTCATAAATCCTGCGGTTTAACTCTGAGAAGTGAATTTAGTTCATATATCCAGGATGAGTTGAATTTATTTTTGAATCTTTACTTGCATACAAAAGGAAGAGCACTCATAGAACAAGATAAAACAAACCAAATCATTATTGGTGCCCTGATCTTCAAGCTCAGTTTTCCTTTAGGAATTTAACCAAATAAGTATCTTTAATAGTTGGGAGCTGATTCAACCCTTTTCCTGGTTGTGTGCTTGTTGTGGGATGGGAACTTTGTTCTGGTTTCCCCCCCACCCATACCGCTGCCATGGAGGCATGCTGGCAGTGTCATGACCAGGACAGTTAATTATGTGGCAATAACTTCCCTTGATATATAACTCATTCAGACAAGTTTCCAGGTTTCAGTATATCAAAAGCGGGGGG
>VZSZ01007047.1:358229-373603 GCA_013398815.1 Ibidorhyncha struthersii | reverse complement strand
GGGGGGCAAAACAACTCCTCTAAAAACCAACAGCAAAGTCAAGTTCCAATGATGGTATTAGCAATGTCAACAGAAGCTTGCTGGAGCTGAATTTTAAAACCTGTGAGCTTGTGAGAGCAACCTTGGTGTTTTGCTTTTACATAATTTGTTCAAGTTTGACAGTTTTCTAAATTTTGTATTTATTTTCACCAGCTGTTCTTTTCCTTCCTAATACTTTTTTTTTGTGAGCAGAGAAGGATAGATTGAAGCCTAGAGTATGACAAATGACTTGCTTAATTGCAAGTTCTTGTTGGTTTTTCTCTCTTCTTCAACTTTTTCTTTTTTCAACTTCCACATTGTGGGTTTCTTCATATTATGAAAACTTGATGGCTCTTCCTCCAGAATGTTGTTCCATTAGAAGGTCTACTGTCCCTCCATAAAATGGAAAAACAGCAAGTGGTAGCTTTTTTTCCAAATGCGAGAGCCAGACTTGCAAAACTTCACTAGCAATATGGTTGTATTTTCTTTCCTCTCCATTCTTAAAGTCAGAATATTACTACTAGCTTCATCTTCACAACTTTTCAGATACTGAATTTTTTCTTCCTAACTTGTAATTCCTCATAATACTCCTGGTGCATTCTTCTGGATCAATAAATGCAGAAGAATTTCTCCATCTATTTTCTTAACCCTGTCACTCGTATATTCTGCTATAACACTGAATTAGGCGCTCGTAACTTTAGCTAGGGTTTTCCTTGACTAGAACTACACATATAAAGGGGAGGAGAAGGAAAGGTGAGGTAGTAGTGATATATCATGACTAATAGAGGTGGTTAATGCTTTCTTTCATGTGTGTACCTTGTATGACAGAAGACGTGCCAGGGTTTGGATTAATGCGTAACCATCAAAGACATACTTGTATGGTATAAGTTCTTTACATCTGTTTACTGACCTGCTGTTTTGTTAGTGAACAGATGAAAATGTACCCAGCCTCTAGAAATTCTTAGTTGTAGCTTCTTGGTAAGTAAAAACAATAAATGAAAAGATTGTTTACTTCTTGTTTTAGGAGAGCCAGAGGGATGTATTACCTACTGGCAAGAAGCTTGTTTAAAAGCTAATGGGTGACTTTTACAAACTTCTAATTGAGTTCACTGACTTCAGGAGGGTGCAAATTGCACTCTGTCTTGATATATGAAATGAACTGTATTCTTGATATACAATATATGGATATACAAATCTAACTGTATATTTCTAGAACAGAATTTTATTTCTCCAACTTTTGTGAAGACAAGTGTCTACCTCAGGTTTTTTATAATTCTCACTAAATGTCTCTACTAAAATCTAACTATGTAAAAACTGCTGCCCAGCTATTGATGGTTATGAAATAATGAATAGCATTTTTATTTAGGATTGAGGCCTTGGAGTGATTGGTTAAGCTGGATGCTTTTGGGTGATGCTCTAGAATTCTTGATGGTCATGAAGGGAAAAGGAATTGGGAAAGAGCTGGGGGGGGGGGGTCCCCACCATTGTTTTAATTTAAATGCAAATGATCAGGTGCCATAATACTGTATTAGTCTGTATGTTCATTCCCAGAATGTTTATACTGTTTTGGTTTTTACATATAAGCCTTCTATACTATTACAAAGCAACTACATTTGTATTAAAATCTCACTCTGTTGTAATTCTGGATTAAGTAAAATTAATTTGTTCTTGTTATTTCATGATGTTTCATTTTGCTGAATTGGCTCTGCATTTTGTAGAATGCCATGGTAACATTGAGACCATCTCAGAGATTTGTTGGTTTAATTCATAAGTTGTTAACACGCTGTGAATCTGGGTGCCTTAGAAAGGGATGTTAGGAGAATGAGTGCTGTTTGCCTACTGAGAACCTTTGAGAGTTAAAGAATGGCCTTATTTCCTCTTCTGCAAGGGTTATCATTCTAGCCAGCAGGCAACTTATTAAAAAAACCCTATATGGTGCTCAGTGCAAAGAACAAAATCATGGTTGCTATTAATAAGGTTTTTACTGCTATTTCCAGTATTCAGCTTGAAAGAATCTAGCTTGTCTTCACAAAGTTGCAGAATAATGTAATTCTTGCTATGGATAACTTTCTTGAAATTATCTTTTTGGTTAAAATGTCTAGTTTTTTTTCCCCTCATTTTTATTATTACGGGTACTCACTCTGCCATTGACAAGACTCTGTCATTGATGGAGTTTGAGTTAACGATACCAGATTACCTGCAAGAATTAGTAATTTTAAAAACAGTCTTAACAAGGCCAGTGCCTTTCAGAAAGCAGAAAAATCCCAGAAGTTCTGTTGGTGCTGCCACTGAGCAAGTGTTTTTAGCAGTTTCTTTTCAGTCTTTCGGGAGCTGTTGAAGGCAAAGTTCTCAAACAAGTACATACATCTTGTCTAGGGATTAGATGGGTCTAGCTAGTCTGAGTTCACTAATGTTGCAGGAGAGAACTAGTTTGAATTACTGCCCTGCTTGAGGAGATACAGCAAAAGAGCTGGGGCAGAAAAGTGTTTGGGTATGAATCCATACTACCTATGCGTGCTACTTCTTGTCTTTTAGCTCTCCTTTTCATTTCAAGAGTAGGTTCTCAAAGTGCTCTCAGCATAGCTGTGCATGCAGACGACTCTGGAGCTAGTGCAGAAGAGATGGGTCACTCAAGTGCAGTTTTCTTTTGGGAGTCCCCTTGTATGTGCATTTGTATTACCTTTGCTGTCAGTCGTGATGTACTTTGGGGAGGATCTGAGAAGCTAATTTAATGTTTCTTTGGGCTAGTCGAAGTGTGTCACTGGTGGTGAATGAACATCGATAAGTGAGTTGACAGGCTTTTACCTTTAGGGAATTACATGTGAATGCTGCTGTAGGTGCTATGTGTCCAGGATCACCAGTGTAACAAGTGGATCAGCTTTCTAAGGCTCTTACTTTCAATGAAGTGAAAAGGGAAACTTCATGATCGGTGGGGAGAGGAAGATGTGTAGTACTGAATTTTGGAAAGGAAGATGAGCTGCTTGCAAATCTAACTTTTATTTCCCAATTAAAACATAGGTTATGTACTGTATACACTTGCAGAAGTCTTAAAAATAGAAAAATAGTGGATCACAAGCTGCAGGCCTGTATAGCTTTAAGAATATGACAAATTTAGAAATTATGAATGAGGAAAAGAGGAAACTGCGTCTAAATTTCTTGTTACTGCATCTAAATTTCTTGTTGAGTTTTTGATATATCATCTCATAAGCTTCTTCACTGTTTTGGCATAGATCCAAAAAGTATTGTGCGCACTGTAAGGCAGAAGGATGATGTATGGTAATAACATTAGCAGATAAGTAATGAATGGTCTCGCAAACTAATTTCTAGAAACACTTGTCAATGAATAATGCTGGGAACTGAAACAGAGGATTTGGTGATGTCACTGAATAGTGCTAATAGAAAATAGAATATATGTTTTCTGACTGTTCCTCTCTTTCCTGCGAGTATTTTTGCTGTTCTGAATGCGGCTGACCTGTTTTCTTGTGTCTTGTTTACATTATGGCATTAACGGTTCTTTCAAGGTCTCTGTAGTGGTATTCGTGTCACTCAGCTCCATTGTGGGGACAGCCAGCAGCGCCTTGGTGCCTGGCACCCCCCTGTTTCAGTAGAAAGCCGGAGCAGCTCAATGCGGGCTCTGTTCTCATGCTGATGGGTGCAACTGCTTTTGCAGGAGCCCATTTCGTTTGTTGGTTACTGTAACAAGAAAGCCTGGACAAACAGTACAAAGGCTTTTGTGAGAAGGAGATGCCAAATGAGATAGGAGGAGAGTATATGGAAGGGAAAGGAAAGGGTATTTTATACAATTCACAAGTGAACAAAAAGGTAATTAAATAAAACAGTAAATTAAACCACTGAAATAATCCATTAAGGAACGGGTAACTTTAAAAAAAAAAAAAAAAAACAAACAAAAAAACCCCTAATGATTCCTTTAATTCGGAAGTCACTGCTTCATTTTCAGTTTATTTCCAAAATACTGTTGTTGATTAGCCCTGAAGTTCCTTCTAAAATAACAATCCCCCCACCCCAGGTTACCTCCCTGTGTTCTGCTGAGTCTGGCATCATTGTAATTTCCCTCCACCCTTGAGTTGTCCTTTTTATTAATGTGTGACTTAATCAACACAGGGCTTTTGGCCAACATCCCAAGCTTGTAGTGAAATAGCAACAAGACTTCCCGTCTGTGTGAGCTGAACCCAGTATCATTAGGTCACACTCACCCATTGCACAGAATTAAATTAATTCACTTCTGTTGTGCCATCTTGTTCCTCAAGAGTGGTCCTTGGACTGTTCTTGGAGCACTGAACTGTGCAAATATTTCCGATTCATGGTGAAGCTATTTTAGCTTTTTTCCCATTTTTGAATGTGGGATATACGCCTTTAACATTAACGGGGAAAATGCAGTCTGAATTAGCAAAACTGAACTTTGGTGTGTTTATCAGCCTCCTGAGATTATAGGAGAGATATGATGAGCCTAAAATGGACAGACACAAACTTTGTTCTTTTCCCTGTGTATAGTGGCTTGATTTGACAAAGAACTTCAGTGTTTGGGAAACATGGAAAAGACCTTTGAAATTTTTTTTTTCCTCTTTATTACATTTCCATTAAATAAGATGAAAATGGAAATAATTTTCTAAATCTGACTGCTAGCCAGTCTAGCAAATAATTTCCTTTATGTTTTTAAACAATCACAGAAAACAGTAATAGAAGAATATTTTGTATTCTTTAGTGTTCTTTTTACCTTATTCTTTTTGTCATTATAGTGAACAAATAATAAATTGACTAAACACAATTTGTTTTTATATCTAGCTGACATACACCAAACTGAGTACATAAGTAATTAGAGGTGTATTTTTGCTCACTGAGGTAGTTCCTATCAACATTTTTTACTTCTGTCCTGTAGAAAATAACTTTCTGTGAGTTAGTTATTATCGTAAAAGACATCTTAAGTATGGGACTAAAAGGCCAACTGTTCTGTCAGATATATGTTCTCAATAGGTTCCATCCGTTATACATGCTGCTAAGCTCTCTTGATCATAAAATGTAGAAGTAAATTAATTGTCTGTTACAATTGTGAGACAATACTGCTCTCTCACTGAAATAAAACAAACTACTAATTACATTATTTTTTCTTCTTTCCCCAGGAAGCTACTGACTGCCTAGAAATAAAGAAAGGGTGTGAGAAGTCTGGTTGATCAAGGTGGAATTTTTTTCTCCAAAAGCCTTTTCACAATTGCCTTTTGCAGAATCTTTGGACGCTCTTTGTTGTGCCATGTTTTGTGGCTCTCACTGTAAGAGGAATTTGTCTTGATGAAGATTCCTAACATTGGTAATGTGATGAATAAATTTGAGATCCTTGGGGTTGTAGGTGAAGGTAAGTAGTACCTTAATAAAAATGAATGAGAATTTTATATAGGTTTGACTTAGTCCTTTTGATGGTAGTAAGTTTTCATTTAGAAAATATTGCTTGTATGCAGATCTTAACAAACATCAGTTTATTCTCTACAGCTCCTTCTAGTTCCATTTGCAGATGAAAGAAGTTTGGAAGATGAAAGAAAAGGAAGAGAAATGCAACAGTTCTGTGGGTTTCGGGGTCGTCTTTTTTTTGTGTGGTTTACTATATTAATTTCTCTTTAGTGATACTGGGGAGATGCAAGTTATCAAACTTCTCTGCAAGTATATTTAAAAAAAAAAATCAGCACTTTAAAATCCATTTACTTCCAAGCAATTTTTATAAAATAGTTTCGGTGCACAGAAATTTAGTACAGTACCTGTATGTGCAAGTTTTGGGTAACAATACTGGGAACAATATTATGATTTCTATGGCCAGGAGGTGACTGAGGACTCTTATCTTGCTGCTTTTTTTCTTCTGCTTTGAGATGGTTTATCTCTTATTTTCTTTGTTTCAGGAGCCTATGGCGTTGTACTTAAATGCAGACACAAGGTAAGTAAATTGCTTTAAGTCAGAGGTAAATGTTGGAATTTGGGTGAAACAGTGACTTTTGATAAGATGTTACTGTGTATGAGATGTGGCAGCTGGGGTGGGCTTTTCCTTGGAGGCAGTTATTCAGTTTTTCAATTGCAGTACTGTCAGAGGAAATGGCTACATCTAGTACCAAACCTCCATTTTTTGGTGTGTAGTATTTGTCTGAAATATATGAAGTATTACTAATGTTTCATTACTCTCAACTGAGAGTTTTTTTAAAAAAAAGTTGGTTTGGAATGCAGTTTATGCTCAAGTGGTGTCAATTAGAATGTCCAATTAATTGCCAAATACTGCTGTTTAAGCACTTACCTGTCTGGGATGAGGCGGGAAGGAGTGGGATCCCTGTGGAATTTCTACAGTTGTTGGAAAATCAAACTGCAGCAACAAGCACTGAATCTTATGCTTGTTGATTTTTAATTTGGAAGAGGAATAAGTAAAAAAGGAAAGAAAAAACCTTATTTCGGACGAAAATGAAGTCTGGCAACCTGTCCATGCTATTTTAACTTCTGTGTAAGTTGGATGTATCTGAACTTGCTGCTCATCAACAGGGAACTCTGACATGAACTACTCTGCTCTCTTTGGAGCTGCAGTGTAGTCATGTAACAAAATAACTCCTACTTCTCTGAAGCAAAACATTTCAGAATTATACAATGATTCATTTGCAGTGATCCAAGAATATGTGAAAGTTTTTGTATGTAGTTCATACCTTTTTCTATAAAAAGTTAACACTATGCAGAGGGCCTGCATTCCTGTGTTGTTTTTAACATGTACACAGAAGGACTTTTGCACAGGACACAGGACAGAGTTATATTTGGAGTGGCTTCCACTACTATACTGATTTACAGTTAAAAAAGGAAAAAAAAAAAAAAATCAAACCTGGATCCTGTCTCAAGCTGAAGCCTTGTCAGGCTTGGGGCAGACTTAACACTCAATAGGATGGCTTTGGTAAATTGGATATTTTTGGGTAGTTATGGAATAATAATTCAGGGTGAGTAGTTTGAGAGCACCAGGGGAGTGACAACACAGTTTATACCAGATAGCTCTTGCATTGCTGAATGAAACTTAAGCTCTGTATGTCTTTAGTCGTATCCTCATCCAAAAGACTTTAGTACTCTAAGACTGTAGTATAATGGCAGGATTATACATTATCTTAGTTCCTATAAGAATACCTTACAGTATACCAGGTGACTAGAAAGGAAGGGCTTTCCTTTAGCAGAGGGTCGGGCTTCTTCCTCCAGCCTGTGTAAGGACACTGTGAGGATCTAAATTTTTAGGTACTCACACCATTTTTTTTCTGTAGCTTCAAGCTTAATTGTAACAACTGTACTGAAGTTCTAAAACAAAGCGGTATTTATTAAGGCTTCTAGCAAGGTGGAGACAGACTTTTTACAAGGGCTTGTAGTGATAGGACAAGGGGGAATGGCCTCAAACCAGAAGAGGGGAGATTTAGATTAGATATTAGGAAGAAGTTCTTTACTCTGAAGGTGGTGAGACACTGGAACAGGCTGCCCAGAGAAGTTGTGAACGCCCCATCCCTGGAAATGTTCAAGGCCAGGCTGGATGGGGCTTTGAGCAACCTGGTCTAGTGGGAGGTGTCCCTGCCCGTGGCAGGAGGGTTGGAACTAGATGAACTTCAAGGTCCCTTCCAAACTAAACCATTCTATGATTCTATGCTGCCTGTTTGCTCCAGATTTTCCTTTACCTTAAGACATAAAAGATCCAAATTATAGACAGAAATTTTAAGACTGATATTAATCATTGACTAGAATGAACGTAATAGAACTGAAGTTGTAGAGAAGCACTCTTCTAATGGGAAGAGAAAGGGAGGAAGAAAAGGGGATAAGGTCCTAATTCCTGTGACATCAAAGGTGTTATAAACTAAAGGGATGGGTTTTAGGTGAGGCCTAAAACTAGTCACTAATTAGCTCAAAATTGGAATTTCTATCAGATCATGACAACAAAAATTGTGCATTAAGAAAAGTTACTTGTATACAAAGGAAGAAAAAAATATATTGCAGGATAGTATATGTAGTTGTTCTCCTTGATCAAGAACTGTTTTTTAATACAGCTTTCCTACTCGTATAGCAAAACAAAGATTTAATTCACCTTCATGAAATCTTAACAGAATTACCTGGAAATGTAAGGATATATGTGTTTTTTTTTTTTTTTTTTTTACTGTTTGGCTGATGATAGGCATACTTTTTTCTAGTATGGAAGAAGAAAGTAAGAGGTTCTTCCACATGATCTGTCTGCAGGTAGCACAGTTGAACTTTGAGTGCATTATGTAGTAATCCTATTTAGCATCACATAAGTCCAGAAACAGCATAAAAGCTAGAAAATACTGTAGTATTTTTAACGTATGTATGGTGTATACCAGGCCATCCTTGATCATGTTCATGCAGCATGTACTGCTTTTCTTTTTGTGCAAAACTAGCAATTATGTCTAAGAATTTCAATGTAGAAGTATTTATATTCATCTTTGTAAATAGTGATAACACGCCACGATCAAATTCTCAGCTATTGTAAGTCAATGTATCTCCTTTGTATTGGTGAGAGGATAAATTTTGTGTGAAATGAGGAGCTGGCGTCTAATTGCAACAATTTTCCAACAGAAAATCCACTGGTGCTTCAACAAATATGTAGCTTTGTACCCCAGTGCATTTCATTGGCATGTGTGTATGGATTTAAATTAGAGACGACAATGGCATAAGGAGCAAATGCCTTATCTTTATTATATGTGTTTTTTTCTCTTTGCTAAGAGAACATTATCATCAAAGCTAAAGTAGCTCCTCTAGGTAGTGTTTGTATTTCACTAAATTTTCTGCAATACTGTGAGTTCAGGACAGGTATTTCTATCTGTTTTTGACATAGATAGACCCTAAGTACAATATTGCTATTTAACATCTTAATGACAGATCTGAAGGTAAATATCGAAGTACTGCTGTTAAAAAGTTAGGGAAAACAGACCGCAGTGGTAAGCAATAGATGATAATGCAGAACATTTAGCATTACATGCCAAGTGATTCAATTCAGGCAAAGCATATTTTAAATATTTGTATTTCTTGATGTACAATTGACTTCCAAAATTAGAAACTTCCAGCAAAATTTGAATTATATTAGGAGCATTTTGAGCACTCAGTTTTATCATTTCAGAGTAAAGCTGAAAGCTGAGTAACACATAGACTTTTTCCAGTCTACTACCATGGCATACACAAAAATGGTCATTTTGAGTCAGACGAGTTCAGCTGGTTCAGTATCTTAAAAGTGACTTTGTTAGAGGTAAACAACGGGTTAAGAACAGGGCAGGCATGTAGTGATACTCCCCACAGTATTCACCATCTCTCCTTGGTACAATGCTACTGGAAAGTCGTTATCACCAGAATATTCTAGCACAGATTCTGCCAGCAGTGTATTTTTTATCACCTTATCCTGTGCCTAAAGCCATCTGTCCTTTAAGTCTTCTATGTGTCTGTGTGTACTGGTTAAAGTGCTGATATTTCTGTATACTATGTATTCTGTCCTTATGCATTTTTTTTATATACCATCAATTTACATATAACTATGCTTCACCAAAAACCACTTGAGCTTCTGAAGCAAATAGAATGTGCCAGTAGTAAATGTTTGCAGTAGTCAGAGTTGAGAACTGTCTTGAGTATTATGTGAGGAAAATAGAGGTATTAGCCAAGCTGTAGTGCTGAAAATCTTATTAACTCTTCAATAACCACTTGCTTCAACTTCACCATTGAGCCATCTGGTTTGAAATACTAGGTATGTAGTATTTCTTTCATGGGCTTCCGTACTCTGCCTTTGTGGTGTTCCCTTGAGTGCAGCAGTGAGAGGTGAGCTTGATTGGTGCTAATTCACTTCAGTTATCACTTTTCTATAAGTGTATATAAATGACATACAATGAACATCTATAACTTCTTGCTATGTGGGGTAGAGGCTAATGTGGTATTGACAGCTTCTAAAACTTTCATTTTTCATTGATCCATTGTGGCATTTGTCTGTATCTGGACCTGAGCCTCTTACGTAGACCTCTCAGTTCCCTGCAGAACGGGGAAACAGACAATCCGATTAGCATTGTATTAATGTGTTTTGAATGTCATTGATGTCAATGAAGTCCTGATTTATATAAACTAAGTGGAAATTTCATATATGTACTGTTATTGCTCCAAACATCAGATAGTTGTGCAGAATGGAGGGTAGAAATTAAGTTGCTGGGATCCGACAGGTTGAGAAGACGGTTGACTGTTCTCTCCTCCCCTCCCACCACCACGGTGGCCTATAATATTCTCTGTATTAAAAGATTGCTGCCTTTTATATCTTTTCCTTGAAGTCTTATTCCCAAGTCTCATCTTTCTGCAATTTTTTTTTTTTAAAAAGAGTTGTTTTATAAGGTGTCTCTTGATAAAAACCATTAAAGTACTAATCTTGAAGCTATGCAACTCTAAAATGATTTACCTGCTCCAGTGGAAAAAAATTAAATCCCTGTGTTTGGTGGTGTCCCAATTTCCTAGAAGTCTGAGCCCTGGGATTAGCTGAAGTAAACATTTGTTTTTCACACTTTTAAGGCTATGTAGGATGAAAGGACAAAGTAAGGTAGTCCCATGTCTCCTTTTAATTGCTTTTGTTGTGTTGTCTTCTGTCTGTTACTTCTGCTGTAGATTGCTAAGGTATACTGTATTTCAGGGATTTCTTTTTTTTTTTTTTTGTATATGAACTCTTGCCTAACTTTTTGAGTCACATGCAATGATTTCTTTAAGAGGACCTGGTAGGGTTGTACAAAGCAGGCATGAAAATGAACGCATTAAATTTAACTTTTTTCATTATTCACGTTGGTTGATCTGTCTGTACCCATATCAATGGAACAGTGCTGCTCTGATGTCTGCAGTTGTGATGTTTCCCTTTGAGTCTTTTGTGACAATCCTGAATGCTCTATGAAAGGTCTCATGTGACACTCCATTCCCTTACTTCCTTCTTTGTAGCTGTTGTGTTATGAACCCTGCTCAGATATAGGCAGTATTCAAAATTGTCATTCTCTCCCTCCTTTTTTCTCAAAGGCTAATTTAGAAATGGAAGGTGCAGGGGAAAGATGAGAGAGCGCTTTCAGAGGGGTGAAAATAACGTGGTATGAAAGGGTATAATAAGAATTTTTTTTCAGGTGTGTTGAAATTAAAGCAGTACAGTGTGAAGGTGTTACTTTCAGTGGCACAAATTGGGGTGGCTTAAGTTGACTTGGCCATGGTCACATTGGGTAATGGAATTTCATGCAGTACAAAGATGGGATGCAGAGACACCTGATGCTGCAGAAGATCTTCAAAACAAGAAGAGGGAGGGGGTGAAACAGGGTGATCGCTCTTATACTCTGGTAATGCAGGTAACTGAAGGAGGCACAGATGCCTGAGTTAAAAATAGCAAGAGTCGTTCATTTTACCTTGGGAAGGATATATGAAGAGTATTACTGATGGTTTTCCATTTAAATTAAGTCAAAGATATGTAATTTGTTACAGTCACAGTATTTCAGATCAGTATTTCTTTTAGTCACACAGCTGCTTTGAGTTTATCACACTAAAAGCTGTAGATTAGCCAGACATCTGTGGCACTTTTTCTTTTGTTTCTTAAAGAAACTGCATGTCTTTCTGATAGTCTTCTACGTAATACGTTGCATGAATTCCTGCTATGGGTACTGGTTTGGCTAAGTGAAAATACACTGCTTAGGCTGTAAATAACACTTTTCCTTGGAATATTGCCAATAAACAAACATGCTCCTTAGTAGTTGCTACATATTCCCATCTGCAAATGGATTATATATCATTACACTTGTATTAATACAGGAATCATATTCAGACCTGCAGCAGTGTGTTCTGTGGCTGCTCCTAACGGCTCTTAATTGCAAACAGGTTGTAGTGCTGTATCTCATTCTAATGCATTTGTAAGTGAAGTCTTATTTTTAAGTGTCGATATGATGAGCACACAAAGACTATCTGCACAAATTATTCTCTCTTGCAAAAAGTGGAAAATGTTATGCTGACAATTAAAGTTTAGGAACCTCACTACAGTATTTCTTAGAAGAAGCAGCAGAAGAAATTTAAATCAATGAGGATTTGATACCTAATGTAGGGTGTTGGATCGTTAGGAAAGTAGTGGTGCAGGCTAGGGAATTTATAGTTAATGCAGATTAATATATAGGAGAAAGAACACAGTATGGCTAATTATAGGATTACATCTGTAGTAGTATGAACTTGCTTGAATACTGGATTACAGTCTAGTCTTGTCATCAAATTGCAAATTGTAGCGTAATTGATGCAAAGAAAATGGTACTTATAAATTTTAGGCTGTTTTCCTGCAAGGGGTTCTTGTGGACTTCTTAAACTGTTGTAGGATGTGTAAGCAGCTCTAAGAGCACTAGGTTAATCACTGATCTCTGGACACTCCATGTATTTAGATAAAGGTCAGTAAAATAGAACACAGTTCAGTTTTTGGGAAGGTCATTAATGTAGATTATTAAATATACCACGGTAAAAATGGTTCTGGATCATCTAGCTGGTTTCAAAATTATTTGTAGAAGACAAGTGGATCTAAAATGTTGCTACACATTCAAGTGTCCTGAATATACCAGTTACATTACCTTATTTTCTTAATCGTTTTTGTCAATTTAAAGCTTTTTTTTTTTTTTAAAGCCAGGAGTCCTGGAAAAGGAACACATGACAGTGTAGGTGAAACATTGAGAACAACAGTGAAAACTTTGCCAGCATTTCACTTTATCTGAGAGCTCTAGGCTCATCTTAGGGTGTGTATTTTTTCATCAGTAAGGATTAGAGTGTTTTTTTAAATAGTAAATTGTCCTACTGAATGTCCTGGTTAAAGTACTTTGATTTTTCATTGTTACTCAGGTCTGTGTAACTCCTGATTGATGGAATGCCCTCCTAAAAGTCTGGAAAACTTTTTATTCTTTTTGAATAAAAATTCCAGGAATACGTAACTCCTCCAGTATAGCAGTATTTACCTCTCATTCAAAGCCTGGATAACAATTAATGGGGGGGGAAAAAAGGAAAATTTCCATTTATAACATTATAGCTGTTTGGAATGTGTACAAATATGTAAAATTTCGTACAAAGCACTTAATAATTGCACTTAACGTATGTGGTGTTTGATCTCAGCTAAAAGCCTAAAGGACTATGCAAGCATGGCATCAGAGTATGGTGATCAAGAAATTTTGGATATAGTGGGAGGCCAGACTGAGCTCTAGAACAGAGACTGTTTTGTTAAGACTGCATAGTGCTCAGTGTTTCTTCAACTGATAGCAATCGTGACAGGTTTGCACAGAAGTGGAAGCATTCTTTATGCTAGCTACCCCGTATACATATATTACAATTCTGAAACTCTCCAGGACACATACTTCTGTTTTGCTGTATTTAGCTGCACCTGGACAATAAAGTTCAATGCGTCTGCTGCTTGCTTTTTGATAAAGAATAGTGCAATTGCATGCTAGCTTCTCGTGTTCTAAAGGAATCTAAGCTTCTTCTAGTTTAATAGGAAAACTAAAACACCCTCTGGATTTAGAAAGTATTTGCATTTTTATTATATTATCACTGAATTATTTTAGCTTAGATTGTTAAATTAGACCGATCTTCACACACTTTAAATCCTAACACCTTACAACATAATTGCTTAACTTTGCACATTATGAAAAAATCACTAGCTTTATGGAATTCTATTTTCGTTTTTCCAGATGTGTAGCAAAGTGAGGATTTGTTTCTGAACAGCACAGGTAACTCTTTGTTGGAAACGGATATCAACGTTGCTCTCCCCGTTTATAGTTGCTTGCACCTTAAAGACTTTAAAGCATCTGTTTTTTCCTTTGTGTGAATACTAATTTCTGTAGAGTACTGCAGCACAGAAAGATTAGTATAACAAAATTTGGTGTAAATCTTATAGAAGGTGAATACTTGCGGGATTTCGAAGTGGAATGATTGTACCCACCAACACCCATTCTTCCATGATTTCATTCACTCGTACCCTCATACCCACACCCTTAGATGTATAAAGGGGGGATGGGTGGGTGTGGGTGTGTATGCATGCCCACCTGCCCAGTATCTGATTGGTGCAGTATCTCCGATGTGCAGGACGGAGGACAAGGGTAGCTAGCTGTCAAGTCCCTGCTATGTCTCTGGGGTTCCTCTTGGTGGTGGTGAGAAACTAGTTCTTACATCTTCTGTGTATATTTTATGTCTAGAAGTTGTTGTTGCTAAGGAATGGTCCTTATCCTCAATCTTGCATACTTCAGCTTCCATGAGGCCGTTACCTGTTTTTCTTGTTTGGAATTTGTGTTTGAAATGTATGTTTCCCTGATGGGCTAACAGGAGAAAGGCATATGGTATATGTTATAAGCTGCAACCTTGTTGCCGTTCTCTTGCTGTTAGGATGCAGGGTCTGCTTTCCAGTCAGCTGTGCTGCAACCTTCTGGGCTTGGCATAATGTTTCCCTCAATTTTACTATTGGAGCACCATCCTAGGAACAGTTTTCTCTGTTATCAGTAAAAATTAAAATTATTTTCAGAACCTTGTTATACAGTTTCTTCTCATGCTTGTGCATGCTTGTGTGCATACTCTCTTAATGCCTCCCCCAATATGCTCTTCATACTTACCCTGATCTGTTACACACTTCTGCAGCAGAAAAGTGCACAAATGTGTATGTTCCCTGAAAAGTTTATTATGTTTTCAGTTCTTATTATAGAATTGTGCTGCCTTACTGAACAACTAATTACCAGTTGACCATAAAATGCTTTGAGAGAGAAAACTTGGTTTGGGTGCTGTTGTATCTCCTAATCTTTCAGTCCACGAACAGTCTTTATGCGATTGAGAAGAACTCCTACCCAAATGTGTGTTATGAAGCATATTTTTATGTACAGTTCTCATAACACAAGATTACTGCAGATTCCAGTGTGCTGAAAATCAACTGAGAAGTAGTTTTCTTAGACTTAACCTTGGATGAACAAGGTTACCATCATTATCAATTTTCTGTTTGGCTGTAGAGAGACTTTTTTTTAATTGTGAGGTTTTCAGGTATAACAGATGTAGATTACATTTATAAGTGTAATCATGCACAAAGGTGTGGAAAGATGAAATTCTATAGGACCACAAAAACTTGGTTGGCTGGTTACACCTACCTCTTCTTTTGACAGTACACATCTTGACCAGGAGGCAAGCTATCTTCTTGAAATCAATTAACATTTCCAACAGAGATGGAATAATGCCATGTTTATGCACAGAAACATGTTACAGGCAATGCCATCTGCAGAGTAAAGCTGACTAGCTGCTGCTTCTACAGGATCAAATTTCCTGTGACTCTGTGAAAAATTCATTGGCGTGGTGTG
>VZSZ01007047.1:342466-355852 GCA_013398815.1 Ibidorhyncha struthersii | reverse complement strand
AGCACTCACAGGTGCATCCCATCAGGCCCCATGGACTTATGGATATCCAGTTTACTTAACTGATCTCTAACTTGTTCTTCTTCAACCAGGGGAAAGTCTTGCTTCCTCCAGACTTTCTCTGTTACCCGCAAAGACTCCTGAGGGCTGGCCTGAGCAGTGAAGACAGAAGCAAAGAAGGCATTTAGCAACTCCGCCTTCTCTGCATCATCTGTCACCGTGGCACCTGTCTCATTCAACAGCGGGCCTACATTTTCCCTAGTTTTCCTTTTGCCTCCTATATACTTAAAGAAACCCTTCCTATTGGCCTTGACATCCCTCACCAGGTTCAATTCCAAGGCTGCCTTGGCTTTCCTCGTTTCATCCCTGCATACCTTGACAGCATTCTTACAGTCTTCCGAAGCAGTCAGCCCCTTCTTGCACATGCTGTAAACTTCTTTCTTCCACCTGAACTTTTTCAGAAGCTCTCTGCTCAGCCATGCAGGTCTCCTTCCCTTGCCTGATTTCTTGCTCTTAGGGATGCACCGATCCTGAGCTTGGAGGAAGTGATGCTTAAAGTCTTGTGATTATATTTTCTTAGCTTTCACTTGTCTCTTCATCTGAAGATCATGTTTCAGGAACTTTCTGAAAAATTATCCTCATTGCGAAGCACCTTGTGCTTTTTCCTTAAACGTCTTTGCAGGAACGAAGGCAATCTTTTACCAAATCTAAGCTATTAGGAAAAAAAAAAAGTTAAAATGAAGGCTCTATTTAATTTCGATAGCTCTAGTTTTACAGTAAACAAGTCCTAGAATTTTGCAATGAGAGAACCATTTTCTGAAAATATCTGGCTGGGAGTGAAATTATAAGGGCATAGTATATTTTTGCAAAGAATAAATCTGTGGAAAGACAAAAATAACAGAATAATTAGGTCCAGGGGTCTTTTGTCCATGGATTTGGTTTTTTTGTGGGGATTTTTTCCCTCTTGATTTTTAGGTTAGAGTATGTTAACAATTGACATTTTTCAAGGCTACCTTTTCTTTTTTGAAGAGGTGGTGGTAGTTGACTATTTACACTTTACTACCTGAGCGGAACCTGTGTGAGGTGATTGATTTTTTTTTTTTTCCAATGCAGATTATACTTAGATTTGTAGTAATTAATGATTTACTTGTTAACATTCTTTTATATTACTCATCACACACAGAGCTTTGGCTATATAATTTTAGATTGTAGTGTCATCTTTTTTTAAATATAAAATAACTCTCGCATCCAGAATTGTGTTATAATGAAACCAAGTCAGATTTAGTACATTTGAACACAAATGCTAGTCAACAAACTGTTGTTAGAGCTATTGTTTACACTCTGTACCAGCAGAAGGCTTGCTACTATACTATATTGGTTTACAAAGGACAGAAAGCAACTTTCTTCTGAAGAATCTTTGTTTTTCATATCTGCATCTTGTGTAGACTAAGTACTGCAATGAAGCTCCAAGCTTCCTTGTACAGTTTTAGCTTTTTGGATTTTTGCAGTAATCTTAAATGTTTTATATTCCCCTAATCAGATCTGAACTAACAGTACTGTTGTTAAATATTAAAGAGAAATTTTACTAAGTAAAAGATTTGAAATCTGAATCCTGAAGCTTTTCCAGTTTTCTTTCAGTTTCTTTTCCTTTTTCTTTCAGTTCCATTTAAACGAATCCTTATAGTGCCTTGGAACTGAGAGAAATACAGCTCTAAGAGATCAATATATAATGTTTTCTAAATCTCTGTTCTTCTTATGACAACCTCGCATGTAAATCTGTGCTTTTACCCAAGGATATTATCTGAAACATGCTCCTGGAAGCTTAACATAAGGAAAGGCGCTATTTGTAATGGGGCCTTCTTTGCAAGTTATTTAAAGCTTTATTGATCACAGGTAGTACCTTCAATTATACCAGGAAAAGTAAACTTGAAGCTCGTAGCAGAGATATTTATAACTTCGTGAATGTACTCACCAGAGAACGTCTACTTTTTTCTCTAATGTGCAGGTTAAAGAAGAATGAGCTTAAATTCTGATCTTGCTGCTAGCTATGCCAGATTGCTTTGTGGGAAGTGAGAATTGATGCTGCACAGTTACATTGGCAATGGAGATGTTCTTACTTCAGTAGCACAGTTGGGAATACTTTATTTGTATTCCTAGCATGTGTATTACAAACACAATCCAATGCACTGTGATGATAATAATGTAGCAGCAGAACTCAAAGAATACTGATACAGAGAGGGTAATATCTCTGAAGTTACTAGTGTTGAACATTATTTCTGAAATGCACCTTAAAAACAAGTGCATGCATATAAGTGTGCATGCATGAAAAAAAAACAGACAGAAGGGCTTCAAAATCAAGTAACTTGGGTGGAATTAGTCTCATCCACTGTTTCAGTGCATAGGTCTTACATAACCAGTCTCTCTAGGTTATATAAATTGAGAGTCCAACATCCAAAAAGCATTTCATACCATCTGGAAATGGTTAAAATCAGTTACCTTCTGGCTGAATCTTCTCTCCCTCCCCTGCTTTTACTAGCTGTGGGGAAAGCCTTGACAACGCCCACTGGGTACATAACTCTTAGCTGGCTAAAGCTAAATGAGATGGACTCTACCTTAGGAAATATACAAAGTTTTCTGTAGATGTATTGGGTCTTTTTCAACACAGAGTATACTTGTTCTCAGTTTAAATTTAGCTTTGGAGATTGCTGTTTCTATTTTAGACTTGGAGAAGGGCTTCAGTTTCTTTAGCGTGCTCCAGTAGTTCTAATAAAAGAATGCTACCTTTTCCCCTCAAATACTGCCTTGCTTATATACACTGTGATAAACCTTTTTTTCGTGTAATTTTCTAGACTTCTCAAATACAAAATTCATCCTATAACACCATATGGATACCCACGCAGTTTTCACACAGCTGTCAACTTCTCGTATTTGGGATGATGTAGCTAGTAACCTGTTGCCTTTATCCCCCGTGCATACTAGAATGCTGTGGAATGAGACTTGTCTGTGGTTTTAGTGGGTCTGCAGCTATTTCTGAATTCTCACTGTTCCTCTGCTTTCAGTAAAATGTGGTTCCAGTACAATTTTAGATGTTCACAGATCCATTTGCTTATTTGTTATGCTGGTTTTAATACTAACTTCTGAGTCCAGGTGGCTTATCCCACTTCTCTCTTCCAATCTGTTTGCAGCCTGCATTTGTCTGCCTTCTTTTTCTAGTCTCTTTAGGCTACGTACTCCCTAGCTGTCAGCTCTTCATTCTCTGCTTTTTAATCCCCTCTCCCCGCATATTGTTTCCAGTGTTTGGGACAATAAACATGGTAAGATCCAGACACTGTTTTCCTTCCCTGATTTCCCAGAAGTATTCATTTGTCATGTTTGGGCAAACTTTCACAGTGAACCTAAATTCTGCGTGATTATTTTTTCCTGCTCAAAAGCACATGTATGTGTGCAATATCTAAAAGTGGAATGTGTTACATAATCTTATTGGTAGGGAGGATTTTTGTTAGAAAAGCTTTCTTTAATCTTCCTGGAACTTGCATGATGCTTAGACTTTTTTCTCCTTTTTGAGATACAAGAGAAAATACACTGATCTAGTCATGAGTCTGTGGATGCTGCAGAAACTGCCTGAAATAAGTCCACAAACTCACATTCTCAATTTCGCTCCAAAACTGAAATTTCATCTGTAGAAATACTATTTTCATGAAGACTTAGCTGCTGTTTTTTTGTCATCTGTTAGTAGTAACAGAAGTCTTCCTTGGGTGCAGATTCCTTTATTTCCTCATGTACATTCTGCTTCTCAGGTTAATTAAATTACCATGCAACTTGTGTAGAGGCAGCCCTCTCATTCCTCTGACCTCTGCAACAGTGATCAGTAAATCCCATGTGTTTGAGGTATGAATCTTGCCTGCTGTCTTTTTTTAAGCAGTTTGCATTAAATTGTAACCCTTAATGCTATGCTATAAAGAAGAGAAAAATCTCTAAAAGGAATGCAGTTTTAAAAGTTTGGCAGAGCAAAATGGCAGTTTTCTTAAGGGACAAGAATTTCTCTCTTATTGTCCAAAGAATGCACTGTCCATATAATCCTAGAGAAGAAAAGCCTTTCTGTCTCTGCAAACGTGAATGTGGAAACTTTGAGAAGAAATGAAGATGTCTACTGAAATCCATATCAATATACAGACTGGAAAAAAAGTTTTTTTAAAAACAGCTACATTGAAAAGGAAGTAGGAAAGAGCATTGATATAGAATTCTGTAGACCGTGCATCAGGCTGGTCGGGAAAGAGTCAGAAGTGAGGAGAACTGATCAATAAAACACCAGGAAAAATGGTCCTGCTCTATTATAATGTTAAAACAATTTAAAAAATGAGGACAAGAAAATAGTACCAACTTGCACCTATAGAGCTTTCACTATATAAGATTACCATGGAATTTTGCTTTAATAAGAGCATAATCTCAGCAAAAACACCTCTTGATTGAGGGGAAAAAAACTAGAGAGCAAAAAGACATATTTTTGTAAATGCCGCAAAATCCTTGGGCAGGGGCGGATATTTTCTCTACATAATACTGTTGTCTAATGGAAGAAGTAGCCAAATAACTGAGGCTAGAAAATACAGGTGGCATTTCCTGTTCAAATTTATCATCCCTTCACACATTCAACACAAAAATATTATCATTAAAGATCTGAAAGAAGTGAAGGGAATGTTTGTGAGCCTTAGTGCTACTTGAGGAGAAAGGAGGTACCATATGATGGAGATGACATGGACTGGCATATTCTTAGGGTTAATATAGATGTCTGTGAAATGTTCCACAGTCAAACGTATCAACGAAGTGAGACCAGATTACTAAAGGTGTTGGTTACATTCAGTAACACCTTTTATCCACTAAATTCCGTGGACAAGACAGTGTAACACTATTTTGTGTGCCCAAAATGAGGAAAAAAACAGTTTTCAGTTTAAAATCTTTTTTTAAAAATTGAAAACACTAAACATAAGACTTCTCATCTTTGGGATTCTGGACAAGAACAACATTGTAGCTTGGGCTTTCCCCCAGATATGGAAAACTTGTCATTACTAACATATATTCTCTTTCCAATTAATGTATTAAAACCAAAAATAAGCTCAACTATGGCTCTTGCTTCTGCTCCAGAGTAGATCTGGAATGGCTGTTTGGGACCTGAATAGATGATTACCACCTGTGGTGGTTTAAGGCCCACTCCAGAATACGAAGGAGTTGCTGCTGCCGTTTCTGCATGAGAGGGAGGGTTAAAGTTAGGGCAAACCTAATGTGTAAGTCTGCAGAAAAGAAATGACAGTTGCTGCTGCTATTTTTAGTTTTTTTGTTTGTTTTTTTTTTCCTTCAGCACCAAGATAGACATTTTTTCTTTCTAAGATAAAGGTAAACTGAGCAAACTGAATTTGGGAAATCCTATTCTAGCTTGTGCTCTAAAATGAAAATTTACTTAGCATTTAAAAATTGTTAAAATAGAATTAATACTGAAGGTTTATGGTGGATAGATATAAGCACTTCAGGAAAGATGGGCTCAAAAGACAAAGAGGGGTGAGGTTTTCCTTTGAGTGTCTCAGAGTGTCTTTTTGGGGATGGATGACAGTGTAGTTGAGAGCCTGTGTTTCAGAATTAGAGGTGAGGCCAGAAACTGTGGCATTGTGTTGCGACTTTTTTGTAGACCACCTGAAGGTGAAGGAGTGAGCAAAGCCTTCTTTAAACAGCTGGTGAAGTTTCTGAATCACAGACCCTGCTTTTCATGGGGGACTGTAACTTCCCTGGCATATGCTGGAAGAGCAACGTGGTGGGCTGTAAGAGGTTCCAAACATTTATGGAGGATGTCAGGGAAAATTTATTGATACAGGTACTGGAAGGCCCAGCCAGATTATTATAATAATTGGCTACAATGGCTGTGAAATAGTGGAGTTCAAAATCATGAGTAGATTGTACTCTGTTACTTTTTTTCCTCTCAGACCTTGAACAGAGACTGTTTGAGAAACTGGTGGGTGGGGAGCTCATGAGAGGCAGCTCTAAAAGGCAAGGAAAAGCTGGTAGTCCTTTAAGAATAGCATACTCCAAGCCCAAGAATCGTCTATCTCAGTGCTTAGGAAAGCAAGCAGACTTCTCAGGAGACTGACATGGCTAAGAAGGGAGTTCATGATGGAGCTCCAGTGCAAAAAAAATCTATACAGAAGGTGTAAGCATAGATAAGCTGCAAAGGAGGAATTTAGAAACGTTGCTTGGGTGGGTCTGGGTGGTGTTGGGAAAGCTAGAGCTCTGCTGGAGTTGAGATTTGTAAGGGCAGCATGAAGGACTTCTGGTGCTACTTTGGTAGCGAAAGGCTGAACAGGGAAAGTGTGGGCCCATTGCTGAGTGCAGCAGGCACTTCGGTAACAGCAGAGCCAGATAAAGTCTGAGGTGCTCAGTGCCTTCTTTGCCTTTGTGTTTACCAGCAAAATCTCCCAGGTGTCTATGCCTAGTGAAAGGGTTTAGGAAGAAGATGAATTACCAGCAGTGGGTAAGGATTGAGCTGGGAATTACTCAAGAGAACTCAGCCTATACAGTTTAACGGGACCAGACAGGTGGCATCCAAAGGTACTGAGTCCTTGCAGCAGGACAGCTCTTGATTGTCTTTGATAGGTTGTGGAGACTGAGGGAGGTACTTGATAAAAAGATAAAGGAACCAGCATTCTTTTTTTTTTTTTTTGATTAAAAGAAACCAAAAGCATTCCAACTGATTTTACACGATTGGAAAATCCAAATGTGATTTCCATGCATTTCCCACACCTACTTAAGCTGAATATATGCTTTGATTTGATTTTCTTTTCATGTGCTGGTAGACCTGGAAAGATGACATGATTAACATACAAATTTAGGTATGTATGTGTGCACCTGTGCAAGTGTCTAAAGTCCCATTATAGTCAATGGAAATCTAGTCAAGGAATAGAGGACAGTTCAATTCATGCTGCTTTGGGGATGAAAGGCGCACTTCAGTTGCCTAAGTGTAAGCTCCTGCTGCTTTTGGCAATAGCTGGGATGCTATGCCTTACCTCTAGCCTCTCCTCTACAAGGCATACATCTCTATAAATCTTCTGTTATTTCTGCCACTACCATGTGAGTGTTGTAGACACCTAGGGAGTCTGAAACACTACTAGATGCCTGTGTTTAGGCTACTGAATCATGTCTTGAATGACAGGTCGACTTAGAGCTCTCCGGCTCTGCTTGTTGCAGTAGAAGCTTGAACACCCTACTCACATGCAGGTATCTCAATTTAGATGTGTTAATCTGAAAATGAATTCTACCTGAAGATTTTTGGCCTCAGGAACTCACTTGGCAGGTTTGCCTTTGGTTCATAGTAGGTCTTGTTTTACAGATTAAAAAAATGCCTGTCAGATTGTTGACAAGAAAAAACCCCAAAACTTAAAATGTGAAAGTACCAGCTAAAAAATAGATCGTATCAGTTGCAGAAGTAAAGATTTCAAAATTAAAGCTTGAAGTTTAGCCAATCATGCTGAGACTATGTTGATGCTCAAAGTTGGAATAATAACACTGAAGGCTTCGACACTGATGCACATTTAAAAAAAACCCCACCAAAACTAAACCCCCCAAAAATAAAACAAAATTATTTTCTAATAAATTCTACGTACTCTTGAGTTCCAAGGTGCCCAGGAAAGGAGCATTACATTAGTAATAACAAAGAATTAGGAAATACAACATAATTATAAACAGCTTGCTGTCCTCTGCATTTATGGAGTCAGCAATATCTTCAAAGAAGCCATAAAGGTAGTACAGGTTGACTTCCTGCTTTTTCACTTTATCACTTGTATTCTGAGTGCTAAGATTATGCTATAAGAAGTAATTAAAGAATACTGGTTTCTGCCCAATGCAGTATTATGCTATTTATAAATAGCTTTATTTTTGTTCTCAATTTTTTCACAATTTTGGGATGCAACAGGCAAAAATATCAAATTGAATTGGAAAATGATTAGGGTACGAAACTGAAATGACTATCACTACTTTTCAGAATCAGAAAAAATGTATAGCCATTTATTGAATTTGGGTTCTGTTTTACATCTAGGGTTGGGATTAAACAATCTGTCAAATTGTAAAATTATATACATTAGTACTACAGTCATGCTACAATAGGAAGAAATGAAGGCCAGATTATAAAAAAATTGCTACAATAATACTAGTTTACTGTGAAAAGCCAGAATAGCTGCAGTTGTAGTATTTAAAAGCTGGTTTTTATTCCAGATCCTTTACATTATGGTATTGTACAAATTCTTTGGGAATACTTATTTACTTATTTGCTTGGAGAAAATCATGAATAAATACAAAAACCGCATTTGGAACAATGAAGGTTACAATGCTCACCACTATCATCAGTCTAGTAGAAAATAACGAGAGGGTACACTTACTTTAAGTGTTCTTTTCAGGGTAGTATTTTAGGGTTGTAGGACTTTAAATGCTAATGTTATGACCTTAGGTTAAAGAAACTGCTAATTCTCAATGTTTATGAAAAGCCAGCATTCAGCATAATGTAAAAGAGGATGCAGGAAGAATTTTCACAGAGCTAACTTCAGTCTAGAGATGAGCCCCCCTGTGCTTCCTTGGGAGTCTAGGGAGTCACTTCTGCTATTTATGCAGAGGTGATGGAGAGCATCTTAACTTTAGTCCTGTTCTGAATCGCTCTGTGCACCTCTGCCGATCATAAATGAAAGTGGGAGGAACTAGCCTGCAAGGCAAAAAGTAGTCTTTGTAACTTTTGTGGAAAGTGGGGGCGGGGGACGACCCGTAAATCAGCAGTTTTCAAGTTTTTGAGGAACGTAAAATGCATACATTGTAAAGCAAAATTCAGGTGTGCCTCCTAATAACTGCTCAAAGTAGAGTCAGCTACAGCAGGTTGTTCCAGATCTTGTCCTGGTGGATTTTTAATATCTCCAAGGCTAGTGGATACCTCCAGGGATGGGGATATTCAAGAGGTGCCTTCCAGCCCCAACCGTCCTGTGAACCTGTAAACTTACTGCGGTGTGGAGAGCCTCTGCCACTGGCGGAGCGGTAACCGTTTGGTCAAGAAATTGAATCCGTCATCTTGCGCATCTCTTCTGTCTACACAGAACATTCTGATACTCCACTAGATTTTGAAAATAGTGTTGCAAAAATTGCTGGCACCTAATACTAGAAGTCTTGAGAAGACAGGAAGCTGTGTTCTGATCTGTTAGTACTGTCCAAATGTAGCAATGTTTTAAGGCAGAATGCAAATAGAGTCCAGACAGTGTCAGGGCAGTGTCTTAAGGACCTCATTTACATGCAGGTAATGATGCCTGTTACTTCTCAGAACTTTCATTGCAAGGAAGCTTGGCCTAAGTTTAAAGACTTTTGTAATGACAAATGTTACTTTTATGATACATTGATTGATACTGATTAAAATGGTAATGTCTTATGTTCTTGTTTTGAGAGTAACTTTGAAAAATGAATCTGCTGTTTTTTTAAAAAAAGTTTCATTTAAGTGACTCATTAAAAATAAATGTTGTACTGTCTTGTGGTTTCATGAGCTTCTGTTGCCTCTGGTGATTGCTTAATGTTCTGTGATTTTTGCTGGTGTCAAGATTATTGAAAGATCTATCCTAAACGCTGAAAAGTTGAAGAACATAATCATGCATATACAAGTCTACATAATCATGCGTATATAAGTACTACTTTATTAAGAAAGGGCATTAGCTGTGGGATATGTTTGGCAGAATTTTGTTATTTTTTTTCCATGTGTCTTTGTTGTAACAAACTAAATTGGCTGAATGTAATTATAAATTGGTGAGGATCAGATCACAATTTCTTTCCTGCTTCTAGATTATTTTTATAAAAAGTAAATACCTGAGTAGAGAATGCAATTGATTTCACTTTTTCTAGCAGAAGTTAGGCATGCTTTTATCTTTGGGTATTATAGTCTCATACTTGTACAGATGGAAGACATGAACCAATCACAGAACATGCAACATTGTATCTTAATATGCCACTTGATATATCGGCATAAACCCCTGAGTGATGTACTAGATATTGCTGGAGCAGCACCACCTGGGTAAAGGTAGCAACATGCTACTTCTCCATGGCACATGCTCAGTATTGACTATCACTATGTCTACTCATGTTTGTTGATTTTTATAAACACTTACTCTTTCGGTTGCCTAAAAAATCCGTGCTTGAGAAATTCTTGTATAAGGTGAGGCAGTAAATTTATAGCTGAATGTGTCCTTCAGAAAGTTACATCAATCTTATCTATTTTTCAAGAATCTTTTTGTGTACCTATGCTTTGTGTCAAATTTTCCTTGATATGCAAAAGAAGGAGGGGGGAAAAAAAATCCTAACGGAAACCTTTGAAACAATATAGGGACAGACATTTGAAGAGATTTTTTTGTCACATGATATTTTCAAGAGCGCCATATAGTTTGGTAGGATATGTTTCTCTTTCCAGAGAAGAACGGTTATAGTTCTAAGATCTTGAGTTATGCTGAGGAGCGCCTTGCTCCTTGAGTACTCCCATCATTAATATCAAGGATTTTTCTAGAAAACAACAGAGAGACATTCCTGCACTGTTTTGGAAAAGCACTGTCCTGTCATATATATTATGTAGAGGCAATGAAAGAATAGGGGGACTTCTATCTTTAAATAAAATGAAATGCTTTTGAATCAGGGAACTCTTCTAGTTTGGTACTGGTGACAGGAAATACCAGGTGCCTCCAGTCTTTTGAGGAAACCTGGGAGAGAAATCTCTGGGTGGCTAGCAGAAGAGCTGTGAGAACTGCTCTGCTCTCATAAGCATACTCACCTCCCATCTTTGGCTAAGTAGACAGACAGTAAATCACATTTTTTCTCCAGAGGCAATTCCCATGTGTATTTTGAAGTAAAGGAAAGGATTGAGCCCCAGCATGAAGTCATTCCCATCTCCAGGACTGGAGATATTCTTTTCCCATGAACAGGTATCTCCTTCCTCCCCTCTCTCTATGTATTTATTTATAAAGCAAATGGAACAGGCATGGATTAAGAAATTTTTGTCTTACCCTTATTAAATGGTATTAGCAGGTTTGTATGTGGAGATGTATTTTGCCCCATTTTAGACACATGTAATCATGGAGTCTGAATCATCAGTTTGTGTCCTTTTACACAAAGTGTTTTCAGTAACAATCTCTTGTTGCATACTTAACTGTAAAACAGTGCTTTTCCTATGGTTTTATAACATAGAATGTTTATAGTGTATGTCCTCAATAAGCAGAGGTAGCACCAATGCTATGAGAGATTTGACTTGCATATTTGCAAATTTGCCGTTGCCGCAGAATGTAAAGTGAAATATTGAGGCCAGAAGTTTTTAGTAGAATAAGATAATGAGATGCTTAGTAATAAATGTAGCTGAGTGGAACCAAAATTACAGCTAAGTGAACTCAATTTTTCATACTTCATGATATAAGCTAGTAGTAGAGATCAGAAAGGATATTCTGTGTTCCATAAAGACCACAGAATATTTAGGATTACTTGAGTTTTTTCTGTCCTTGACGTTCATTGAAGTCTCAGGCATTCAATTGACCTGTAACAGCCTGTCTGCCTAGATGGTACGTTAATTGGATATGAGAATTTTCCATTATAGGAGTTGGATATTGAGCTATTGTCTAAGGAGGGTTTCCACGATCAGACTGAACATTGTTTTCGGAGTTTCATTGTGTTCCAGAGTACAGTCTTGAAAAAAAACTTTTGAAATGCAAAAAAAGATATTTTAGAGAATGACAGTTCTATTTTGGAGAGTTGCAATTTGGCCTGGTTTTGAGAAGTGGAGAACCAGATCCACAAAAGAGGTCAGATCTCCAAAAGGACTTTTAAGTAAAGGTTTAAGTAACAAAGTCTAAATTTGATCTGTAAAGAACCTTTCAGATTCCCACAGGAATCTGAATTTTCACTGATGAATTCCCTCAGTGCTCATAGCTCAGCTTTTCTTTGTATCCCTGATTCTGTCCCATCTTCTCAGGGCTTAGCAACATGCTGTCTGTTTGCTTTGCACCTCGTGTGTGTCAGTACTTGTTTGAAATTTCAGGTTTCACCTGCATCATCTGATGGCTCTAGCATCTGTCTTCTAATCCAGGAAGCATACTCTTACCACCCCTACTATTGTTTTTTAAACAGGCATATCATAAACACACACGCGTATACTTGTTTTCTTAGGCTTGGTTGCAAATTCTATTGATTTCTATTAATCAATTGATTTTCATTTAAAGGCCTTAAAAGGCATTATTCACTATCTACAGTAGTCTTTCTAGGTGCTTTTATTTTAATTGGGATCAGGTGTTTTACAGGTTCATGTTTTATGACAATTTGAAGTGAAAACTTGAGTGAATGTTTGTGTTATTCAGTACTTGGTTATGTACATGTCTTCAGGTATTCCAGAATTCCACTTTTTTTATTGCTGTTCTCCAATCCAGCCTTTGTATGCTATTAATAGTAGGATTTTTTTTTTTTTTTAACGCTGTGATGTTTGGAAAAGGTGTATAAGCTAGATCTAGCTTGTCAAGTAACCCAGGTAGCCTGCTGCCCATCTGCTCGCACACCCTTACTGTGTGACCTTAAAGCTTCTTCCCCATCATGTTGCTAAAATTCAGGTGCTGCATCATTGTATGATGTCATTGCACTAGTCATGTCATGCTGGCTGTATTTTAGCCATGTGCTAAATGCGTTCCTGCTCACACAACAAGAGAAATGTCTTCATTTAAGAGAAAAATGTGACCTATGGTGGTAAGGTTTGGTGAGAATAGAATACTAGAGGAATGCAAAGGCAGGCAGATGTTAAGAAGTTATCACCTATGACATGTAGTAAGCACAGATTAACACTTTCAAATGCAATTAGTGATTCTGGTTTTGGATAGGCTTCCCTTAAGATGACAACATTTTTTTTAACGAGGCACAGAGAATTTACTTTCCTAAAATCATGTTCTTTGTGGATATTTGAACTTTGAAACATAAAAACATTTTGGCAACCAAAATTACAGGTCTCATTGTAAGCCTTAGCCGTGTACTAGTACAGTATTTTTATTCCAGCTTGTGAAGTTAAGCACCCACTCTCATATTTTGGTCAGATAAAGGTTTGTTTGACTTTCAGAATAACTAGGCAACAAGAGTCACAGGAACAACTCTTCTGAAAATGCAATTGATATCTGGTACAAGGTATTTAAATATTAATTTTTGGCATTTAACTTTTTTTTTCATACTGGATTTCCTAATTGTGACATATCTGCTACATGAGGTTTTGTATTGCATTTGGCCTGATCACTGAGGTATTTACCAGATTTTTAATTAATTTTGTTTTGCATTGTGATATTTTTCTGGATGCTTTTTTTCTTTGTCTGATGCTCGGGG
>VZSZ01007047.1:279512-342461 GCA_013398815.1 Ibidorhyncha struthersii | reverse complement strand
CCAAGAGAAAACACACAACAGATCATATTTTCCTTTCTTTGCTTTTGTTTTACAGGAGACGCATGAAATTGTGGCTATCAAGAAATTCAAAGATAGTGAAGGTAACCTTTTCTGCTGCATAATCTTTCATGTCAATAACTACATTGTTAATATCTCTCCAGTTAAAATAAGAAGTCTCATATATCAAGGCTTGATTTTAAAATGATAAAGATTTATTAGCTCCATGAATATCCAAGGCACTTGATCCTTCATATCTACCTAGGGACTGCATAATACACTGCAGCTAGATAACTACCTTTCTTTCTTGGTGCATCTAGCTTAATATGACTGAGATTGTGATGCTATACACGGTAGTAAGATCTACCACTTGGGAGACTGGATGTGATCAGAAAATGGCAAAAACTCCTCTTGCAGTAGTGGCTTGCAGAGTCTTTGGGCTTTATCACCCTTCATCTGTGAGAGGGGATCTAAATGTTAGGGGGACTTGAAGGGATAAATGGAGGAGACTGAGAGCAGTCACTGAGAAGTTCAGTGGTACAAAGAGGAATCGGGGAGCTCTCAGAGATCTGTGGGAGGATTTGAGGGAGCTGGGTGGTGAGGCAGCAGCTCTGCCCTCCCTTCAGCAGCCTCCACTGTCCACAGGCAACTCGCTCTTTGCCCCCTCATAGCAGCCTCTGTGTACTCTGCAGCGTTGCTGAGTTTGCTGAGGGGGGGAAGAGCCGACTCCTGTAAGGCTTACTGTTGCTGGCAAAGTGGGTGGCAGAAGGCAGGACACATGGAAATTAGCGTCGGTGCTGCACACACCTATTCCTCACCCATCAGTAATAAAACCAAAGATGTGTACAAGACAAGACTGGCTGTCTTGTTGGGGGACAATGAATCCAACTATCCTATCACAGGCAAAACTGGCAATCAGTCACAAGAGCAACTGTCTATCTTGCATACATCAGAAGCGAGCCCTGATCCCTAATGGGCTAGCACAAACAGAAGGAGAAGCCAAGTATGAAGTAATGAGGAGTCATCCCGGTCTGAGATGATGCAGCTATGATTTGCTGTATATCAAGGCTTTAGCTGAAAGCTTACTGTGTGATTTAAAGCAACAGCAGCCTCTTTATTTTATCAAACTTTTCTCTTTGTTATTGTTATAGGATTGCTGATGGCCATGGAGATGTAGTTGGTTACAAGGACTGTAATTTTCAGAGTCAGTTAGGCACAGCAAAGTCAGATTTGTGTCTTGTTTTATGCAACGCAAACTCTTTGCTTTGCAGCTGATTTTGCCAGACACTTGAAGAGTACATTTGATGAATCTTTTAGCTCTGCTATTCAGAAATCTGTTTCAAATCCCTGTTAAAGAATGTAGGAGATAATTTAATTGTGGTGACCATCTTGACCAGGTCATAAGAGTACTTCAGAATTGCTTCTTGGAACTCAGTATGGCTATTCAGTACAGATCCTAGGCAATGAATCTCAGTATTAAGCCCTAAACAAGATTACTATATTAGCCTGTCTACCAAAAAATGAAAACAAAAAAAGCAACATTGCCATTAGCTCTGGCTTTCTGAGAGTATTATCTAATATCAGTTTACATGACTGATGACTGCTTTTCAGAGTTGGAGCTAGTTGTTTACAAGTTTCTGGAAATATGACAGAAGTTCTTTTGATGGATTTGATTCAGCCCATTTCACATCTGTCTCATTATTATGATAGTTCATTACGAATCTGAATATACTGTAATTGTTTCTATTGCCATTTTTGTTTCACTGAATTTTTGCTGTTGTTTGACCTACGTATGCTAAATACGCTGCAAAGAAAGCATCTCGTTATGAAATTATGTAATCAGGCTGATGCAAGCCAACACCGAGCACTCAGTTTTAAAATGGAATGATTTAGATTGCTCTAAATTATATATTTTTTAATCAAAACATTTGTGATGATAGTATTTTGTTTTCCTCTTCCCTCCTGCTACACTTCAATTATTTTTTTCCTCTCTTCTGATGATAGTTATACGTGTTTGCATAACCTGTGTTATTCTCTCTCCCCTGCAAACCTGTTTTTGCCTTTCACTTGCTTGGAAAAACAATTTCTCTTCCTTGTTTCTTCCGCTGTCTCTGACTGTGTTTGTGGTACATGACCTGCAAATGTGATTTAGCTTTGAATTCATGAAGTCACATCCCATTTAATATTCCTCTGTTGTGGATAACAGTTCTAAGAGATGAAGAATCCTGCTTCTACATGTGCATGGGCAAATTTACTGAATTAATGGATTTCATTTTACTGAATGAAAAATAAAACCTAATATAACCTGGTTTATTTGACATTTTGTGGTAGTATCCTTTAAAACCCAGTCAGTTCAGGGCCCCTTGATGGTAAGCAGTGTAGGAAGCTTTAGTAAAACACTCCACCTTTCTTGAACAACTTTCAGACAACTAAATTGTCAAAACAACAGCTGAAACAGAGTGACTCCTCAGAATCCGATTCAAGGATTGAATCCGATTCATTCATTGAATCAATAGTTGCTCTACTGCCCTCTGTGGCCACTACACTGGTCTGCATTGATGAATTTCCATTAAAAGCCTTGTTGGGAAACTTACCAGACTTACATCTGTGCTTTGGTCTTAAAATTTGTCATCGCTTTTGGGGAATAAAATTATTTTAGAGTCAAATAGATTTCTTTGACATTGTTCAAACATGAGCTTTGCATTCCGGTCTTTCTGCTGAGGACATGTTAACCTTGCCAGTACTTCATACGTGTGACGAGTATTTGTAGGGTGCAGAATGTGTCTGTACACATACGTGCATATTTTTTGAAGCATATTAGTGCTCTTCATAATGAAAAAGATAGAAATGCAAATGACTTGTTTCTTAGGAATTTTTCTGCCACTGAAAACCTAGATGGTAGCGACAGGAAGTCTGTGAGAGTCTCATAAAGATAGCACCGTCCCCGGTTACCTCTCTTCCAGTGCAGAAACATCCAGGCAGCAGAGAGAGTCCACATTGGAAAATAAGCCTTTTTCACTCTAATATCTAGAAACAGAGAATTTAATTAGGGGTTCAAAGTAAAGATGTATAACACTTGTTACTTCAGGGGTTTGTTTTTGTTTTGTTTTTTAGTAAGTTTTACTCTGTCACTTTTCCTTTGCACTCTAGAAAATGAAGAGGTCAAAGAAACCACTTTACGAGAGCTTAAAATGCTTCGCACTTTGAAACAGGAGAACATAGTGGAGCTGAAGGAAGCCTTCAGAAGAAGAGGAAAATTATACTTAGTTTTTGAATATGTGGAAAAAGTGAGTTGAGTTTGTACTATCCTTGCCACAGTTAAATCATAAGCTTACTCGAAGTCTTTAAAATGATTTTATTTTTAGAAATTAAGCTATTTAAGCTTAAACTCTATAAAGAGGAACAGCAGAAGCTTTAATACAGTCTGAATTGTTGTAATTAGACATTTATTGTGAGAAAACAATGCTGATAACTTTACTATTGCTTTTTACTTCATGTGTTGATCTTTTTAAAAATAAAGCTTCCATGTATGAACACAAACTTGTTCAAATAATGTAGACTGGAATATATATAATTTGCAGAAAAAAAAATCCATCTGAACTCTATAGTCCAGTTAAATTGTAAAGCTGATTAACTGTCCTGTGTTATGTTGTGTAATGAATCTTGACATAGTCTATCAAAACAAGATCATAGACTTTTGACCTTGGAATCTGCTTCAACTTTCTCCATCCTTCCTTCTTAAAAATAGGATTTGTTTGTATATTTCTGTAACAAGGCTACTCTCAATAGTTGCTTAGAGGGATTTGGCGAAGACCACTATCATTATTTCCAATCCTGACCTCATTTGATAGAATTCCAAAATTTCCTTAGATTGGTCTGCTACTGCCAAGCATCCTGGTCTGTTTCCAGGGAGAAACAACCTAGAACAAATTGGGTTTTCATTACTTTTGCAACCTTCATAACAAAGGTAGACCTTCCCTTTGTATATTAACCGTTTAGCATTTCTTCATGGAAATAATTAGATGGTATTCAGATACACACAGTAAAAATAAATGCAAGCTTAAATGTATGTATCTGTCTAGCTTTCATGAGATACTGTTCTTTTGATCGAAATTTTCATTTAATATCCTGCCAGTGCAATGTTGCAGTCTAGCTGAATGCTAGTCATCTTCAGTCAGTTGTCTCTCGTGTAAAGATGCCTCACCCTAAATACTGTGTCTCCTTTAGCTCAGTTTACAATTTATTATGTCGTGTAACTTTATTGCGTAATGTGAGGTGACCTGTATTAGGCCACAATTTTGCAGAAATCAGTTCTGTTTTTCACCAGCAGATCAGCAACTGCTAATGTGGTGGATCTTAGATTGTAACATCCAAAGCTTGACTTGTTCCACCCATGTTCCTTGTACTTGTTCCAGACACGTGGAATGTCTTTGATCACATGTCAACTTAGAACATACATTTAATTTTGTATTATAGCTTACTTGGCTAAGCTCGCTGAAGGTGTGGGTTGGAAGAGCAGCACAAGTAAAAGACATTTAACTGATCGGATAAGGAGTATACTTTAAAAATTGCTAATATTGGTAAAAACACCAGGCTGCAATATCTAACATTATTTGCATTAGAATAAAAGAATGTAATGATAAAAGTAGACATCATGTATAGTCTGTGCCTAATGTCATTTCTATATTAATGGTCACCTTTTTTTCAGTTGAACGTTGCAGTCCATGAGTGTTTCTCATTTTCAGATACGTAAAATAGTTTCCACAATAGTTGTTTTGAAGACCAGGATATTTTCTATATTTTTGGATGAGGGAAGAGCGGAAGGAATTTAATAAAATGTGGTATAGTAGGCTAATTTTAACTGGTGATAAGTACCTTGTCTCCTTTAGGGAATCTTAGCTCTGCAATACTCAAATCCAGATTACTTAAATTCACATTTAGTTTAATCTCCTTTATTCATCATCCCCTTAGCTAATGTCTTCATATAGGATTATGTCTCGCTGTGTTGATGCTACTATTTTGGTTCGTATTTGTAATACTAACTTCTTGACTTACTTACCCAGATCCACAGGCTTCTGTGTGGACAAGAGCCTAACTAAAATCAATGTGGTTCCTTAACAGAAAATTTCTTTTCTCAGATCTGAAGTGTATTTCTAAGGAAACTTACACTCAAGCACATAAGTTCCAGTATTTATTTGCAGATTGCAAAACTTGGAAATGTTTTCAAATATTATCAAAGTCTCCATTTGTTTTGTCTTATATTTGTGTTCGTTAAAAATCTTACAAGACTAACCTCAAAATTTTATTATACAGCTAAAGAAAATGTTTGTCAAAACCAAGGTAAATTTATTTCAAATGAAAAAATCTACAAGTGCTCAAATCCATAATTAAATGAGTTGTGTGAGGCAATATAGCCAAAATACTTATTTCTATTTCAGTATTCAGTAAATAAGACTTTTCTCTCTTCAAGTGGGCTGCTGCAGCCCCATTATTCATTCAGGATTCAGAGTACAAACTCCATTGTACTTCTAATTGTGCGAAATTGGAGACATTTGCTAACATAATGGGAATCTAAATGTCCTTTTCCAAAGCGGAAATTTACTAGTATAAACAGTTTATTTGTTTCCCTAGGTATATCCATAAAACGGTTAATATGGCCGTAGTTACTGTAGTGCAAATATGTGTAAGATCAATATAGCTGATACATAGCTGTAGGATACTCCCTACGTTACTATTTATGCTCCTGTGAGGCATTTTATATCTGTTACTTCATGTACATTAACAGGCTTGTGTTGCTTTAGCTATATCCATTCGCACAGGGACATGGTTTGTGATTAATCATGGCCCTGCTAGGTCAAAGCAGCAGAACTAACTTAACAATGAAGAAAGCAGTATGTTAAAGCACAGTCAGATATTTACAAAAAGCTGTGCTTTACTAAACTTTTCATACAGTCACACTGACCTGCTGTTTCTGTTTGAGCAACTTTTTGTAACTAAATGACTTTTTAGAAATTTTAGAATAAGCAGTTTGATGACTTTAAGGACTTGCGGTGTATTTGTGGTCCACCTTTAAGGATTATTGTCTTCACAAGTGCTTTCTCTACACTGAAAAGAGCTAGTGG
This sequence comes from Ibidorhyncha struthersii, assembly GCA_013398815.1. NCBI lineage: Eukaryota > Metazoa > Chordata > Aves > Charadriiformes > Charadriidae > Ibidorhyncha > Ibidorhyncha struthersii. The sequence goes on along the minus strand of VZSZ01007047.1, from coordinate 336,342 downwards.
TACGCTTATGATTAAAACATACTCCATGAATGTTTAACTACTGATTTTGCATAGCCAGGCTCACTGGCCTAAGTACGTTGCTTCAGAATGCTGAAAGCATGTTATCTTCTAGCAACTACAGTATAACTTTTTTAAATAATGTGTCTTTTAAATGTTTAGAATATGCTTGAATTGCTAGAAGAAATGCCAAATGGAGTTCCACCAGAAAAAGTGAAAAGCTATATCTACCAGCTAATTAAAGCAATTCATTGGTGCCATAAGAATGATATTGTTCATAGAGGTAAGTGTGTAGTTTTTCACGTGGAAGTAAGCCCCGGGTAGGAATTTGCTTTCTAAAGTGAAAGATGTTACAGCTTGAAGTAATTTGCATTTAACATAAATATAAGCAATTTCTTATCAATCAACAGAAAAAAAAAAATCTGTAAATTTGGCTGGGTCTTAAGTCTGCTGTATGACTTCAGATCGTTTTAAAAGTAAGTTCATATGCATATAAAGCTTGCTGTCCACTGTCTTCGGAGTATGAATAAATATTGTATCATATGCACAATGAAGTTAAACTGCAGTACAAACATTGCCAAAGGAAAAGGATTTTTTTTTTTTTTAAACATTTCATGGTGCTCAGTCATTTCCCTTTTGAATCTGATAATAGAATATTAGTAGAAAAATAACCCAGAACTTCAAGCTTGGTCCCCTTTGTTTTACTTCTGTGTAAGGCAGTTCCTCCTAGCTCCTATGAGTTCAGCTCTGTATATTTACTGTCTTCCCTGAACTTCAAGCACTTATGGAACATACCTTGATGTGTGACTTTATCTGATTTTATGTATTTGATCCTGATTTAATAAGATTGTATTTTGCTTTGTGGCTTTGCAAGACTAACATTTCTAATTAATCTTTCCAATTAATCTTTCTAATTAATCTTTCCAATAACTTAAAATTCTCGTACAATATGCTATTTGTATTTCAGACAGATCAAACATAAGCAATATATTTTGTAAAATATAGTTTGAAAAATATACTATATACAGATACCACAATATCCGTATTGGAATGAAAAAATGGGCTTAAAACTAGAGAGCACAATTTTTCTAAACAAATGACGAGCTGATCAAGAAGATCATCAGAACTGAAAATGTTGGGTGCAACAGACAACATTTTTTTGGTTGACTGAGTAATTAAATGTCAGTTCTTTTTATTATCTTGCAATCTGCAATATTCGGCCTATTGGTTTGCTGCCCAGGAATACCTGTAAGCACCATTTATCTTCACATGTTTTGTTGGGAAACATTTTAAAAGACTTCAAAAAGCAGAAAATTAATTCTGCATGTTCACAAACTGAATTTCTGGAAGCTGTTTCAGCAGTTGCTCTTGTAATGCTTTGTTTATGATTGCATGAGTATCTCTAAATGTGTTATAATTAAATAATATTTGTTGACAAAATTAAAAATTAAAAAGTTAGATTAAGAAGTTAACAGCATTTTTTCCCCTCTCTCACTGTCATACTCCAGATATCAAGCCAGAGAATCTCTTAATAAGCCACAACGATGTTCTGAAGCTGTGTGACTTTGGTAAGTTAAATAGATTACTGCTTCTTACCTTTTTAAAGAAAATGTCTTGCAGTGGAGTTTTGCCTTATGAGAATTCTATAGTGTGTACTGTTTAAAACCCTGTTAGTGGTCAGAATTGATTATTTATTCAAGTTTGTGACTAGTACTTTAATTTGAAAGATCTCTGGGCATTTTGCATACCCTGCGCAATACCTGTATGAACACGTCAATTGAAATGCTGCATTTATCTCATGCTATATTTGACAAGGTTTTTACTAGCAGCGTTATTGGCACTCAGTTGAGAACAGTGCAGGTGATGAGCTGATTAGGAGGCTAGAAAAACTGTAGGTTTTTCTGGCCTGTGTATTAAAAGAAAAGATAATTCTTCCTTTTTTAGTAAAGACACATTAAACTTATTATATATCATTTGAACCACTGGCTTTCATGGGTTGTTATGTGTGTCATTATAGGTCAACTTTTATTGTTGTGTTAATCAAGGAATTGTGTGTCCATGTATGATTAATGACTGTAGGATAGAGTCAGAGTTGTATGTGTAATGTTAACTTTGATGGTTCCTGACTTATCAATACCTGTTTAATGTCAGCTCTAAGGCTTTGAAGAATCAGCACCCAAGCACCATGTGAGTAATCCCCAGAAGACAACAGGATGGAGTGTACACTGTTCTAACAATCTGTATTTTTATTCTAAACGCTACATGAACACAGAATAGGATATTGTTCCCTCTAAAAATCTTACTGTTTGGCTTGGTAAATCAATTCCATAGTGCTACCCAGGGCACTTTTCAGTGAGACCGGTTTGAAAGCTGCCATTTCAAACCTCTGCAATTTTGAATGAAAAGAAGAACTGCTAAAAAAATAGATTGAAATAGTTTTTTAGGAACACAAAAAAGGCATTTGTCATTTGCAGTGCTGCTTATTTCTTTTAATCCTAAAGGCATTTTTGCTTAAGCACTCAGAAACAATAACTGTTCTAGGAAAAGCATTAGAAGATTTGGTCCATATGAGTTCTTTGAATCAAGGGCAATTTATTCTGCAGTGCAAGGAACTGTACAGCTCTGACAGAACACTGGTGTACTGTTGCGCGGTGCCCTCGATGCCTTTGCCTTTTCAGTATTCACAGGCCTCCTGTCTGCACCGCTGTGGCCGCCCTCCCCTGGCAGCTCTGTCTCTGTCCAGGCTGCCCTGGCAGGACTTTTCCCTTACCCCACACTTATTTTCAGGGCCTTGCCCCTGCAATGCAGACCCCACTGGGGTTGGCAGGACCGAGGCTCTCTCCCAGGGGACATCTCTCCACCCCTTGGGGACCCAATCGCTGCCTTGTGCAGAGATTAACCACCAGTCAGCAGGCAACGCCTGCCCCTGGCCAACCTGTGCTCCAGTTGGGGCTAAAGGCATCACAGGCAGGAACAGCGTGAGTGGGTCCTCATGGGAACTGTTCATCCCACCTCCTTCCCTGGCTGTGGGGGAGAGCCTTCGCTGGTCCTCACCCACCCTCCCTCATTTGTTTGCAGGGGGGGTGTCCCCCCTGAAAGTAATGTTCATGATTAGAGTTGGTATATGCCATCAGCTAACAAATCTTTGTGCGTGTGAACTTGTGTCAACATCCGCTGTGTAGCAGTATTACAGGAAAATGAAAAGCCAGACAGATTGTACAATCACATTTTGGATAACAGTTTTCTCACTAGATATAGATGATACGAATTCTGTCAGCGGTGATGTTCTGGTCCATTGGCTTGCTCACACCATACTCTCCAGCCACATTCTCTTTCTGCTGTTGGAAAAAACATGCAATCACAATTTACTCACAGTGCTCAGCACAGCCTCAAGGAAGGCAAGCTAAGTTATGGGAATTTCTGTTGTTCTTATTGTTAATGTAGGTTAGTTTGAATTCTGATCCATATTTCAGATTTAGTTGAATTTAAAATTCCAAGCAACCGTTCTAATTTGGTATTAATTCTAATTTTTTAGCCTTTTGCTAATTGACATTATTGCTAATAGCTTAAGCTGTTACTGTAAAATGTCTGTCAGAACAATATTAGCCACAAGCATCTCCTCAGCATGTACAGATTAGGATGTAAGAATTTGCCTTTTAACATGAAAAGGAGGTTGTAGTGAGTTGGGTGTCAGTCTCTTTTCCCAAGTAACAAGTGATAGCATGAGAGGAAACGTCCTCAATTTGCACCAGGGGAGGTTTAGAATGGGTATTAGGAAAAATTTATTCGCCAAAAAGGTTATCGATCGTTGGAACAGGCTGCCCAAGGAAGTGGTTGAGTCACCATCCCTGGAGGTATTTAAAAGATGTGTAGGTGTAGAGGGACATGGTTTAGTGGTGGACTTGGCGGTGTTAGGTTTACAGTTGGATTCGATGATCTTAAAGGTCTTTTCCAACCTAAGTGATTCTATGATTTAATGTATGCTGTCTGCCTGCCTAACTTAAATCATGGTTTGGAACACAGGTACTTGTCACATACAGTGCCACATTCCTCATGTGATAACAAATGCAAAGAAAAGGTCTGCGCATCCATCTCAATGCAGATATTGAAGTAATTAGGTGTTTCTGAATAGCTCAGTGGACAAAACAGTTTGAATAGAAAAGTTCATACATTTTTAACAAGATAGTTCTCCATAATCCTGTTGCCATGTGTTCTGTACATATCGTGCTAGATAAAAATGAGATTGAATGTGGTGCTTGCCTGGACACATGTTGTGTGGGTGTCATTTCTGCCAATAGAAGTGGAAAAAGAGAACAGTACAAAATGCCGATTACAGCAGAAGCATCTGACTGTTGGAAGTAGTTAGGCTTTCTGACTAGTGTGTTTGCTGTTTCAGCACCAGAGCTTCAAAATTACTTGTTTTGGCAATCTCTTAATCTCTACATGATGCGTAAGCATAGAAATCGTAAAACACAGGACTGGAAAAGACCTTCAGAAATTCTCTAGTTCTTCCACCTACTCAAAGAAAGGATTAAGCATGTCTGTGTCATTCTTGACAGGTGTTTGCTTAGCTTATTCTTAAACTTCTGAATAATGGAGGTTCCCTAGTGTTCCTAGGCACACTTTTAAGTACTTACATGTCATTAATGTTAGAATGCTTTACTTTGTCTGACTTAAATTTGCCTTATTTCTCTATAAGAAACTGACAATCTTCTCTTTTTTTCCTCGCACCTTTTTCCTTGACGTCTCTCCTACCATGTTCTGAGTTGTTTAAGTCCTTTCTTGAAATCTCTTATTTTGCTCGTTCTCCTTCCTTGCATCATGATGCATTTGCAAACTCTATTGCTTTCATAGTTGCTCTCACCCAAATCACCTTCTGTCTTCATGTTCTCATTTATTCATTCTCACTGTTTAGAGTTTGGTCTAATCTTCTCCCTAATTAGCTTCTTTTATTTTTGTATCAAAAAATTCTTCGTAATACATCAGCACAATTTGGAGGAAGGAACAATAAGCTAATTCCACCATGACAAAAAAAAAAAGTAATCGTGCCCTTAGAAAAGTATTATGCTTTCTTGACTTAATAATCCTGTCCATCATCTTTCACCATGCTGTCGTAGAGTCAGAGCAGTAGTGAATCCATAAAATGGTTTCTTACATCACCCAACAATATATAGATGACACTGAAGCCCATGACAATAATTTTCCTGTTTGTCTTGCCACATCAAATCTGTGCTGCACCTAGTCTGTGACATTGGAGGCTGATTTTTTAGACTACATTAGCTGATGATGATCTGTGGACATAGTAGCTGCTGACTGCGACCAAGTTCCAATAGACTGGCCTGGAGGGAGGAGTATGCATCCTTGACTTGTTGATTCTTCTGGTGCACGTGGGCTCATGGGCTGCCAGGCTCGTGCATTGCATTAGCATGGGTGTTTATTTGCATTATGTGACACCATCTCCCACCCACCTTGTTTGGGACTGACTTCTCACTGTTCATTTTTGAGTGTCCCATTTCTTCAGTGTTGCTCCTGGTTATCTTGCCTCTCTTTAAACACATGAATGAATTTTTCACTGGCAAGATTGATCAGATAGGTCGTGTAATTTGAAACGGAAACAGGGCTGCCTGAGCAGTTCTAAATATAGTAGTTTAGAAATTTACCCAAACCCAATGTTACATGTAATAAAAAATTCCTTTCCAGCTTTTCTCTAGCAGCATCAGTAATGTTCATTAGGCTTTATGGGAACAGATAGGAATTATTATTTTGGGACAACTTTGAAATAAGGGTTCCTCATCATACATGCCTTTTCGTTTACTAACTCTTGAAGGTAGAGGTATCTTGCAAAAAGTAACAGCTGTAACCTATGTCAGTAACACATTTATCATTGTTTTCTCAAATCACTAGTCTAATAATAATAATAATCTGCATCCAAACCTTTACTTGAACTTGGAGTAAATTAGTGTTCCACAGAGGTGAGTGGGGCTGGGCTCCTTCACACTAAGCTGCCAAATGACATACGTTTTCAGAATGCTGAAAGAAAACTTTAAAAAATTACAACCTTACAAGCATAGTCATGTGGGAAAAGCAATTTTGGCAGCTTCTGCATAAGAACTTAGATATAAAGAAAAATGACTATTGCATTTAAGTAGCACTTATTGATTCTGAAAATGAAATTATGCCTTATACCTCTGCAACACTTTGGAATTTTTTTTCTTCTTCGTCATTCGTGCAATAACGGAAAAACTTATAGAGATTTCACTGAAGTGAATTTTGGACCAAGTCTTAATGCCACATCCCAGTAAGAAAGCATTTTGAATATGTTCCTTCTGTGTTTCAGTCCCAAAAATTTGTCTTGGTTTGAGCTCTAGTAAAGAGATTACCCATCTGGAGTCTTGCTGCTGAGATCTGTCTGTCCTGTCTCACCTCATTATTTAACGTGTTTGAAAACAGTAAGACACTTGATACTTTCCTGAAAACAGTGCCAGCATCTGCGTACTGAGTACTTCTACATGAAGAATCCAGTAACATCATTACTGTGGTGCTCGGCTGACTTTTTATAAATGGAGGAGAATAAAAACAAAAATCTAAATTATTCCTACATCTGGGTTTTCCAGTATATGCACTCTTCTCTCAGTTAGTGAGTTAATTGTTATGCCTTAGAACAGAAGTTAAGTTTTGGTACAATTGCAAGTAAGTATATGTTTTGGTTTGATTGTTAACAAAATGATGTGGAGGAGGAAGTTCATTTGGACTTGGCTTCTGATCCTAATTCACAAGGAGCCTTGTTACAAATGTGATGCTAAAGCAGGCGAGACGCTGATGCCCGTGGAGTGAGCCAAATGCAGATATGAAGCAGTTTGGCTGATCTGTGGTATATACCTGCCTTTTGTAGTTTTGGGGAGATGACCCCATTCCTTGCCAGGTCAGGGAAGGAGTGTCCTTAGATGAGAATAATACGTAGTTTCTTGACCAGTTTAAAAAATTGAATGCAGTGAGACTGTAGTAGTTATGATCAGTGACTGGAAGAGTCCACTCCCCGTGCATATATTTTGTTTCTAATGTTATGAATTTTCTTCTGCAAACAGCATCTCAGTGAAAATTAGTGGCAACGGTTCAATAGCTTGCATGGCATACTGACAGGTAACTTTTATCAGTCAGTTTGGGTTATGGCAAAGCACCAAAAATAATCACAGACTTCTGAGAAGAGCACACAAGTAAAGTAGTCATTAAAGCCGACATGCTGACTTTCACTGTTGTATCAGTAAAAGCTTGCATTTCAGTAGACAAGCGATTGTTGGAGAAATTCCGCAATAGGGGTTGTAAACAATTTGCATCTATTTAAACAGGTGTAACCTCTTATTGCCAAAATCAGTGGTGATATGCATATTGTATTTTAAGATATTAAAATATTATAAACTTCCACACTATTTCTTTGACAGGCTTTGCTCGTAATCTCTCTGAAGGAAGCAATGCTAACTATACAGAATATGTGGCTACCAGATGGTACCGTTCACCTGAACTCTTGCTTGGGTAAGTACATTTTGTAGAACTGCCAAGATAAATCTTGACTGGTTCTTTGCATTTTTTCAAGCACCTTTGGTAAGATTTATCAATGGAGAACTGTGGTTGATTTAAAGTGAAGATTTCAAGAAGCTTCCAGGTTTTCATTAACTTTTGTTCATTTCCAGTAAGTTGGCACAAATCATTGACATGTTGACCTGTCTTGAGCTGAGCAGTGTTTAACTGATTAAAATATAACGCTGAATTATCACAGGTGTACTTCAGATTCCCACCCCCCATTCCCTTCAAAAGAGGTTTCCATGGTAGTCCTGTAGCCTGAAATGTTCCAGCAGCCTTGTGGTGGACATCGCAATAGCAATGGCAGTTCAGCCTTCACCACACTATGGTCCTAGTTCTCTTCCTTCTTTGGATCAATAACTATGATTTGGTTTTGTTTCCCAGCTAGCCTTTACCAGGACTGTTGAAGTGGCTAAGAAGGATGGTGCTAGCTTTTTAACTAGTCAGGAAGAATTTATTGAAAGAAGTTGTATGAATCATTTTAATAAAGCACTGAGAAGTTAGTGTTAGTAAGGAATTGGTAGTCACAGGATGAATCAAAAAAGTACTGGTCACTTCTAAGATTCTTTAAGCAAAATGTTTCATGCTGCTGAGAAACAAGTCTTTGTTGGAAGCTTTGATTAATGCTGAACTATACATTTTGAAAGGTAAAGCATTAGATAGTAATTATTGTGTCAATAAAGTCATCCCTGTATTCGCAGAGCTGTGCTAATCTTAATCAAATTGGTAGGCAGTTGCGTTGTTATGTGCAGAATAGTATGTTAAAGTTGCCATTAAAAACCTCAAAGCTTAGTCTTTCGTATTTTGGAGAAAACAGATATTAAGCTTTCAGCAAAGTGTGTGTGTATAAGTATAAAGAAAGACTTGGAAAGAAAGCATCAATTGTGGCCTTTTCAGTTACATAATATTTTACTCTTTGTCTATAGTAGTAGTGCGGATTTAAGAGGAAAGACATAAAAAGCTTGACATACAGTATTAATCTGAATTGCAGTTTTCAAAATTCTTTTGTTACCAAAGGAAATTTAGCAGGAATCATGTCTGTTTGTAATTGACTAAATTCGTTTGATTAGCTTGTAGAGAAAGAGAGGGGGTATGTATATTTAATGCATATGACTTCAACTTGGCTGGTGTATGTGTTTAATGCCAAGTTTTTCTGGCACAAAGTGATGTCTGTTTCTTGGCAATCCTGTTCTATTTCCCAGACACTCATCTTACTCATTCCCCCTTCCGCTGCATTTACCAGGATCTAATATTCAAAAGTCTTCCCAGGATTATTAAATACATACAATTTAACAAATACAGTTTTACTTTTTCAGTTTTTAAAATGTGTCCCAGAGAGGTTATTGTTTTGTAGTAAAGTTCAAGACTTAAATTTCAGGAGAGGAAAGAAACTGCTGCCTAATTATTCACAAAACATCCAAGATCTACTTACTCACTTTGGAGAGCCTCAGGTAACTGTTAGTGGAGTGCTCTACGCTTTGATGACAAAATATTGTTAAAAGCCAGTAGATTTTAAGGCATACCAAATTACTAGATGGAAACGTGTTTTGGAGAATCTAATTTGTACCAGAATAGACTATATAGTACTTCTGATTTGTGGTCTCTCAATCCTATAGGAGTTATTTATCCAGCCACATCACTCTTGCGTTGTTTGCCTGTTGTGATCTGACAAGACTGATCCTGATAGTCCTCAGAATAGGAGTCTTGAGCATGCCTTTTCAAATAAAAAAATTGCAGTTTACTCTGCCACTGCCTTAAGAAATGGGTGTTTTGTGATTTATTTCTGTTTGACTATAGAGGAAATAGTAGAAACTTCTTAAACTGTGATTCATCTTCCTTTATTCTTGGGGGCAAGGAAAGGCAATGGTCCCTGCCTCAAAGGAGTTTTAGACCATTCCTCAGTTGTAACCCCAGATTGTTGTTCATTCTTCAATGCCCCAGCCTACAGCAATCTTTTCCCCATTTTACATTTCAGTGGAGAAACCTGCCTATTAAAGGGGTTGCAAATAAAGATGTCCGTGGTTTGCTGTCATAATAAAGAGGCAGGTTTTTTCAGTTGCACTCTCACAAACTGTTTTGCTTACAGAGCCTCACTTTTCCAGTACAGGCACAGAGTATCTCAAGAGCAGATCCTTGGCTTTGGAGTCTGTTCTTGTCTGCGTTGCCTTTTGCAGCGTGGAGAAAAATATGTCCTTCCTTGGCACTCAGCCTTGTCCTAATGGGTGGGTTGGACGAGCAGCATCACAGAAAGGACAAACATTGAGTCTCTCAGCAAATCCACAAGTAGACACTATGCGAGATTAGTAAGGGAAATATGAACTCACAGAGCCATTGTGGTAGTAGTACTTGAGGAGTTTCGGCGTGCTCTGCTTTGCCACTGGTGATTCCTTGTCAGCAGCCTGTTCCAATGGGGAAAACTTTGATATTGTGATGATTGTTTGTGAAAGGACTGCAGTGTCTCATGGCAGATTCTGAAAGGCAAATGGTTCTTGAAATTTGCCTATTTCAGCTTTTCTAGCTACTGTAAATTCTTGCAGTAAGCATCTCTGCGGGCCTGTAGTTTCATTCAGGCCATCGTCCAGGTAGAAGTGCGTTCTCACCCTCATCTAACTAAACTGTTCCAAGGATTACAGAGTCCTCTGGCCAAATGTCCTCCCCATAAAGTGAAGTACCTAATCATGAGTAATCAATGGGGAAAAGTCATATATTTTTTTTCTTAAGTCTGAGAGTGCTCTCTCTCTAAACATCTTTAATCATCGGCATAAGGAAGAAGCAGAGGGAACAGATTTACGATAGGATTTGTCACCTGCAACTCCTGGTGCTATCTTATTCCAGAAATAGGCAAGCCAGCTGTAACTTAGAAATCTCTTGAAACAGAGGTCGAGTTGTTGGATTACAAGTTTCAAAAATAAGAGACTCAGTGAAATGTTTTCAGTTTAGTCTTTGTTCCAATCTTTATTCTTTTTATATACTTTTTCTTTGACATGAGAAGAATTCTCCAGTCGTTCTGCTCAAAACGTAAACATCCAAAAGAGATTCTTGGAATAAGTTGAATGTTTACAAAAGTTTTTTTACAAACTGAACAAGGAAGAATTCAGGCATACAGAAAAGGAATTGCTTTAGTCTATAGTGGGAACAATGAAAAGCTGAAAGTATGTCATGCATTAGCTGTTGCACAATTGAGGTAGGCAGCCAAACAAGCCTGTCAAGGAACAGAACCTTAGAGTGAAAATCAGAAACTGTCCAAAAGGATTCTGTGTTTCTTCAGTGTTCGTGCCTTTAGATTGAATGTTGCAGTAGTCTACCACTCTCTTCTTACACAAACTTCCATTCTCTACATTCCGATTTTCTGTCCTACATTTTTTACAAACCATCCTCAAGCCCATAGTCTCTCCTGACTAGAGTATCCATATTGCCCCTTCTTCCATTAAATACCTTTGTATGTAGTTTCGAGAAAAGCTGGTATGGCCCTTGCTGGTGTAACACACCACTTAGTTTTGTTTCTGATGAATTCCCTACACCTCTTCATTGCTGACCTAGCTTATTTTGTCATTAGCAGTTTGAAATACCAGGTGCCATCCTCCCCACCACACAACATTGCTTGCACACACATAGATCACCCATCAGAATTTTTCCACAAAACGCCACCCGTGGCTTTGCTCCAAACCAGGAATTATTTGTTTTATGATGCTTTCATTGCTTCCTCACCTGTGTTTTTTAAGGAATAGTTTTCAAGGGCATTCTGTTTTCTCTCCAATTAAAATTTCACTGTATGAATGCTGAAAGAAAGATTTTTTTATAATTTGTGTTCTCCCAGCGGCCAGACTCACTATGCCTATCCCCCTATTAAGCCCAATGGAAAAAGAAATGTAATGCAGAAATAGAGCACAGTCGTTAACCCCTGCAGAGAAGGGAAGTTAGTGTTAGTTTAACTTGGAATGGTAACTGCTTTGCAATCAAAAAGATTATTATTGTATGTAAGATTTTTCACAAAGGTAACCAGATCCTTGAAGGTCCTTGAGAATTCCTCTCCTGCCTTTTCAAGCAGCGCTACATCAGGCAATCCCAGGCAGAAACAGAGGGCTTGGTATTTGAGGTAGTTTCTTTGATTGAAACAGCTCACTAAGAAGACAGTGCCAGTGGGTAAAAAACACTGTACGTTCTCTTTGCAGAGCCCCTTATGGAAAGGCTGTGGATATGTGGTCTGTAGGCTGTATCCTGGGAGAGCTGAGTGACGGGCAGCCCTTGTTTCCGGGCGAGAGCGAGATTGACCAGCTCTTTACCATTCAGAAGGTGCTAGGCCCACTGCCAGCCGAGCAGATGAAGCTCTTCTACAGCAACCCACGCTTTCATGGCTTGCGGGTAAGAGAAAGCTTTGTTCTTTTTTTCTAATTTACTCACGCAGTATTCACACTATAGTCATTGTTGCTGTGAAGGTTCTTTTCATTTACATGGTATGTTATCTATTACGTGCGTTTCTGTGTAAGTATAGGATATTCAGATTGTAAGGCATTCATAATTCAAAGTAAGATTCAGATTACACCCGTACTGAGTTTTATAAATATGTTTGGTTTACTGTTAAAAGTTGATTAAAGATTTTCTTTCATTTCTTTGACTTTTTTGGCATACAGGTTCGCATATACCCAGTTTAGCATTACCCTGCCAGGTTTGCTCTGTGAAGTTTAGTGGCATAGCTCTGTCAGTTCAGGGTGTGGAAAATTCATGCCTGCTGTCCTCAGGCTATTACATTGGAGAAATCTGGGCCATAGATGCCTCTATCATGGCAGAAGAGCTTTTTGCCTTTTGACTTATATTCCTGGGGAGTTGACGTAAGCCACCAGGAGTGAAAAAGCTCTTCCTGCTGATAGAATTGTTTCCTGTTCAGGGGTTTGCCAATACCATTTAATGACAGAGACTCACTAGTGTAGAGAAGCTGTTCAAGCTGGGACATGCAATATCGCAAAATCCCCAAAGCAATATATAAGTAATAGCTCTGTTATCTTTAACAATACCTGGTCAGTGATTGTACTCATGTTTCCTTATAATTCAGATTTGGTTGTCCTTTTTTATTAATGAATGTTGCTTAGAAAGGTGAATTTATGATCTTGATAAATGGTCTGAAGTCATTAGTGTAAAATCCTATGAGATATACAAAGGTTTTAGGAGACCTGTGCTAAAGACTCGAGATTTGAGTTTTACTCTGTAAAAGAGAAAATTTAGAGAATGAGAAAGGGAAAGAGGGGGAACCTAGTTGTCTTAAAACGTGTTAAAGGTTGCCATAAATTACTTGATATTGATAAGACAAGAAGTAGTTGGCTTAAGTGTTAGGATAATTATTTTAGCTATAAGGATAGCTAATTCCCAAGAGGTTTTGTTGAAGTTTGTAGACCCTCCATCAGTGGAGGGTTTACAAAAAAACCCGATTAGACGAGCATTTCTTGCAAGGTCCTATGTGTATTTGATGCTGTTTAGAACAGTGGGCTGGATGGGATTTTCTATTTAAAAAAATTTATACCCCTTTTCAGGAAAGCAATTACATAAAATTTGGAAGCAAAATAAACTGCCTCTTCAACGTCATTTTACAGCAGTTCTAGTTGTGCAGTGTAATCTTATTTGGATAAATGCTCTGTGATGTCTTAAGATGAGAACGAACTATCATTTCTTTTGTAGCTTTAAAACAAGGTAATTCAAGAAGACAGCATGGACCTAATGTGATTAGCACAGGGTTCAGAGTTATGAGTCTCTGTTCTCATCCTGGATCGGTGGTTTATTACTTGGCCTCAGACATGTTGCTGCCTTCTTAGCCTCATCTGTAAAGTCAGGATACTAATGATGATGACAATGACATATGCCTTCTAACAGAGAGTAGTTTTTGAATACTGAAGTAAAGTCTGAATAATGGCTTAAACATGAAAAATACTACAAAAAATATTGTTTTGAAATGTGATATTCCTTAGTTAGGTCATGGGAAAAATTTATTCCATGCTATAAGACAACCTTAAAAGTCATTTTTTTCTGAATATAACATTGCGCTTAATAGTTGAAGATTTTCTGTTGCATAGCAGATAGAAGGTATGCTGTGAGCATGCAAATTGTTATTTACAAGCTGTATCTGGTTCTGGGTGTTCGCAAGATAGAAACTAGCCCATGACATGAAATCGTTTATCCATATATTTAGGCTTTGTGAATTTCTACATTACCATAAGTGTGAGTTACAGTACTGTAGTGCAGGATTAAAAAAATTCTAATGTAAACATTCCAGCACCACGTGCACATGTATACAGATGCACTTTTGCATACTTTGTCTTTTCTTCCTACTCATTTCCTCCATGCGTATATATACACACACAGTTTTCCTCACTCCTGAGGTTTAGGTAGTATTTAGTGATCTCTTTTCAGTCCTTTTGAGGAAGAAATCATCCATAGTTGAAGACCCAAGAAAATAAAATAATAAAGGATCAGAAAGTACCAGTAGGCTCATACCTTTATGGAAAATGTGAGTGGTAATATATGGCTGTAAATACTTTTTTACAAATCAGTCATACATAGGCTGAAGAATTTGAACAATCCCAGTGAGTAGCCATCTCGTATTACTGCTTTGCATGGCTCCAGCACATTTTCATGTTTCCCTGCTCATTTCAGATGTAAAGTTTTCTTTATGATGGTCATTCTACATGAAGACATGAATATTTTGCCATTTCGTTTGTGTAAAAAGTAAAGGAAGCATGGAAGCCTTTGTTCACTTAAGTTACAGTCTAACATCAACGTAGCAGACTTGTACTTAAAAAAATTCTCAGTTATTAGTAAACCTATTCAAAAGAAAGCAAAGTAAAAAGAAAAATGCAGAGACTATTTAGGAACAAACACATTCAAACTACTGTTCTTTCATTTTCCTTCAAGTCTCACATAATGTAATTTATGAAAAGTAATGCCAGTACAAATGATGGGTAGCAATTCATAGTGGTCTAGCACTCGCACACATATGGTGCACATGCAATGCATCTTCCAAATAAAAAGCTTATTTGGAAATGGTTGTTTGTACTGGGTTGCTCTTTAAAGCATAGGTTTGAAGCTAGTATGTAATCTGAGGAAGGTGAACATGTAAATGTATGCACCTAACTATAACAATCCCTAGGTGTGAGAGCTGAAAAATATAGAAGTGAAAGTAAAGGAATAAAAGTATTTAAGACTTCCTGTACATTGACATTTTAGACCAAACATATAGTTCTCATATGCTTTTATACCATAACAAACTTCCATTTAAAATGTTCGGTTATCGTCATGTTTGTTGATTATTTTTTTATTGCTGTCATCTGTCTTAATCACTGACTTGAATTTTATTGTTTTCTTGTATTTTCGGTGATTTTTAACTGTAACTCAGTAATTTATGTGGGTATATTTTATGTACGACTTGAGCCCATTTGGACATACAGTGATGGCTTTTATGTACCAGTAGCTGAGAACACTGCATGCTTCCTATTGTCATTATTCTTGCTTTGATGTGTTAGCTTGAGGACTTTTTAGAAAATACATAGGATGTGGGTGGGATCAAGCCAAGCTGCAATTGAAACACTTGCATAGTATTAGGCAAATTCCACAACTCCAGGAACTGCTAACAAAGTGTCTGGATCTCAGTTGCATAGTTTTGGATAAACTGTGATTAATACCAATAGGCTGGCTGATTGTTGTTTTGGTTTGGTTTGTTTTTTTCCAGAGGCTTCTCTGGTATTCATATGCGTAATTTTCTCTAAAGTCAGCATAAGTTGGGTCCATGAGTGTTTTTTATGACTCTTTTGGAAATCCAGCCTTAATTTCTAGTTCTGCAAACACTGGCATGTATGTTTAGTTCTTAAATTTGAAGTTACCTCACTGAAATCAGTTTATCTATTTGTTTGCTGTCAGTTTAATGCATGCCATAGTCTGGAAATGGATCACTGTTGTCTGTTTCTTTTCAACTCATTGTACTTGATGCTATGTTATAGCAATGAAATACCGAGCAAATCTTCTTTCATTTGATAAAAAAAGATTCTGTCTTCATTTTATTTGACTCTTGTCTCATTTACAAAGCAAGCAAAAGATCCAATTCTGTGCTATGTATTTTCTTTCTTCAAATCATCCCTGCCTGTCCTGTTCTTCTTTTCAGACAGGGCTGGTTTCAAATACTGCCTTCAGAGGTTTTTGTCCAGACTCTAGTTGACAAAAGATGCCCTTCAGCAGTGTGCGCTACTTCTCATGATGTTGCCAGTTCTTACTACAACATGACCACAGGAGTAATCTTGAACCTTAAACCTTTGGGGTTTTGATTTTTTTTGCTAAAAACATTTTGGAATTGTCTGTTAATCTTTGGTATTTAATTAGTACAGTATTTGCACTCTCAAATTCTCTCAAAGCTATTTTTAATCCTTTTTTTAAATATATATTACTTATGTTATTTCTGAACCTATTTTAAACCTCCTACCTCTTGTCAATCATAATGCCACAAAAACATTTATAAATCTAAGTTGATTCTTACTCATTTGAGAGAGGTTTCTTGACTGCCCTACTAATTAAAAATACTTTCTTTGATTGACTAGATGCGTATCATACATCAACAGTTATTTGTTTCATTATAATGTTTTGTAGTGTTTTATAAATCACTTTTTCAGTGCATATGATTCCCATTAGTTACATGCCTTTATTTACTGTGTAGTGTCTATTTTTTGAAAAATTGTATTCATGTAGACCTTGTTTACATTCTCAATATATTTATGCTATATTATTTTTACAGTTTCCAGCAGTCAATCATCCGCAGTCTTTAGAGAGAAGATACTTGGGAATTTTAAGTGGTGTGTTGCTTGATCTTATGAAGGTAGGACAATGTATTTTATTTTCTGCCTGTAATATGTAGGGAACGATGTAAGTGACTTTTTATCTTTGTTTCCTAATATAATACATCTTAAAAGTACTTGTGAACTTCTTACGGTATTTTGATATCACCATTGTTTGTAGAAAGGCTTGATATTTCCTAGGAATCAGGAAAATATCCCTTGCAAATGCCTTGAGAGTCTGTTCAAATTTGACTGATTTGATAAACAATGCATAGTCCAGACACAAGAATCACCATCATTTGCAGCAATATGCATTTACACTGAGATATATTCAGATGCACAGGTTACCATAGTAATGCTGGAGTATGAGCTCTCTCTCAAACCATAATAAATTTAGAAAAGTCCACAAAGTATTATGCTAACTTGAGTTGTTCTTCATTTGTTGTTGGATAAGCATGAGGAGATGGGGACAGTTGTCAAAGGCAAAGTTGACACACAGTAATTTTTTTTTTTTTTTTTTTTTTATCTGAGCCCTTTATCTACTTGCTATCACACAACTCTACACAACGTATATGTTAAGTTACTCTTCAGTACTGTTTTGGAACAAGTCAGCTAGTTAACCATGGCCAAACTAGGATATGGTACTGAGATCATTTTTTACAGGAAATCAGGAGAAGCTGGCTCGCTTCAAAATGCCCAAACATTGTAAAGCATTTTGCTATGCATTTGTGCCATATTCCTGGGTATGCAACACATATTGTTGTCCTTACTGTTGTTCAACATCACCGTGGTAAGCTGCAGTACAACCTTCGCATTATTTCATCCACAGTAAGCTGAAAAAAAAAAAAAGTCATAGTATCAAAAATTAGGTTTAGAATCACAGGGGTACCATCTAAGAATTAAAGGCAATCTGGGACAGATACAAAGTGTGGATATGGCTAATCAATTCTAAATAAATCGTGTGGTCCCAAGCCCATCTGCGCCAGTTGTCTTGGAAACGAGAGGTCATCTGCTTTGGGGTATACTTGGGTGTTTACTTACTTTTAGCAGTATTGATGCAGCCAGCAGAAATCCACCAAATTTGCTCTACTCTTTCTGTAACACAACCAGTTCAAATCACTTTCATTTAATCTCCCTGCCTCATGAAGAAAGTCAGCATAGCTTTTATCTTGCTTTCACGGAGTCCACAAAATTAGATACCTCGGTGCATATAATTACTTGTTTGGTATTATACATTATCCTCTTTTTTTTAATTCACAGAAACTTTTTTCTTGCATCATAGTCAGCTGTAGCTCAAGCTGTAGTAGCATATATTGCAGAACAGCAATTTCAAGACCATTCTTCAGACCATTGTTAAACGTGCTGGGGCAGGGTTTTTTTTCATTTTATCCTAATTTTTATGTTACGTCTCAGTGTCTTTTGGGTTCTTTTGGTGTGATTTAAAAGTTATGAAGTTACGAAATGAAGCACTTGAATTTTAGGGAAACACAGGTTTCCAAATAATTCCATTTCACTTAAATAATTCTTTTCAACTTTTCTGTCTGTATTTCTCCCTAGAAGGTGAGAAATGTCAGGGATTCTGTAGAGGGAATATTTAGTGTTTGGCCTACATTACTCGGGCGTTGGAAAGTTGTTAAAGAACGAGCAAAAGACTACAAGAAGAGAACAGAAGAGACCTGTGGTTAAGTTGCATGCTACAAATGCTGCACATACTTTGCTGTATGCCTGTCTCTTCTCCAGACTCCGGACAGTCTGTCACGTGCTTGGTCTGTTCCTTGTTATCTGCATTCCCAGGGACCTCAGGTCTGATTACTAGATTAGTGAATAACCCACACTTCAACTTATGCCAGCTAAAGTAGTAAGTTCTTGATACATCTCTACTTAGAGAGCATTTCTGGGCTAGGTTAATGAACAGACATCCATTCGGCCCCATTGCTTTATTGCTCCTCTCCTCCCCTCTCCTTCACAAATCATGCCGTTTTGCAAGCATGCATTTGGGACTTGGGAGCTGGTTTTGCATGTGATGACTTGGGCAAAAAAGACATTGGGTATTTCAATCTTTTCCATATCATGTGTTGTTCATTTGTCTCCCCCATTCAGCAGCAGACATGCATTTTCTCTGAGCTTCCGTTTACTACTAGAATACTCGTAGAACCCTTTTCACCCTCAATGTTCTTCACTTGCCTTAGCTCCAGCTGGACTTTGGCCTTCTGAAGTGGCCTATCATTTGTGCTAATGCAGTGCTTTTATAGTCCTTTGTATCCTGTCCTTGAATCTACTTCTTATACACTCTCATTTTGCATTTTTGTTCATTAAGGAACTCGTTATTTAGCCAACCTGACCTTATGCAAAATTTTGTGGTCTTCTGTACAATAAGATGCTTTGTTCCTCAACTCTCAAGAAATTTTCTTTAAAAATCAAGTGGCTCCTGGACACCTTTCCTCTGGCAGTTTTTCAGGAGATTCTGCCCGGTAATGCCCTATAGAAGCTGAAGCCTGCTCTCCTGAAATCCTGGATTCTACCCCTGAAACTTATCTTCCCACCCTTCTTTTGAATCCTAACTCTAATCATCTCATGGTTACTACAGCTCAGGCTGCCTTCTCTGATCAGATTTGTCACCAGTACTGTATGGTTGGTGAGCAGCAGGTCAAGTAGGGTGAAGTCCTACCTTTGGCTAATTTGCCTCTCTAGCAGCTGCACTAGGAAATTGCCACCAACATAATCTAGAAATCTCCTGGATCATCTTCAGTTAAGTCTGCCATGAGGATGAGGACCTGTGATCAGGAGACTTCTGCTTCTTGTTGTAGAGAGTTGTCAATGCATGGTTGGAAGCGCAGGGATCCCGTGAAGGGAAAACTAGTTTGTGGTCAAGTGTCTGAATACTATGTTAATGCATACACAGATATGCATTGTGTGTGTGTGTACACATGCATATATACACATAGAGTTGTTCTCTATTCAACCTACATAACCCTTAAAAAAAAAAGCTATTATTTTTACTTAATAGCCATTCAAACTTTTATCCCTGCTGACAGCTATGCATGGTCAGATATTCCAAGATAAGTTTTGTATTGCCCTGTTCCTGCAAGAAACCTTTCAAACTTATCAAAATACCCAATCTACTGGTCTTCAATTTTATGATTAAATGTTTTCTACATGTCAGACAGTGTCTTTGTTTAGAATCACAGCAGATCTAACAGAATTATAAGGCAAATGTTATTCTGAGTGCACTGTACACAGTTTAGATGATTCTTTAAAAATATGGGTGGACTTGAACCCTAGAAGTAAAAAACAGGACTTTTACGTTTGTATATTTTTAAAAGTACTAACTTTAAAAGACTATTTTTGTTTGTATAAGAATGTTCCCATATGCTTCTTCTGTTTGTTTGTAAAGCCTGTTTCACTGTGGCATTTTATTACTAGTAAATTTAATATTTTTCATTCTAAACAACATTGTTGTAAGGTATATCCTGAAAAATATGTTTAAAATACATGTATTTTAAACATGTATAGGTATATACATAAAACACTTTAAAATATTTGATTTTTTTGTATTTTAAACATATTTTAAGCACATGTATATAACTATACATGTATGTATATTATACACATTTAGCACATATATATGTTTCATAATAAGCAAGGCTGAGGCCTTCCATCTCTTACGTAGAACACAGGTTTTGTGTTTATTTAGCGTCATACATAGTTTAATGCAACATTAAATTATTCTAGTGGTTACATCTAATTACAGAAACTCTGGAGATAAAAAACTATCCCAATAAAGCTCTTTGTTTTCTATATATTTTTACTAATGCAAATACAGATACTAACATTTAAACTATGGGATTTGTTTTCCAAAGAACTTACTGAAGTTAGATCCAGCTGATAGATATTTGACAGAACAATGTTTGAACCATCCTTCGTTTCAAACCCAAAGACTCTTGGATCGCTGTGGAAGCTCACCTTCGCGGTCAGCTAAGAGAAAGCCTTACCACGTAGACAGCAACACATTATCTAACAGGTAAATGTAGTCGTGTCACCGTCATCACTGACATTTGCTGTGCCAATGAGTGAGTTGCTATCATGCTTGCATACAACATCATCTACAAAAAGAGAAAAGTTGTCATTTGACAATTCAGGTACATTGAGACATATATACTGTTCCATTTTACCTCACTGAATCAAGGAAGTAGACACAGTTTTACTGTATTGCAGCTATTCAAGCTGAAATTTTTGCTAACTTTCTGCATCAGGCTGAATGCCTCTTGAAAAACAACAAAGGCAACGTTCAAGCCATTTTTGCATATGACAAAGGAAAAATAAGTTGGCTTACTGATAAAAAAACATTTTTAAAAAAATGTTAGCCTTTTTCTTGAACAACAGTAGGAATTTTGTGGCTTGGAGGATGCCTGAGATTCCAAAGGAATGCTCTTTTCTTTGGAATGCTATCGTTACTGTGCATGTGCCAATCTGTCCAGGGTTTTGATATTTGAAAGTTCAAAATTCACATAGATTTTTAGCAGCTAAATGTCCTGAAAATTGCATGTGGTGATCATGCTCCAGATTGGGGATGAACAGAATTTTGTCTGCAGTTGCAGTTATGAATCGTCTAGTCTACTTGAACTTAAAGCAGGGTGTATTTGCTCAGTGACTCCCTTGTTGGACGCACATAACTTGAGGAAAACCACTTAATTTTAATGCATCGACAAACCAGGTTTACTGGTGGATAAAATGCTTCAGTACAAGAAGCCTCATGGTATTCCTCTGACAAGTTTTCGTAAGGATCGCCCTCTGAAGTATGCAGAATGATAGTGGCTTTTAATCCTAGCCATGTTTTTCTTTAGCTCTTTCTGTAAGATTCAAAAAGTTGCTTCTCATTTTAAGATTTGGGATGATGACATTTACAATCTATACTTTTTTGGAGATAGATACAAAAATGTTTTAGCTACCCTAATAGATATTTAGGATAGAAGTTTTACCATTAGACATGTGTTGTCAGAAAGGAAAAACTAGATCCATGGGAAACATGGCCTGATATAAAGGCTTGCCTAGCCACTTGATTTAAAATTACTAGGTTCCTTATATCTCTATGTTGTGAAAAAATATACTTCCTTTTAACTAAAAAATATTTGAAATTGCCATTAAAATTGCTACATTTCTAGAACCTGTAACAGAGTACATATCCAATTATAATTAGCAACAAGATCAACAAAGGTACAAACTCATCTGTACAGTGAGTTCTCACTTTAACACTCAGTAATATATCTGAGTTACATTATCATAGATTTGATACAGAAATAAGTTAACTGTGTATAGCCAGCGTGGGTCCATCAAGGCTAACAAGTACAGCTGCAGCACTGCTCAGTCATGGCTAGCCTGAAATGCCAGCATAAGTCTGGAAGCAGAACTGCTTTTATGCCAGAAAACCTGAGTTGTTAAATCCTGCTCAAGTAAATTCAGGCAGAACGTTTGCAGAACCAACTCGTATTGCAGTCCCCTGATCCCAAAACCAGGAGAGATGGAAAGTTGGAGTAGAGGTTAAGGATGTCACCAAGTAGATCTGTACCCAAGTCTGATTTTTGGGTGCAGCTTTGGGGATGAGTTAGTGTGCCAAGAACTGGGATAGTGCCAAGTTCCACAAAAGTTGTGGTTCCTGTG
This sequence comes from Ibidorhyncha struthersii, assembly GCA_013398815.1. Taxonomy (NCBI): domain Eukaryota; kingdom Metazoa; phylum Chordata; class Aves; order Charadriiformes; family Charadriidae; genus Ibidorhyncha; species Ibidorhyncha struthersii. The sequence continues at coordinate 314,302 of VZSZ01007047.1, read as the reverse complement.
GTAAACCTGGGTTTGGGTTTGGGTTTGGTGTTACAGGGCATGCTCTGCTGCACTGAGCTCAGGCTCGCTCCATCTGGATGTTTTTACCAGCACAATATCCTCTGTTTTGCCCTTCTCTCTCCTCCCCTCCCACTCCAAATCAGACATAGATGGCCTGGAGCATTGATTGTATTGGACTTTTTTGACAGTGCTGACATACTTTATTGTTCTACCTTCACTTTGATATGCCAGGTGTATTTAAGATTTCTTTTTTCAATGGATATACAGCTAATTTTCATAATGTAGTGCTTACATTATTGATGTGCACATATATTGCTCACACACATGCATAGATGTGTAAATATATGTTGGAATTTCTATGATTGGACTTTATATCTTCTTTTTTTTTTTGTCAGCAAAATCTATTAACCAAAGCTGAGTTTGTCCGTCAGGATATAACCAGAAAGAAACAACAATGTACAATAATACTTGCACGTCTGTTATTTTAATGGAGCTTCTGATGCCTAGTTCGCAGTATTTGATCTTACTGCAGTTAAATTTTGTGGGTTTAAATGGCAACTCCCTTCTGAAATGAGTGTACTTTTGATGAAGTTATTAATACATGAATATGTAATCTGGTATATTAATGCTTCTTTATGCATTTTAATGTAGAAATCAAGCCAGCAAAAGTTCTGCTTTGCAGTCACACCACAGATCAAACAGCAAGGATATACAGACACTAGGGGTTGGCGGGCCAAGAGAAGAAGGTCTTCCAGCAAACGAAAGCTTTTTAAATGGAAACCTTCCTGGAGCTGCACACAGTCCAATGCATACCAAAAAATCAAGCAACACACCTGGATCTGGCAACAAGGATCTAGCCAATAATAACATGCCACATCTTCTCAGCCCAAAGGAAACAAAGGCAAAAACAGAATTTGATTTTAATGTGGACCCAAAAAGTTCAGATGGTCCAGGCACAAAGTACCTAAAGTCTAACACCAGATCTCAGCAGAACCGGCACTCATTTATGGAAACATCTCAAAGCAAAACTGGGACACTGCAGCCCGGCGACAAGCACAGTCGCCACAGCTATATTGATACTATCCCACAGTCTTCTAAGAGTCCTTCGTATCGGACAAAGTCAAAGAGCCACGGGGTTCTGACAGACTCGAAATCCGTGGGCAACCTTTCTGAGGCCAGGGCCCAAGCTGCAGAACCAAACAGCAGTAGGTATTTTCCATCCAGCTGCATGGACTTGAACTCTCCTACCAGTCCAACTGCTCCCCGACACGGTGAGAACAGAACTTTGCTCAGTCCATCTGGCAGGAATAACCGCAGCGAGGGTACCCTGGATACCCGAAGACCATCGACAAGACACTCCAAAACAATGGAGGAGTTAAAACTGCCAGATCACATGGATGGAAGCCATTCCCACTCTCTGTCTGCTCCACACGAATCTTTTTCCTACGGTCTAGGTTATACCAGTCCTTTCTCTTCACAGCAGCGCCCTCATAGACACTCTATGTATGTGAGCCGGGACAGAGTGAGGTCAAAGGGCTCAGAGGGTGGCTTAAGCATAGGGCAAGGGATGGCAGCCAGAGCAAACAGCCTGCAACTGTTATCTCCACAGGTGCAGCATAAGTCACTCACAAGATCTGTTGGCTCGTCACGAGAAGACTGTACAGAAGATACTAATAGGGTTAGTTCAAAATACTGCTATTACGGAAGGCTTACCTTCCTCTCTACTTCATGTGGGGACATGTGTGCTTTCTCCCTTCTGTTTGTTTGTTTGCAGGCAGTTATTTATTTGTCTTGTTGTAAGGCAAGGGATGTTGGGGCTTTTTTTCAGCAGGGCTAAATATTTCAAGTGCAAAATGAGAGGCTACTTTACAAATAATTTTAAAAAATCGACTACGAATTCCATTCTCTTAAAGTACTGAAATGTGAGAACAGAAAATTTGTCTCTAAAGTTAAAATTTCATTAGTAGTTCCTAGTCCTTAGTTACATTGTCTGACGTTATTTTTATCATATTGTTCTGCTTAATTAACCTTCTCATTTGTGGTTTTATTTAACTTTTCTTGTATGTCTTGCTGTTATGAATGCTAATGTTAATTTTTGAAGGGAGCTTTTCACACCCTTATAGCAGGACATTATTGCTGAAACGCCATAATTTACTAGAGGAATATCAAAACTTGCAGTATTTATCTTGATTAGTATGATAAACAACTGGGGTACTCCAGAGATTTTACGTTGGAAAAGCCACTGGTAGATTGACTCCTTACAGTGATTACTGTCATTAGATACATTGTTTTGTTTTACTGTAAGCTTTATTTAATGAACAGAGAAAGGGCCAGTTCTGGTGTTGAATTACATTCTTTACACAACACTTCTGAATTATCTGATGTTTTACACATCAGATGTATAAAGGTGATTACATTTGTCCCCAAGTCTTTACATTGCTATACCATTGATCCAAATTGGAGCAAAATGGTGCAGAGAGAAGTACAAAAATGAGTGTTTGTTTCTCTATATGTACGTCTGTGATAAAGTGACTTCTAAGGACAGAACATCTAGTTCAGATTTGTTGACAAATTGAAGGAAGTCAAAGAGCCGCAATTATTATTTAAGGTCTAAAAATTAGGCTTTACTGAGAGAGACTAAAAAACTCTGCCTACTTAGTTTATGTAAGAAATACATATAGCTGACTTGAATAGTGGTCTACAAGTACCATAAAAAAGAGTTTTCAGGTAGTGGTTGCCCCTTTAGTCCAGTAGGGAAAAAAGGCATAATATGTTTTTTCATAGTTACCACATCTTCTCCATTCAGAATTATGTGTATTCACACATGAGAGCTCATCAAAAAAGGAGAAATACAATGTAATATAAAAAAAAAAAAGCTACTTAGAAGGGATTACAGCAGCTCCATTTCAAAACCAGGGTTTTTTTTCTTTGTGTAGTCATTTTTCTCTCTCATTTCAGTTGAGTTAAATATTACGTATTCTTCAAAATGTTCTTATACAATGGTAATAACACCAACATTTGAGTTTTTGATAAGAAAACCTCATGCTGTCTTGTATTCTTTAGAGCATTAGGATCTTCTTCTGCAGTATGTAGCAGATATTAATTAGATAAGTAATTTTAATTTTATTTCATCTTATGTAGAGGCAGATTGTTTTTATTAGATCATTCTTTGTCTTTTGACAATTGGTTGACAAATTTTAATTTTAAATAGAAAAATTGGTATGTATCTCAATGCTTATGTTCTTGTTTGTTTTGGTTTGTTTTGGAATGCATACTTGTTTGTCAAGAACTTGCCTTTATCTCTTATGGTCAGTGTTTTTAAACTTTAAGCCTTCAATTAATGCTTTAAAGTCTCTATTTAAACCATCAGAAATCTAAAAGGAAAAATTCTCTTCTGAAATGGATGGCAAGTCTGTAAATTCACAAAGCTGTTTTTGTTTGATTATACTACTTTCAATAACAAACCGGAATTAAATTCTCAATCTTATGCCTCCTAAAGGCATTGTCACAAAGAAGTCATTATTTGGCTCCTTCCTATTCCACCCCCCCTTTTTTTTTTTTTTGCTACATTCTGCATTGGAAATCAGAAAATTTAACTGCCCTCAGGATTACTGAAGTAAAAAAATCAGGAATAACATAAGTGTTCTTAAAGACTCTTCATTGTTTTCCTATTATTTTTTTCTATTCAGTTCTACTGGTTTTTTCTCTGTGCTCATATTTTGTAAAGTTTCCTCACTTCCTTTTTTCTAGTTTCTCCTTGATTTTCTCTTTAGCTCTACAAAGTCTTTTTAAAGAAAACCATTCTTTGTTTGCTAGGTTTTAAATCTTACTTTAAAAAAAATAGAAAAAAAGACTCATGTTCAGTGTTAGTTTTGGGGCTTTTCAAGTCTCAGTGCAACACTTCTGTTTCGAGGGTTCTTTTTTATTTTAAATTAAACATACACAAAAGGGGCAAGCAGAAGAAAATCAAGTACAAGTTGCTATTACTGTCTCATATTTGTAACTTAACTGCTGACAAAGAAGAGGTATCTTAAACAGGTGGTAATTTAATCAAATGCTTCAGCCTCTTCTAAATTTTAGAAGAATCAAACTGTGATTTAAAGCATTGTTTTAGCTCCATTTCTTATCTTGGCAGAGTTTCAAGGTTGCTTTATCTGTGACAGTGAGGCCAGATCTTCATTAATAAAAGGCAAAATAGATTTTGCAAATCACTTAAAAACTGGTATTTCAATACAATATATAATTCTGGTTGGGGTTTTTGTGTTTTGGGATTTTTTTAACCTTTGCCCTTCTTGGGCATTCTAGATTTAAATTCATATAGGGGTTTCAGTGAAGTTTCCTGTGGGGTCTTGTAAAGAGCGCTGAATTTTATCTTGTTGGTCCGTACTGTGGGAAAAATAGCAGCATCTGGTTCATTTAAGAGTGGAGTTAAATCATATTTGGTAGCGAATTACATGCGTATGGATGTTTCTAAGGGCATACTTAAGCTTTTGCTTGAAGTACCTTCTAGGAAGTACTGTATTCAGGAAAACAGAGTGTGTTAGAAGTAATGATATTCTTTTTGCTATCCTGACTTCACTATTTAGCTTATAGGTTTCTTAGTTCAGGGACTACCTCTTATTTTGCATACAGTAGATTTTGTGACTGTTGGTACCTCCAGTTACTACTGTATAACAGCTGATAAGAGATAGTGCTTTGGTGTTGCAAATATCACAAATTATATGCGTTTCCTATTTGCTTTTTAAAATTTGCCAGTAGCAGAGTGACCAGATTCCATCAGAAGTTAATTTAACAAGGCCTCCAGTAAAAGATTCCTCCAGCGATGTTACAACTGCATTTCATTCATGGCAAAAATCTGAGGGTCTGAATCATGCTCAAACCTTTAAAATTACAACTAAGGGGCAAAATCTTGTTAATGCCATTTTGGAAAAAGCAAGCAAGCAGCTAACCCAGATAATTATTAATTACATAGTCTGTGATTTGATATTAGCAGTTATTAATAATGTGAAAGGAAAATTGTGTGTGCTTAAGTTTGGGGTTTCTTGCTTATGTATGTTGGTTAAAAACTGCAAATTAGTTTATAGTCTTAAATTTTAAATAGTTGATTCTTCTTTTGTTTAGGGTGGAGCATATCATGATCCACACACAGAAGATGGAGCATCTACTAAGGAAAATAGAATTCTGTATAATGACCCTGTTCCGAGAAGAGTTGGCAGCTTTTACAGAGGTAATTTTATGGTGGCTCTTTCAAAATTAAACAAGAATTTTAACAGGGAATATAAATTAAGTAGTGGAAATGGATACAGAGAACTAACATGAACAACTAAGAAAGTTTATAGGAAAAAGAATTGTTACTCCACTTTCAGAGACCGAGTTGACCTGCTATGTTGTATGCAGTAACTGTATTAGTACCACATTAGCTATTTGCAAATGATAACTCACTTTGGAAAGTATATGCATTGCAGTACCTTGTAAAGAAGATAATTTATGAGGGGGAGTTGAACAAAAGAAACAGATATTACCAGAGTAAACAGTTCGTTAATGTTTTTAATTCGTATTTTAAATTCTTATTAACATTCTATCTAAACACGTTTGTACGCGTAACACATTGACATACTTACTGATCTATTTCAGATACTGTGGTGCATGGAACTGTAATGCTAGTTTTTCATTGCTCAAAACCTATATTCATTTCTTTTGTTCTGACTTACTAAAGATCAGGGTTTCCTACAAGCAAAAGCACACTTGTATAATCCCAGTTCAGAACAAATAATAACACAGGACTGTGTATGTGCGTATATATATGTATGTATATGTGTGTGTATGTATACATACACACAGATAGATATTGTTCTATTGTGGTACATGAAAGATGGTGATTTCTGAACAGCTGCCTCATGGTTAAAGCTTGGTAATCCTTTTGAAAAAGACAAGGATGATAAGAAGCTAATTACTGTCCTGCAAGTGTTAGGAGGCTTGAGGGCTCCCCTGAATCTTAAGAAGTCCCAATCAGCTAAAATTCGATTACGAGTCACATAATAACCTTAAGTAGAGTCATAAATCTCCCTCTGATCCTCTTGAGGTTGTTCAGTTGGCTGATGACCTGTTTTAGACATGTTAAAATCTGCCAATCCTTGCAAGTGTCCCATTGCAATATTAAAACCTGTGAGCAATTTCAAAGCTTGTACTGTTTTGCGCAGTGCTTTTGAGTGTAAGGTTTTTGTAGCACATACAACAAAGAATCCTTAAGAATCCTCAGTCCTGAATTGCTTTTATTGATCTTTGAAACACTTGCAAAATTAGACATGGATTATCCTTCTTTTTTATACATAGTAAAACAGAAGTTCCAAGGAGGAATAACTTTCCATAAGTCATGTGCTAAGGAAACTGTAGGTCTTGGTTGCATTCAATTCCTTATTATAAACTAGAGGTTTCTTCCTCTTTAATTGTATCTATGAAACAAATATATTTTAGTTCACAGACTTAATTATTGCATTGGAAAAAATGATAATATATTTAAATACATAGATAATAGTATATGCAAAAACAATTGAAAGAAAAAGTTACTATAAAAAAGTAAATTCATATTAATGTAATTCTTTGATACTGACTTAATACAGAGGTTATTAGCATGTACTTTTGTAATACAGCTTGAACAAAAAGTTACAGATTCAATTTTGATCAATAGTATAGTGTGATGCTGCAGTAATGCTGCAGCTACTGTCTGATCAATTTTAATCCAGTGCAGGTATTTCTGGTGATCTTAATAATTCTAATAAATTTATGTTCTAAGTATGTATAACCTATTTTGAAAACCACAGTATGTCTGTTTGAAAAATATATAATGTCTGATTTTGATCCTTTCATTTTTAGTGAGTAATCTCTTACTCTTAGTGATACTAAAATCCAAAGTAAATTTTTTCAGGATGGGTACTGTGTTTTAAAAAAGTCTAAGTGAAGACAAAGTGTAAACTGTAGTATTTTGTGTCTTTAATAACAGCGTTCCAAGCTTTTGTTCTGTTTCCTGTTTTTAAATATCGATTGCACTTGTGGCTTCCTACAGATAGAAATGTTCTCAAATCTAATAACAATTTACCCAAGTTCTGATGATGGTCTCATTTTACAACTAATACTACCTTGCAAGTATCACAAAACAACAGCTTTCCAAACTGTAAAACAGTATGCTTTTCTCAGTCATGCATAATGTGTCTTCACTGTCTTTTTTGTGTAAGAGAGGTAGAGAGGAAGCAGACAACTGAAAGATGTGATTTTTGGTAGAGGTCAGTATACATTGTTTGCTATTTCTCTGTTCAGTTCCATCTCCGCGTCCAGAGAGTACGTACATAGAAAACAATGTCTCAAACAGAGCCTCTGTGTTACCAGCAGACAGCAGCACGGTGGCAAACCACTCAAAGAGGCAAACCACCTTTGACACCTGGTGAGTTGTTATTTACACAGATGTGTAGAGAATGGCAGGAAAAAAAAGGGTTTTTAACAGGAGGGGAAAAAACCACCCACGTTTTTTTCAACATTTGCAGTTGTCTTTACGTGCTTAGTTGCTTCCTCTGACTATACTGACATACTATTGCATGTTTGCTGTCCCCTTTTGAGCAAAAAGAAATACTTCATTACACCATCACATTGAATGCATTAAAGATTATATACTTTTGTCCAGTCTTTCCTGATTTTTTTTTTTCCACTATTAATCTTCGGTTAAAGATAATACAAGGTGCTTTTGTGCATATAGTATGGATAGCAAGGCCGTAGCTTCATCTGTGGATTCCAGAAGCATGAATTGTCAGACAGACGGAAAAATAACAAAATGCATGTTTCCATGTATAAAATAGGACTGTATTAATGAAGAATATAATATTCACCCTACAATGGGGACTGCTGCTCTTTTTGCTTACGCACCACAGAAGGAAATGAGTACGTTCTATGGGAGAATGGACTAAGCAACATCTTAATGGTGTATATTGATTTTTAAAAGATTAAAAGCATCACATGGCTCCATTATGTAACATAGAACAATTAACTATAATTATGCTAATAGATTGACAGCATATGCATAGCTTTGTAGGACTTAAAGGGAAATATCTTTATTTTGTTGCTCTGAGAGCTGTTCGGCTCTAAAATACTCTTAATCTTCTACTTTGTTCAATCACAATAAAGCACACTGAATAAAAGTAAGCAAATGGAGCTTCAAAGGATTGGTGGGAGGAACGAACTGTATGCATTCACATGATTCAACTATGCTTCATACCCCTATCTGAAACACTACTCTCTGAAAGTGCGATAAAATCATGCTATCTAAAGAACTGTCTCATGGTTTGTTGNAAACAACTGGTATTTCAGCTTGTGTTCAGGTTATATACCCTTGTCAGTAAGAGAAAATGTTTACCCCAGAACTCTTGTCACCTGCTGTGATTCACTAGAGTCTGCTTCCTGTCCTTCAGTAGCTCCACCTACATCCTTTTTGTGGAAGTTAGCTGAGGAATCCGGTCATTTATGTAAAAAGGTAGTACTTATGTTGTGACTTATGTGGCTAAAGAAGGTATTTATTCCTACTGTTGAGCCCTGTTTTGTTGTCATTCATATCTGAATCTTTCTATCTTGCATATAACGTAAGCCAACTGGAATCGTGTTTTGCTTTATGTATCATTCAGCAATGTATTACCTTTTATTATGTGGTTACTGCGAAGAAACATGTGATGTTGTTTTAACTCTGAACTGAAATAATAGCATATGTTATTAGAGCTGGTTGGGAATTTTTTTACTAAGTATTTTTTTGCTTACAATGCCCAATTTTCAAAACCAAAGCTTTTCAAAGGAACAGACTGGTATCCACTAACCGTTTACTGGGAAGATTCTTCAGCTCCAGGATGGAATTGCCAGTCAAAACCAGAGATATACTCAAAATTACAAATATTCTGGGGTCAGCATTATTTTTTGGAATGTGAGGAACTCGAGTGCAGAGCCTTTGTTCTTTGTTATTTTAACCAGAGGCTTGAACCAAGATCTTAGATCTAAGAAGTGAACGCCCTGAACGAGAAGTTAGAGGTTATTCTGGAGCGCATTCTCTGTTTCCCTCAGTATATTCTCTTGAAGCTGTTTCATCTTGTTGAAATAGTGAAAGGAGCACAGAGATGCTGAGTATGGCCTAGCAGCGAATGAAGCCCTTCATTAACTTTGAGACAGTTAGATATAAGTCTTTGCTCCAATTAATGTATTCAAATATTTTCACAAAGTGGAACAGCTCCTTTGAGAGAAGAACCCACAGAAGAATAAGCATTTCTTCTTGTGAAATGGGAGGAATAGCAGTGCCTGCAACACCAAGTTACTGCTATTTTGGCATGCGTTTCTCTTTCTCTTTGCTTTTCCTACTCCCTGTTTTCCTGAAATGTTTCCTGCCCAGCTCTACATGTTAACTCTGTGCAAGTTGTCCTGGCAGTGGTCTAATGTTGTTGCAAAATTGTTCTGTGCCATAAATGCAGCTTAATCAGATTCCTGAGTGATGTAGAGTCTATGTTCCTCTACTTAATTTTCTGTATAGAAGTTGTGTAAACGCTTATAAAAATGTTGAAAGCTCTAATGGAATGTGATTCTGCTTACATCAATTTTATGATGAAGTAAATATTTGATATTTGACTGACATACGTAACTGGTACATGACAATTCATCTCGAATTATGAGTGACATGTATTCCACCTGGACTTGCCACTACTGTAAAATATTGCTTCTCTCATACTATTGCTCTGTGTTGCCTTTCTTCTGTCAAAGATTTTGTGAATGTTTGCTAGACTGAAATGTCACAGATGTTCCCTTGTCCTTGTGTGCATTTCTTCACTGTCCCAACTGCCCTGCCTCTTTAAAAATAAAGATGTTGTAAACTCGACTTTTGTCATCAGGTTTTACTCTTAAATTACTAGATCTTTTCTAACTTTAGACAACTTTATTTGAAAAAAGGCAAAATTTTCATCGTTCTAGAAAATATTTTCTTTGCTAGAGTTTAATTTCTTGTAAATGACCTTGAACTTGCTCAATTTTTCCTTTTTGATTCAAAAGTATCAGGTGTTTTATTCTCTTTCACTTGTACGAGCTTTGTCTTGAGCTGGGCAAAATCAGTAGGTACAGGCAAGATGCTTAACCTTGTTCTGCCAGTGTGTGAAAATGTTGGCCTGAGTTATCTTTAACATTGTTATAGTTCTAAATATCTCTTTGGAATAAACTCCAACATGCAGTATTTTGTCTCACATCATTTTGGAAGTGTTTGCATTGATTGCTTCCTAGGTATCTGGGGGCTTCTGGAAAGCTTTGTTGTTTAGACCTTTTATGCCCATTTAAATGTGTTCATTCTGTGACAAACAGCTTGTTGTATCTTCTCTAGCATGTGTCATACCTTCCTGCAAAAATAATGACAGAGGAAATATATATAACATTTATNTTTATTATTATTTTTATATGTGTATAATATATATAAACACACACGAACTCATTCAAAAAAAGAAAAAAAAAAAGAACATCCTACTCTTATGAGTGTCAAAGGCTTACAATTATCTATCTACCATTAATTTTCAAGACTCCAAAATAATACGGTATTTTGTAAACATGACATAACTGGGTATAATATTGCTGTAACAGTGTAACAATGTAGTCACACTTAATTTTCCTGAAACTAGAAGGTTACCAATATCTGAGCACACTAGCTTAAAGCTTGTTCAGCTGCGTGTGCAGTACAACTGTTGCTGTGTTGTAAATACTTTCCAGTTCATTTACAGAATTCTTGAGTTTGTAAAAAAAAAAAAAAAAAAAAAGTCAGGAAATAACAAATTTGTGATTCGCAAGCTTAAAAACTGCCTCTGTGTGTTGAGACTCTCACTGGTTGAGACTTTAGGAATCTGCTCTGCATAGCTTGAAGATGTTCACTTTCCTAACGGTATAGCTTTCCCTCTGACATTTCCTGCACAAGACACGTGTATGTGCATTGTCATCCAATGTGTTTGCTTTATTCATCTATTTGGCAACATCTGAGCCTCCCTACCAGTCCCTTATAGTAACCAGTACCTCTTCCCTGACCATTTCCCAGCAATCAGTGTTTTTGTTTTGTACTAGATGTACTAGAATTAGATGATGCAGTCTAACATAATCTGCAAGGAAGCTTTCCAGAATTTACAGTCATCGGTATTCTGTCCAAAAAATAAGCCTACTGAAGTATAGGCTTTATAAGTTTATGAAACCAACCACTTCCAAATTTTTATGGTTACTAATGTTGAATGATACTGGGGTGGGAGGAGTGGGGAGCAGGTGTAAAATGAATGCATGAATATTTATATATATGTGTATACTTTTTTTAGTGAGGCCATAACCTCAGGTGATCTAGTGACTTTAGCGGCTTCTGGGTGGTATTCTGTGTATAAGATAGTAAATCTGGGGTTTATTCCAATTAATAAATCCTCAGTTTCCACTTGAAAAAAAAATATTTGCAGCTCCAACTGAAGTTCAGATTTGATCTCTGATTTTTAAGCTTTCAATGCCAGGCTTTTAGACCAAGAAGTTTTACTGTGGGCTTCAGCTTGTGGGATTGAGATTCTTACCTTAAGCAAACCATCTATTTGAGGTGCTTCGCTAGTTTCTGACACTTTCTTGCCATCATTTGTGATAACTCTGTAACTGCCAAGGATTTTACTTTAAGCAAAACCAAGACCTAACTTGGAGAATTTGTGTTCGTTCGTTTATCTTCTGAAGAAAACTTCAGACATTCCAGTAACTCCTCCATTAGACAAAAATCCTTACTTGTGTAATTGTGAGCAGTTCAGTGAAGGGAGTAGTACACTGGCAGTTAAAGAGGATTTCCAAGCCCAGCTGCCTGCTGAGATTAGTGTTGCTGAAGGATAACTGAAACAAGCATGAGGAATTGCCTCCCAAAAAGAGCTGTCTGCAATACGAATCTCTCTACAGCAGCGTGACTGCAGCATGCTTCATATTTATTCTTTTTAGTTAATATTAAAGCACATCAGCTTGCCTACCTCATGCATGTTTGCTGTGACACCTCATTGTACCTGTGTGAAGCTGGATACCTTTCCTGCCCGGGGGCAATAAATGCTAGTGACGATCACAGAATTTCTGTTCATACCTGTGCCTTTTCCAAATGTCTCAGACCAGAATAACCAATGTGATCTGCGTTATATGTCCTAAGCATGCAATAGGCAGATAAAGATAAAATAACAAAGAACAGCACATTTTGCCTTTGGTTTCTGCTTGAGGGTGAGCTCTCTGGGTGGGGGCTCTTCTCTAGGGCTGGTCTTACTTGCTAGTAAAAGAGACGCTGCGTAACAGGTTCTGGTGTAACTGTTTGCTTTCAAGAGCTGGAGCTTTATGCAAAATACCAAGATACTTGCAGTTATATTGTAAGAGTTTAGTGTTGAGTGACTATACCATACAGATTTTTTCTGATAATCCTAATTTTTTCATGTACAGTCCATTGTCTGAAAATCATCTTTTGGGATGCCTAAAATATCCCAGTGTTTCATTTCATCGATCAAAATGTTCTGCTCTATTTTTACTCAGTACAGAATCCTGGTGTTGGAGCTTCCTGCTATAATGCTATATATGTTCACTCTCTTCACATAATGAGCATGTGTTTTGAAGCAGTTGCTTTTCAAGGTCAATGCTTTTTCAGACAACTGTACTGCAATATGAGTCATAGGAGTTAACGACATAAACCAGTCGGTGTAAAACCACTGGCTTTTGGGTAAGCAGCAATTGAAAATGAGCAGAGTTCTCAGCCCCCCCTTTTTTTTTTCTTCTCTGTCTGATCACTGTAGTCATAAAGAGGAAATGATGGTACAGAATTCCACTTCTCTCTGCTCACATGCTGTAGGGAGCAGTTTTCTCATCCAGGTTCACTGGGCCAAAGGAAAGAATTTACACATGAGTGAATCTTTGCCTAAAAAGTCTGGGGAAAATTGTCCCAAGGTTTATTCTGAAGATTAAGTTCACCTTTAAAAATACAGCGTCTCCATTTTGGAATAGACTTCAGAACAGCAAAGCCATAGCCAGACATTGAAAAATTTTAAAGGACAATGTAGAGTAACCACACGGTGACTTCCTTATGATCTGACACTGGTTCCTCAGCAGGCAACGTAGTTGCTGGGTTGGTAATTTGTACTGGTGCTGTGGGTTGGGGTATGTTTGCCGATGTGGATGCACAGTAGCTCCTTTGGGGAAAGGCTCGGAAGATTCTCAGTCCTGTCCACGTGACTTTCAGCATACAAGCAGGATACTTGGGGTGCATGCTTTCCTCCAAGTTTTCTAACAAATTAAGTAAAAATCATGTAATGAATAATTTGGTTGGTGTTTTGTCTGTGTTAAGTCAGACTCGTGAGTTCACCAAATCTGTAAATCTGTCAGTAGTCTTTACTCTCGAGCTTTCTCCTTGGTGCTTTAAGTGACTAACCCAAGACTGCCTTGCTGCTGTTACACAGTGGTACCAAATACAGGGATGTGACAGAAACATGAATATTGAGCAATCCAGTATATTTAAAATGCATGTTATAAATCCAATAATTATATTAAACTAGATATTTTTTTTTCCTGTAGCATTGTAATTTTCACATTAAATCTATGTTGTTGCACACCTGAATGTGTTTCCTGGATCTAGACGTAAGTTTCAAAAATGTAAATTAGGAAAATTTCTCCCATCCTCTCTGCTTATAAATCTTCCTTCTAAGGCCATTCTCTTACTCAACAATTGCACTTTATTACAGCACTTAAACACTGCATGCATTTCTGTTTAGAACCAGGTAGCATTTCAAGCTTGAGGTGGTTTTGTGTAGAAAGTGAGGAATTAATGAAACCACCTATCAGAGTGAAGGTACTCATCAATAAGGAGGATGACTCCCATGATTCCTACCCCAGTTATGTGTTTCATATTTGCTTGGAAAAAAACGTCAGCTTGGCATGTAGTAGCAGCTGAATCACCAGCTGATAGCATAGCATTTAAAGCCAGAATTAGAAGCCAGAGATAACTATAGCAGACAGCCAAGTGTTGCTACATTACAGTTACTCCAAGAAAAGCTGCTCGTGTTTGTCATCCAGAGCCCTTAGAACTGTAGCTTTCCTTTAGGTTTTTCATCGAGACAATGGAATAATTTCATTTTTGTTTTCATACAACTTAGGACTGAAAAAGGACTATTAAATCACCCAGTATGATTTTCTGTGTGTTAGTTGCCGTTAAATGTCATCTGTTCTCTGGGATCCAGGCCCAGTAAGATACCTGACTAGTGTGTATCTCCCAGAAGATCATGCAGTCCTGAATTGAAATGTCAAAGATGGGAAATCCACTTCTTCTATGAAGGAGTTTGTTCTGGCAGTTAATGATTCTCATTGTTAAAATCTGTGCCTTATTTCTAATACGACTTCTCTGGCTTCATCACCCACCTACTTGTTCTTGTTAAGTCTTTTCCCTTTACTTTAAAGACCCTTCCAGTACTCTGTAATTTATTCCTGGATAAGTACTTGTGCGCCGCAATCAGGGAAACTAAATGTTGGGGCTGGTTTGGCTGTGTTTTTTATCACACTAAAGAGATTTAAATCTCTGTCTGTTTTAACATAGGCCATCCTTTCTCTCTGAAATTATTTCTATCACACTTTCCTGCACCATGTCCAATTTTCAAACTATTTTAAAGGGCACTAGAACTGCATTCAGTTACGTCTCACCAATGTCCTACATTTACAATCTTTTTACCCCATATCAGTTCTTTACATACATAGTTTACTGTGTATACTTAAAGTAACAGGTTATTTATCAGCTGTAGTTAATTCAGCTGTGTAGACAAGTTAAAAGGTGGAAATTGGGTCTTCAGGCAACTCACCTGTTCCACTTTCAAGTCATCTTCTTTTTGCCAGCACTGTCTCACCCATGCATAACAAACTAACTGAAGTTTTTAAGTTAAAATGGACAACAGTAGATCCCCAGATTCCCTGGTGATAAATTTAGAAGCATGTCAGGAAGTTAGATCGAAATTGGTTCTCTCTGGTGAACTTCGCAACTCCTGGCTCTCCAGTAAGCAATGGATAAACTGGACCTGTGCTTTTATACCTCATCACCATTTGTATGTTCTCTCAGATATGATTTTTGTTTTTCTAAAAGACCTTGTGTGTGATATTTTGGTTTGAATATTAAATTCTGGCTTAAAAAAATAAGCAACAAAAGACATGCATGCTTTTCTTTTCCCTAAATAACTATTCACTGGTTTGAGCTAATCATTCTACCCTAACACTGTGTTCCTCCTATCCCATTTAATGAGACTATCTGGCATTTGTATAGTAACCCTTGAAGCAATGAATGCTAAAATGTTAAGAGTCTTTTTGTTTTAATCAATAATTTGCATTCTTTGGCATAAGAGCTCATTATTACACAGAATTTACATAGTATCAAAATAAAATCTCTCTTACAATACCTTATTTCATGTTTAGGAAAAGTCCTGAAAATCTTAACAGTCACTCAGAACAGCTCAAGGAGAAAGAAAAGCAAGGTTTTTTCAGGGCAATAAAAAAGAAAAAGAAGAAATCTCAAACTGTAAGTATACAATATTTCTAAAAGCAAATATGTTTATTAGTTTTGATTTATACCATTTCAATGTGCTTGGTTAACACAGTACCTTTGTATTATTTGTAATCATGCCCACATGTACCTATTTGTTCTTTTATTTTCTCTCTTCACTATATGAAAGTCAATTTTTTTCCCCGGTCAGGGTTTATTTATCTGCCTTTTCAAATACTTCTTCACCTGCTAGTCCTGTGCATCTTTGTTTTCGTTCAGACCCTTTGAGAGCCAGTTTTGATGCAAGTTTTAAGCTAATGTTATAGCAAATTCTTTTGCAGGACATGGCAATACCATGTCAAGAGTAGCAAATGCATTATTGTGTGTCCTCAGAGCTTGAATAATTTCAGACACCCATTAGGAGGAGATCAAACTGTTATAAATGAAAATTCTTTCCAGTCTTTTTCATGTCGGTGTCTTGACAAGAGACTTCTTGGTGCACCACACGGTGGGAATAAGGATGATGTGTCTTATTAACCATTCTTAATGTTTTATGTTTTAACTGGGGGAATGGATTGTGGCTTTTGTTATTCGGTATAAGCCTTTGGTGTCTTTTATACATTTTTACAATTTCATCTAGTTTGGGGGAGGGAGAAAACTTTCTTCTTTCAGAGGGCAGTGGTATATTAACATTTCACAAAGTTTTATAATGAAAATTTCCCTGAGAACTGAAGTAACCTAAACATCATCTCACCTCATTCTCAAATGACAGTTCTGGAAACAGTAACATATTTACAGTCCCATATAGGTAAAGTTGCAATGTTTCTGTAAGCGTAACTGCAGTTAGAGTTTTGAAGGTTCTCAGAATGGAGTAAATCACACTCACTCCTGGCAAAGGGGAGTAACTAAATCAAAATATCTACTGTCATTGAGTGAGGTGGCATGACTTTGGGTGCTGATGGAGGGCAGATCTGTTAAAAACTGGGGGAGAGGAGCGATTATCAGGCTTTTTTTTTTCTTTTGTAATTTCTTTGAACTGTATGGAACATGTGCATGTGTGTGTTAACTAGCACTCAAAAATGCACATTGCCTTCCTGCTGGGCAGGTTTTAGAGAAGTGACATCTACCTCTCCTTCTGAATTTGTTCATCCTGATACCTGTACCCAGTTCAAATATGTTCATTTGCATTACACAACTGGACAAAATGTCTAGATTAGAACTATGACATTCTTTGATATCAAAATGTCCATGAAAGGGTAGCACACTTAAGGCCATTGGTTGCAGTGATGCATTTTCAAATGAAAAAAAGGTGTTAAATTTGCACCGTTATAATCTACTCTGATTCCAGCCATTCAGACATGGTGGCAGGAGACACTTTAAAAGCCCAGCTGATAGATGGTCTATCAACTACTTCCAGATTAAACTGTGTGAAGGAAATATAGACTGGATTGTGTTACATTTCAAAATCTGTCACTTTCTGAAACATCTAAATCACAAATACCTTGATCCGTAGCTACTGAAAACATCACTGATAACAAGACAGAACAGATTTATGCATAATCCTTAGTCCTCTTTCTTCTCACTCTTAAAAATAGGGATAGAGAGGGGGGAGAGAGGTTTTGCATAAGGGAAGATTGTTAGCTAGTTAGAGCTAGTATCTCACAGGAAGGTGAATAAATTAGTGAAATAAGGTAGTGATGAAACTCTTGCATCCTCAGCTAGAAACTTGCTGACATCAATTTAATTTTTGGACCCAACCAGTGACTGAAAACCTTTGCATTTCTACTTACAACTGTTTAACAGGACAGTGTCTAGGGACAGACTGTACCCACCGATGTGTACAAGTGTCTGGTTCAGACACTGTTCTTTGTTCTTCTTTGTCTATTAGTTGAGGACATCTGCCTAACAAACATTGGGATGTTTGTAAGGATCTTCCAGCACAAACAAAAATTCTTGCTTTCAGTTCAGCACCAAGTCTGACTTCAGCAGTAAAAGCTGTTAACAGCGTTGTAATATTAGCTCTTCAACTACATGAATATTGTTTTCTGTGAATTCATATTCAAAATCTAACAGATAGCTTGTGACTACACAGTTTTTTTCCTAAGGCTTATAATTCTTGTCCTAGAAGTATGAAATTTCACTCACTTACTGTGACAGACTTTCTGCGGCAAGCAACAAACTATACCTGAGAACTGTCAGAACATCATAGCTAGCTACTCTTTACTTCTGATATCCTTTGGCAAGTCTCATTTTGCTGGTGATTATCATAAGAGTCATAAAAGATATCTGAAACTGGATTGAAGACATCTTCTTAATAATGTCATTCTCAAAATGTCGAACAGCCCAGAAATTATGCCAGTTCCTGGAGACTTGTTCCCATTAATCATTCTCCCTCGAGTTCTCCAGGTGCAGTTCCTCATGGGATAATAATTGTTACTGCTTGCTATGGGAATTCTTTGCAGTATTGTTTTTGCAGAGCTGTTCTATCCATTCTCCTTTTCAACTTATTTGGAGTCTTTTAATAATGTAGCAAAAGGTTTTGAGGATTGCTAGAGTCATATATTTTTTCTGTCATCTGCCACCAAACAATTTGATATCCATGAGGGCTGTGCACAGTGTCAATAGGCACTATCTTCAGAGGAGCCTGGGTTTTGCAGGTTTTGGCACATAACTGCAAGCTATGGGTCTGAAGAAATTATCTGCTTTGGAATAAACAGTTGCAGGTGAGCATATCTCCTAGCAATGTTTAAATTCCTTTTTAATTTATTGAGCTTCAAACAGGAAATTCTTCTGACCATAAAGTTCCTAAACAAGCTATGCTAATTAGTGACTCTGTCCTTCATTAAATTTGATGGAATCTAGCAGCTGAGAAAGCTGTTTGAAAACCCTCACTTTTGGTAGTACACCCATTGTTCTCTTTAGCTATATAATCATTATATTGTATTATAAATTTTCTTTCAGTGGGCAGAATAATGCTGGACACAGCGTATGTGTCCTATGCTTGTTTGTACCTGAGCAGGGGAGAAATAGTCTCATTCATAATTTTAGTTCTTGATAGATCTGTTTGTCGTTTGTGCATCCGTTGGAATGCTCTTTGGTTGTATTACAGAAATTAAAATAAAACAGCTAGTGCCCTTGTAGTTATACATTAAGTTGTCGAAGGCATATTTTTGTCAGAGCTGAAATAATTCATATTGGAGCCCTAGCTCTTTTTACAAATTAAAAATAGAATACTTTTATCTCTTCTAGAGGTGGCTATCAACTGCTCGTTCCGAAACCGATTGCTATTATTGTTAGTGTATCTTTGATATTTTGTTTATATAAAAATAAGAAATGTCATACTGCTTTAGGTCGTTATCATAAGTAACAAATGATTGACAAAATTACAGGATTTAATCCAAAGCTCAGTAAAGACAAGACTTACCAGTTGTTTCCAAAAGGCTTTGAAACGCACTCTGCATTCCTAATGAGCATGGATATAAGAATAGGTGTACTGATCTCTTTTTACATGCTTTATATGTATTGAGTTCCTTGAATTTGTTCCATATGCGTTTTTCATTCAATCACTATTGTATTTTCCCAAAGCAAATTACAGGATTGATGCCATGTATTGTCGGAATTTAAAAAAAAAGGATTAATATAGTAAGGAGAGATCTCTTGAATTGAAATACTATGCATTTAGTTTTTGTATCTTATATTGCAGACAGACTCAACCAACGGGGAGAATCCAAGCATCAAGAAATCCCTCTTTCCTCTTTTTAATTCAAAGAATAATTTAAAGCATAGTTCTTCTTTGAAAAAGCTTCCTGTAGTCACTCTACCCATGGTATTAATTTTTAAGTACAGTAGCACTGTAAAATGCTCCAGTAAACTTGTTTTACTGACTACAGCAGCATGTGTTTTATTTTCATGGGATCACTTTCTCTTCATGTCAGTTAAGTATCTTGGGCCAGTTCAATAAATTTAAGTAAAATTGGCAGTTCTGTTGAAATAGATGGTGCCTAAAAAATTTTTTTTAGTATTTGATATACTGAAAATGTAACATATGGAGTTCCAGAGAGAATGAGCCCTGGGACTAAGACTAAAGGAGGAAAATAGCTGTGAAATTATGTATGTTTAAAATTAAACCATCTCATTCTGTTTGAATCAGGAAAAAAATAACCTGGTTTGTTTTGTAGCTGTATTGGAAATACATTTTTTATGCAAACTGCTCCTTTATATATGAATTTAATTAACAGATTATCTGAAAACTAAATTTTATCTCATGCCTCTGCTGTATTTTTGTTTGTCCCGATTGTTCATGATAAAAGGCAGCTTGCATTAAAAATAGGTTAAATTTTAACTGTCCTATTTTTGATTGGAATGCTTGAAATGATATAAAACTCTAAATATTAAAGTTTTAAATTATCCTTCTGCCATAAATTTTGTTGGGTTTTCAGCTTGTTTGGGGGGGGAGGTTCGGGATTTTCTTAATTTTTGGTTTAGTTTGGGATATTTGTGGAGGAGGAGAAAGATGGGGAAAGGAAAAGCTCTTGGTTTTGTGATGGCAAAATCAGCCAGACACCAGTTTAGAGAGATTTTGGTCTGCTTCACTGAAGAAAAAATTTATAGAACTGATCCATGGTCTTAACTGCAGTATGCAATGTGTTTTAAATGAAGATGAGGCTCAACAATTTTTAAAATTTTTTTAATTTTTTTAAGCCTTGTTTAACTGCTCTCTCTTACAGCAAATAACACTAACAGCATGCGAATGCTTTGAGGGCTAAGGGTACAGCAAATCTGCATGATCTTCACAGCCACTTGCTCTTACTATGGGGAAAAATATTGAAAGGTCATTGCAATTCTGCTGCAGTAATGGGCTTTACTTGCATTCTGTAATTCACTGTGGGAAGTGATTTACAGCTGTTCTTAAGAATATATTAGGAAACCAGTGTTTAATATTTTGTTGCAGATGCCTAGCAGTGATGGTCAGGATCTCTTGGCATTACAGAAAGCCATTCATTCTTCTAATCACCAGAGCAGCAGGCAGAAGGATTGGCATCCTGAGAAGATGACAGAAATCCAGCCACATGTAAGTGGCATTATCAGTTCCCTGTGTTTTAACATCACTGACGTATCTTGACAGCTTTTTCTCTGGTGAATAGAAAAACTGCCTTTGACATATTTCCCAACCTCCCCATTCCCCACTCACTGAATGTAAAAAAATCATGTGCCTGCAGTCCTGCATAATTCTTTGAAAATCTAGACATGGATGACAAGGAAGAGAGACTAAATGTCCCTGAGTCAGTCTTTGAGCCTTTTGAAATATTGGTTATGTTCTTGTATTAGAAGCAAGCAACATTTCAGTGCATGTCTGTGGTAGCTGTGCAGCGCTGTAGAAAAGCCCTCAGGTTAGCTCTGCAAGGAATGGTGCATCCTGAGGGCGCGCTGCTACCTGACACGGTTTGATACCTGGTGGGGTCATCAGAACATCGTGACCATGTTACGGTGCGGCTGTGCTTCAGCTGGCACAGACTGCGGTTTAAGCAGGCTATGTTACAGCATATTACATAGCACTGCACTAAGGCAACTTTATTTTCTCCAGTTCTAAAACCAGCTTGGGGAGCAGGGTTTGGGAGGGAGCTTCAGTGCCATGCTCTGTTGCCATTACAACACTGAAAGCTGAAGAACAGGGTTCGTTGCAGCTGCAGTGTTTGAAGAAGCAAGTTGCGCTGTGAGCTGTGGAATTTAATGAGGCTGTTTTCATACCACTTTGTGTACTCAAGCTTCCCCGGGCTTTTGCTACCTGTGTCTCCATTTTCTTTCAACCCGCTCACCAGTTAAAGAAGCTGTGAGGGACTAGAGCAACTTATCACCCACCTGCCAGCAAACAAAATATCTAACTGCTGAGTTCTGCCAGGCCTTATTTCAGTGCAGATGGTTACTCAAGGCTCTAACCCCCAACTGATGTTCACAAAATTTTTAGGAACTTTGTATTTCTGATGCCTGTGCCTCATAAAATGTGGCAGAGGTTTTAAAGTTAATAGCAGGAGTAGTAACAGGTGGACAGCTAATGTAATTGTGTATGTCTCCATTTTCATAGGAAACGAGGATAAAATAATTGACGGGAACTTTTTTTTCCCCTGATGTAGAAAAGGTTCCATCTTCCCAGGTAGCTAATAGATTGAATCATAATGAGAAGATATTTACTCAGGTGTATAGTCATAGCTTGGAATTAAATACTGCAAATCAATACAAACTAAAAGTGAAGAAGTCCTGTGAAGTTCAAGATGCTGAGTTTAGGATACAACAGCTTTATTACAGGAAGTCTGATATGATGGCGAGCAGAAGGTCACGTCCTTCTCCCTGTGTCTTTCAGAGCCAGCCATTAAAATCTCTTCGAAAGCTCTTACACCTCTCCTCTTCAAATCATCCTGTCCCTGCTGAGCCTCGCTTCCAGCCCTTACCAAGTCAGCCAGCCAAAGCTTCTTTTTCTGAAGTGCGAATTCACCCCATGAGTCAAAGCTCCGGCAGCGGCAGCAGCAACGTGCGGCAAGAGCCTCAGCCGAAAAGCAGGCCAACGCTGCAGATGCCAAGCCAGCTGGAACCTACCTGGCACGTCGCCCCGGTGAACAGGAGCGCGAGTGATGGGCCTCCCTACTCGGACCAGCTGCCTTCCAAGAGCGGACAGAACGGGCACACGTATAACCGAACAAACCGATCGCGAATGCCAAATCTGAATGATTTAAAAGAGACAGCCTTGTAATTGCACTCCAGAAAATAGGCCAGTTCAGGTGGAGATCAGCGTAGGGGAGTGGTGGTGGTTCTGGTGATGGTAAGACTGCATTTTCAGCTTTATAAAGGTGTGCAATATGTACATGTGGAGCTATGCTGTTTGGCACCACAGTGAGAGTCAGGGATTATATAGTAAAACAAGTTGAATTACGAATTACCAGTCATCAGAAATGTCGCTGGATGCCAGGCGGAGTGTGCCGGTCAGGGAGAAAAATGCATTGCCGTTTTCTCTCACTTACATTCCAGCGTAGTGCACATCTCTGTCTGAAAGCTGGGAGACTTCTGGTATGTATTGGCACTTATAAGGGTGAAAACATTCATGTCTAGACCTATGCCCTTACTACATTTTTTGCTGCCTAGTTAAAACAGTGGGGTTTATGTGATAAAAGTGTATCCTGGTTAAGGGTTTAAAGTTAAATTGTATGTCTTAAATTTGTTTTTTAAACTTCCATATTTGATAGGATTTGTAATATTTATTTATGATGACCTAATATCGTACGGTTATAATCATATCTTTTATGTTATAATGTAAAGTTATTTTGAGCTGTTTGAAACATTGTGAAGCAGTGCAACAGCTACAGTAGTTTCTATAAAAAACTAACAGTGACATTTATATATTGCATCAGGAGTATTTTATTCTATATATAAATATATATATAAATGGAAAATAACTGTCTGTTTTTTAAATATACTCATTTAAAAGAAAAGTATTGTTATGACACTATCTGCCATATTTTTATACATTTGTGATATAAAGTGTGGTATTATACTTCTAATAAAAGGAAGTTGAATGTGGATATAAATGTGACTGTAACAGTATGAATCTTGCTCAGCTATGAGAGCCTGGTATTATAGGCATTATTGGTAACAAACAAAAGACAACATTCAATTCCAAGCTTTATTATGGGCTATTTTGTTGGACATATTGGCTAAATGTAAGAGACTGCAGAACTGTACAGTAATGTAAATGTGGTATGTTCTCCCCTGTGTCCTTAGCTTTCCTAGTAATTTTAATGGGATTTCTGCATCTGCATCAAGAGCACAGAGCCCCAGTACCAAATTGTTGTTTCCTCTAAAGAGATAAAGTGCCCCATGACTACAAGCTAAAGCAGGTGCTCTTCCACTTAATAGCAGGGGTGAAAACCAAAGAAACATAGCATGAATTGCAAGTGAAATGCCAAACTTACGCATAGCATGGCACTGCAGATCATGGTATAAGCTTTTATGCATATGTGTATTTTACATCTTGTTTAGCAATCTATTAACTAATAAGATAAACACTGTATTTAAATTTAAACTACTCTTGCACTTTTTATTATATTTCAGGATGTATTTAAAGCTACAAATCTGATATTCGGATATTGAAGGAGAAGGTTACCATGCAGCTTAACTTCTCCTTAGGTCTTACTCTCTGAATGTTCCCATATACAGTTCAGTTACCAGTCTCAGCAAAATACTAGATCTTGGGTTCCAGTCTCCTGTAAAAGATTGTTAAAACTGCCTTTACGTTGGTGAATGTTGAGTGCAGCCAATACACAACCCGATTCCTCTGTTGCTGCCAGTAAACTAACTCAAAGGTAGAGCCAGTAGGAGCCAAAAGAGTTACGCCAGTCTAAAGTTTGTGCAATAAGAGGAGAGTCAGGCCTGTAGTGTCAGAACAATACAACCTTTCCTTTTTAAACACATTAGTTCAACTCTCTCATTACTCTGCAGCATAGTTCATTTACTAGATGCTGTCCTCATAAGACACTTGTACTTGCGAATACGTTGTCTTTTCCAAAAAGAGATTAACCTGAATGTAAATTCGATGATTTAGCCATATATGTAGTTAACAGAAGCAGCCAGGCAGTAAGAGCTGAACTTCCTACTTGGATAACAATGCAAGCTGGACGTGCTGTTCAGTACCTCACGAGTCATACCAAAGTTCTAACAATGGCAAATTTGGTACCACTACTCTAAAAGTATTTGTCAGAAAGTACGTTATGGAAAGATGTTGCATCAGGTTTGTCCAGGGCTAAAAGTAATTGTCAAAATTGTCAATTGCCTGCAAGAAATGTGCATGTGATTTTCTATAGAGATATGTGATATCCAGATATATATGATATATACTGTGTTGATATATCATATATATAGCATATATAAGTAGAGTAGACATGAAAGGGTCTTCAGTTTTTGATGAGTTCAGTGGGCATCCAGGAAAGACATTGTGATATTTACTAGTCATCACTGTCAGAGCCGAGCAGCACATTTTAGCAATGTCTTGTGGATTCCCCAGTTGGTCACAACTAGGTTGGTCCTGTTCTCTGCTTTGAAATGGGCTGATGCCACCGAAATCCCTCACGAAAGCAATGTCCGAGAGTGGGGCTCTAAGCAGTACGATTCGAATGTCTCCAAGGGAGCGTTCAGACTAGACTCTTCTGTACTTTGTGGATATGTATCCTTTTGCGTCTGCAAGACCTTTAGCTTGCTGGTAAGAGCTTCATGCTGGGTACGATGATGCTGGGCTGTATGTGGCTGTTCTGATTTCTAGCAAGGAAAAATGTTTCCAAAGGATTTTCTTTCTCGGTACCCATTAAGTTAAATCAGGGTAATCTCTGACTGTACATATAGCTGTTTAAAGTAGTTAGCAAAGCTTCAAGGGTGACCCAAGGAATGTTCAAGTATTTGGTGGCCCGTATTTACTGAAAGTTGTTTCTACTTCATATTGCATTTTCTTCTCACATTCAACAAACTGTAGTAGATTTCAGTTGAATACTAAATTGTGTTGGACGTATGTAGTATTTTCTTCCTTCTGTTGGACAGAACTTCCAGCAGCTCGGCCAGCTGGTGCTGGGATAAATTGTGTATTTTTAACCTGGTCTAACTTCCCAATATTTAGAATATTGCTAATGTAGTTTTGCCGAGGCTTCCCAAGGAGTCTTATTATAGTGACTGAGATTTGCTGACTCAATAAAGGGGAAGAGAATTACAGAGCAAACGATTTTGTAAGTGTGAGCTTTCCTCTTCACTGGTCTGTGAGTCTTGTGCTACATGTTCTATAGAGTTACTTAGTATAAAGTATCATAGTTAAACTGCATTTTATTCTTTGGCAATCTGTTTTACCTTATGGCGTCATTAATGATGTGAATAGAAAAGAAACTAAGTTTCAGAAATGAATTATAGTCATTTTGCAGAACTTAAGCTGCCTAAACTCGTCTGTATGTTTTTACTATAGCTCTTGAGCTGTTGTTAACTGAAAAAAGCACCTTAAGCTCATCTTAACTTAAATTGTATATGTATTTAAGCTGTCCTTTTAAACTGCCATGTAAATGTATTAACCTAAAACAACTTTTTTTTTTTTTTCAACTGACCTGCCCACAGAGAACAGTCCCTTAGAGTTATTTAACGCTTTTTGCTCCATTTATCGCAGTCTAAGATTCATTGCTCCTCGGAGAGGTCACCAGCACGGAGCACCGGGCAGAGTTCTTGGCAGGAAGTCAGCGATCATAGATTCGGTCCCTTCTTCCTGAAACGTTCCCCATCCCACAGGGCTTGGGACTGACACCAAGCTTTCATTTCTGATACCAGGTCAGACCCACCTAAATGTGTGGGTCCTGACACCACTCTATTTACAGATACTCTTTTAGATCAATATTAAAGCAGGCTTCAAACTTACGAGACACCCTCAGGTGGTCCTTAGGCTCGTCACCTTTCTCTCTGCTACATCAACTTGTTTCTGGGAGCAAAGCTGGAGCGGTTCTTCAAGAAGCAGTGTCCTGTGATAGGCTTTTGGCCATTCTTTGTCATTGCAGTTAGGTCTCTTACCAGATGAACCTTCCTGGTATAAAAAGCTACATACCTACTTACTTCCTTTCCTTTTTTCTTCAAAAGCTGCTGTTGCTATTAGCTGAGTAGACTCCTGTGTTCACCCAGAAAAAAAATATGACTTCTTAAGAATTCGGTGCTGTAGACCTCCCTTAGAGGAATGGGAACACAGATTATGTAGCTCTGAAAGCACTGTTGTGATCTGTTTAGCTAAGGCAAAACCCAGACACTTTTGAGGAGAGCCACGCTGTAGAAGTGTTTGGAGTTTTTATTCATGTTTCAGGTTTTTGTTGTTTTACAGTGGTTTGGTAGTGAGACATGCTTCAGAAATACCTGCATGTAATTAATTCTCTATGTGTTGAACACTGTCAGAGTACAGCTGGGAGAATATTTGAATCCCAGTTACACAAAGAGTATGAAAAGGATAGCCATATATAATATACTGCAAATTGTGGGGTGGCAATGAATGTTTATTTTTTCCATTCCAGCTAACATAAGTAATACATCTATTAATGGGATTATACCATAAACCATGCATATGGGCTGTTGTTCATGTAAGTAGGCCCACAATTCGAAACAGGATAGGAGTGTCACAGAAGATGATTGGAAAGGTGATGTGCCCTATTTAACTGTTTTCAAATTACCTTCAAATCAGGACACTATTTAAGAACAGGTGCCTTTCCCTACACAGCTCTCTCCAATGGTGTCATGATATTAACCATTCTTTAACTGGGTTTGTAATGAATGAGGAGAAAAGCCATTTAACTTCTGGCCATTATTAAAAAGGGAGTGATTTGAGTAAACCCTTCCTTTTAATATAACACAGCTTGGCAGTTCTAGCTGTTGGCTCCTTTTATCAAAGAGTCAAACAGCAGCAGTGCATCAATGCTCAGGCTCATCAGGCAAGTGAAGGCTTGTGCATATCACTTGGTTCAGATGTACTGAAACAAGATTTTTTTGTTCTGCAATCATGAAGCAAATTTAATGAAAATTGAGCAAAGCAAATTTTATAGGAGATCCTCTTTCAATTGGAAGACAAAAGCTGTGGTAGGTCATCTGTTCTCTCAGTGGACTGTCTTAACAGCTACTGCATGAGATAGCATAGGTAAATCTGGTTGATTAGGTTTGAATTTTACTTGTTCCAAATTCTGCTTGGATGCTTATTTGTTACCTTGGGTACAGCCAATTGTCTGGTGCAAAACTAGGCTTTGTTTGACAAACTAAGTGAAAGATGCATGAGAAGTGTGAGAGGACCAGCCCTGCTATGTTTGGATGCTTTCGTTCCCCCGAATCGGATTGCTTCTCAGGCTCTTTTAGAATGTAACTCAAAATATGCAGCTGGGCAAAAGTGACTCTTAAGACGTGGCCCAAGGGTCTGAACATGGAATTTGTGACTTAGGCTAAGCATGACTCTACTCATCTCTTGTCTTCTCTGCAGGTCAATCTACCTCCTCTCTCTAGCAGAATGTGGTTGAGGTTTGGTTTGTTTGTTCTGAGTTTATTATTGACTCCAAATTTTGAAGAGACATATAAAAAGGTTCTTCCTCTAGGTACTGTTAGCAACCAAGTAATAAAATCTCAATGGGCCTTCACCTGATATACTTCAGAAACCTCCAAGCCATCTGAGCTCTCCCTCTAGAATCCCAATGCCATCCTATGCACTGCTTTGCAGTCTTCCCTTGCCCTTCCCCTTGTGGTTCTCAAATATTGCAGTTGCCTTGTTCTTCGTTGTTTCTCTAGTGCAGATTATCAGGGAGTTAGAGGCCTTATCTACTACTCCACCCTGTTTGCTGTTTTATTCAAACAGCTATCCTTAGACTTGCTCAGGATTTTCTTCATTTTAATTTTCCATTTCATCTGGGTGAGATACCTTACCTTGTCGTGCCCCCACCAAAACGCGCTGCCTACCAGGCGCTTTGTTCCACCAGGTCTCTGTTTTCACAGGGCATTGTTTCTCTGGATCTGTTCTGAGTTCTGAGAAATGCAAGGTGGCATCTTAATTGTACAGGCATAGAAACACATTGTGAAGTAACTGCTTTTGTAGAGCTTTCCTTTAGCAACATTAAAGCATGTTCATAGCACAAGATGGAAGCCGCTATTCAAGTTTCCTATAGGATACGAACCTCTTGGTGTAAACTCTTGACGTGTAAATCCAATGGCAGAGCTTTTAACCGTTCAGCAACAAGGCAAAACTTTAAGTGTAGGTGACTGTCTCAACTTTCCTTTTTTTTTTTTTTTGCTAGTGCACATCTTAGACTTGTACTACTGAAGGATATGTCAAATCAAAAGGAGTAACATCCATATATACTTGGTTTATGTGGAACAATAAGCTAAAATCTTCCATGAAACCGTAATTTTGTTGGAAACTCTATGCAGGCATTTTGAAATCTGGTTAATCTGCTAAAGACTTCCAGGACTGCTTAGATCTCCACTGTGAAATGCTGAATTCTGAATTTCTGTCATTTGGGAGAAGGAAGGAAGAATGAAGTTTAGGAAAATGTGATCTTTTTTCACAACCTGCCAGTACAGACTACTCAAAAAATAACAGGCTGAGGAGGTAGCTTTCAAAACGTCTAAATTTATGGATAAGATTCCCCAATGTTTTTTAACAGCTACTAGAAATCTAAAGCGCACAAACTTTTAAATCTACCGTGCTTTCTGCTGTGGAAGGGATGTGATGTGGTGTTAACCTTTTTAATCCTGGAATACAAACTGATTTTAAAATGTGTTGAATATTTAAGGATGACTTCATGCAAGTTAATAAACCATTTGTAAAGTGTTTGTATACAACCCTTTGTATCATGTTGTTGGTACACCTTACCAAATTTTTTTTGGGCATGTATTCCATTCTTAACTTCTGTACAATTTCTATTGTTGCTGTAAATATTCTAAAAGAGAAAAAAAAAATAATCCTGTGGTAACCTTAATTATCAGCATGGAAATGGTTAATTTTTACTGAGCACAATGTATTTTTGAATGGGCCTTCCAAAATATGTCTTTAATAAAAATGCAGATTTTGCACTAGAGCACTGGCATTGCTCAACGGCTTATCTTATTCCTGACACAACTCCTCCAGCGCACCTCCCCGTGCGTTAGCATGGCTCGGGTGGGCAGAACAGGCCAGACCCTCACCAGGGATCCTCTGCCCGACAGGTTGTGGCCAAGTCCTGGCTAACTCCCCGTCTGAGAAGCTGGCTTGTATCTGTCCACAAGCCTGACGTTTGCACAGGAGCACGGACAAAACAGGTCTGAAGCACCTTGTTGCCCACCATTCCTGTAGTTTTCATTGCAGACAGTGGGGGGTTTCTTCCTTTCAGGGCAAAAATTTCTGCTGTTCTCTCTTCTGAACAGTATCAACCCACCAACCCCCTCAATAGTCACTACCCAGAAATTAAAAGGCCCTGAAAGCTTCCAGCCCTGAAACTGTCTTTGCTGCAGAAGGGGATCCACCATTTGGGTAGCATGTTGGCATTTCAGCACTGCCACACATAAGCTGAGACTCTTCTAGGCAAATGTTCAGGTGCCAGAGACACAGGTTTTGATGGGTTCCTCTTTAATGTGTCCTGACCATAACTTTTTTGTTATTTTGCACAGCTTTAAAAAACTTTTAAATATTTCTCTGCTGGTCCCTCATTCTTCAGGGTAATTGGAAACAAAGTGAGGAGTAGGGACCACTTTTCCGTGGCCTCCCTTCTTTCCCTCTGCACTCCAGCAGCAGACTTGCTGGAAAACAGGACTTGCAGTCTGTTCAGATCCTTCAAAAAGAGCCGCCTGATGGGTTGTGCCGCAGCCACAGCTGCTGTGAGACCAGGCTGCTGCCTGGTGCCTTCACTGAGCTGCGCCCATCACCTCCCGAACAGGGAAAGTGCTGGCCTGAGCTAGTGGCTTTCACTTCCACCAGCATTTCAACAGTCCCAGCCAGAAATGCCTTTGAAATGCCTGTTTCCCTGAGGTGCCCAGCTCTCTGGGGACTTGGCTTTACTCCTACAACCTCACTTTGCTCTCACTCTTTCAAGGATCTCGTTGTAGTGACCCCAGGCACCCAGTGGCCTTTTCTGTACTCCCTGCAGGGCTCCAGAAGATGAAGTGGCCACCTCCTTGAAGAGGTCCAGTGTAGTCAGCATTGGTCCGGCACAGGATGGGGAGCAGAGTGGGTGTGAGCATGTTTCTCTGACAGCTGTAAAGGGATAATTCCTGCATGAACACATTAAGAGAAAGGGGCTATTGACCTACAAATGGTGTGGCTGGTCTGGAGGCCTGAGGCAGTCTCTTATCACATAGTTTAGGTTGGGCAAGCTTGACTTCTCAGCACGGTTTCCCTCACTTCTCCCTGTAAGCATCCCAGACTGAAAATTCAGGTCACGAAGCTGAAGGCAGCTCTTGGTCCTGCCTCCTATTTCAAACCTGTCGTGTTTTACACAGTTGCAAAGCCACGCATTGCTCTCTACCTCTGCGGATAAAGGCCTGCAGGATTTTCAATCCTAGAAGACAAACACTAGAAGACAAATTCAGCACTGCTTTGCATCGTCTCCTGCAGCCTCAGTTGCTGGCTCTGTTCTGATTAATTGTCATTGGAGGCATCTGTGCTGGTAAATTAAAATGATAGTGATATACTAGGAAAAGTTAGACTTTATGAGGAAAAGCTTTGTATTTTTGTAATTGATTTTGGCTGGTTCTATCCTGCTTTTATAATGCCCTCAGTCGCACTGTTACTCCAACATGCTACGTTTATGCAGAGGTGGAAGTCAAGTGCAATTCTAAAAGCATTTTTGGATCACTTAATTAATTAAGCCTCTCAGCACCCCTCTTTTTAGATAAGAGGCAGAGGTTAAGTGAATTTCCAAAGGTCAATTAGGAAGCATGCTGCATAGCTAGGATCAGAACAGAAACTCCTGCTTTAGCAGCAGCCATTTAGACATTGCAGATTAAAGCCAGAAGTAGGTGCCTTCCCCATGCAAGCTGGAGAGGTGAACTGCAGGCAAAGGACAGGGCAAGGCAAGAAGCAAATGAACTGTGAAATTCAGTGATGCCAGTTAGTTCCACCTTATTTATCGCTGTACATTCCAATCTGGAAGAAGGGTCTAGCGATTTCTTTGAAGCTGAGAGGCTGGAAGAGTGATAGCACCTACCTTCTACCTAGACAGTCTTTTCTTCCTCTAAGGTTTTATTATATCCCATGTGTAGGATCAGCCATGTGAAGATACGTTATTTAGTATGGTGCCTTGATGTATGATGGCATGTGGTCCATCCATTCAGACTGTGGATTAAGCTTTCGAGCTCTTTCCAATTATGCAGGAATTCTTGGCTCTTGCCGCAGGGTGCATTTCCAAAACCAGACAACTTGCAAAACCCTGGACTGTGCATGGGAGCTCTTCAGAGGCCAGTCACAGCCACAGTGTTGGGTGGTTACAGTCAATCTTAACCCCTTTGGGGTGCTATAGATATTCACCAGATGGTGCCCAGTCTGTCCTTTCACCCCTCCAACCCTGTCCCACTACTCCTCAGTCACGCAACAAAACAACAGCACCAAGACTCCTCCCCTCTAGTCACCATCACATGCAGCAGGGCTGCCAGGGAAGGAGAGCAGTGTGTTAATACGATGGCAACTGTGTCCAGGGACTGGAAACAGCTTTCAGTGTTGATGTTACTAACACAAAAGCTCTGACTGCTGGCGGAGAGCCCTTGTCTCCCTGTTGTTGTATGCGCAATGCCTCCAGCAGGCTCTTACCCCATGCTTGTCCCACAGGTGGGCTACACAAAGGACTTGCCTCGAACTCAGGAGACCTTCTCAGTGGAGCTTGCCTGGACTGATACATTAGCATTAGAGAACCACGCAGATTCAGTGATTTCTTATTAAGAAGACATGTCACTGGACCCATTTGTGGGAAGGCAGAACTCATTTGGGTTGTGAGGGAAGCAAGGGAGTGATGGTCACATAATAACAACCATCTCAGCAGGTGGGGTCTTTTCTACATCTCTGTTGACTTCATACTGTTAGTATAGTAGAGCAGAAGCTTTCAGACTTGCCAGAACAGCATATTTTCCTGACAGTTATTATTTGTCTCTATATACAGGAAAAAACAAGGCAGAAACATCTGCCCTCACAAATGAATAAAATGTGACGAATTGCACAGGTATCCAAAGGCTTTTCTCATTGTTTTGGTCACATCTCACTTGGTTTTAGTCACATCTCATCTCCTGCCCTGCACATCAAGTGTTCGCCTCTCTGCCCATAGGGGTAAGAAGAGGGCACGAGAGGCAGATGGCCTCCCTTGGTGACGTTGTCTTTGTGCCTCTCCTCCCTCCAGCGCCAATGACACAACTCTTTGGGATGGGTGTATGTGTTGTTAAAAAATAGGAAAAAAGCCTCTGGTGCCTGACAGGTTGCTGCTGCAGGTGCATGGGAAGCCAAGCAGTGGCTGCCACCCAGAGCCCCCCACAACCCTCCCACATGGGAGCTGCAGGGTCCATGATTCCTGCCTGGGCCGTGCTGGGTTCCAGCTCCCAGGCAGGGGCACAAGCCATAACACTTGGGGAGTAGTCTCCCTGGAGAGATGGGCGCACCATCTCTGCTGCCACGGACCCCAAATTCCTCAGGCACTCAGCATCCACCGGGGAACGGGCCGTGGAGATTGAGGCAGTAAATGAGAATGAGTCCCTGCTCCTGTGCCCAAACACCCAGGGGAACGATGTGCCCTGGGCTGCCAGGGATGTGTCAGTGCAAAACCAGAGAGGACATGGAGGGGCTTCAGTGCACAAAGGACCGATGCCTGTCCCAGAAACAGCCACAGCAGCTCAGGCCGAGGGGACCTGATACAAGGGCACACGAGGTGATTTCAGAGTGTGACACAGGTGGGGCCTGTCATATTGGAGACTTGCCAGATCTGGCCCCAGCCCTGTCTCAGAGATGGCAGAGATCAGCAGGAGGAGCATGAGGAAAAGCAGGATGAGATGTCTGCCCCAGTGTGAGAGCCCGCCCTGGCCCCGATGGGGTGGTGGGGGCTGCCGGGACTCAGGGACAAATAATCCAGTGCAGACCTGCCCTCCCTGAGAGAGCCCGAGACGTCCATGATGATGATTTCCCCAGTCTAACACCCAGGGAGGGCCAGAAGCACCACATCTCATGGGATCAAAGCTGCAGCCATGAACCGACTCGACTTGCCCAACGTGTGCCCCATAAACACCTGTCAGCTTCACAGCAGGGTGTAGCTTTATCACCAGGCGCGGTGCGAAGCAACATTTTATTCAAGACAGCCCTTCCCTTTGCAGGCTGGGCATTTACACCGCAGGACCACGGCCACAGCCGGCGTCGGTGGCGAGGTGGGGTGGCTGCACAGGCGGACACACCTGCACGTCTACCCCCAGGAGACGGCGCTCAGCTGCACTTGCCCAGGCACTCGAGGAGCTCCATGCGGATGGCGATGCGCACGTGCCAGCCCAGCGGGATGAGGCGGATATAGCGAGCCACGATGGGCGGCCGCAGCAGGTTCTGCACCGAGGACGAGCGGTCCGAGTTGCCGTAGAAAACCTGGGGAGAGGGGTGTGCATGGGTGGTTAGGAGGCTGGAAATCCTGCCCCATGAGTTTGGGGTGCTTGTGCAGAGCAGAGGCAGAGGAAGGTCCCTCTCCCCCACCCCCAAAATAAAAAAACTTGAAAAATATCAGGACACAGATGATTTTTGTCACACTGACTGGGTTTTCTGAGTAAGTCCCTTTCCCCCCATCGTTCCTCCACTTTTTCTGGTTAAGATGGACTTTATCTCGCCCCACTCTCTCTCATTTGCCTTCCTCCAGCAAGGCACTGTGTGTTCGGAGTCAGTGTGGCTGACCTTGGCTGTTTGCAGTTCACGAGTCAGGCTCCCAGACACACCAATACAGACAAAAAAAATGTATTGGGGGGCCCTTCCCCACCACCTGCCTGTGCTGCCATGTCTTCCACTGCCCTGACCTGGTTTGAGGGGAAAGCTCAGCATCTCCCCAGGGCTGCAGGAACCCTGCAAAGCCATCAGAGCCTCCCATGCTGGGATGGGGCCGTCCCCATGGATGGACACTGAAGACGCCTGGGCAGCAGTAGCTGTTGCATCCCCCAGCCCAGCTGGGCTGCACCGTGGCTACAGACACCACTGTAGGGTCCCCTGAGTGCAATTTTTTTGCTTCAAACCAACCACTAAGAAGTGCTGCATGAAAACAGCTTGGTGGGTTGTGACTTAACTAGTTGAGAATTTTGTCTCAGGGGGTTTTCTGCACCAGTGTTGTGCCTGGACTTAAGGCAGAAGCAGGAGCCCCCATTTTGCAGTGCTCAGGCATGGCTGGGGTTGTGCGGCCCCATTCAAGAAAGGTGTTTTATCATTGAGGCACCACTTCCCTTTCGATGNCCCGGTTGTTCCCAGTCTGATCCTTGTAGTAAACCCAGTTGAGGTTTTCATCGGTGCGGTACTGCACGCTGTACTTGGTCATCCACTCATCAGCATCGCAGCGTCCTTGTGTGAGGATCCCGGAGATCACCTTCACCTCCTTCAGGTCAATCTGCAGCCACTGCCCGTTGTCCTGGTACTTGGAGAGCCACGCACACCTGGGGGGACACCATTGGCCCCGCTACATCCTCCATGGCTGCCCTCCTGTCCTGCCCTTCCTGCCCCCACGCTGCCAGGGGACCCCCAGTCCCCCAC